>CM041718.1:17174570-17677070 GCA_023373845.1 Nibea coibor
AAACAAAACATACATACAAGCATCACACTGTGACAGGCATCTGACAGAAATGTACATATATGAACTATTTTGTGGTTACTGAAGCAACAAATCCATTAAAAAAAAGATCAGATCTAAATAAAATAGCTCAAAACAGTCACAGGCAATATTTTTCTATATGGAGTAGTTTTACTTTTAAAGGTCCAGTGTGTCAAATTTCAGGGTCTCTATTTACAGGAAGTAATGGAATATTATAATATAATAATTATACATGACTGTATAACGTTACTGTATATATGACTGTTTTTATTCATGTATATTAGTGTGTTACTCCTTCATGCTTTGAAGGAGAGGGTGATTTAATACTTAGGAGTAAATGTTCCTGATTATACTTCCCTACTTTTACTCATGTAGCATCTTTAATACAGTATTTTTAAAAAGACTTTTTTTTATTAATGTAAGTAAAGTAAAGTTTCTGAATACTTCCACTGCTGAATCAATCCCTGTCGGGAATTCTTCAGCCCTGATGTTGTTCAGCGTCTTGCTCGAGGGCACTTCAGCAGGTTGTTTTTTCTGATCTCAGTCTCTACTCGTTAAATCTCAGCGTGCCGTGCGCGAACGCCAAAAATATTTTTTCGCTTTAGCCTCAATACCGCAAGTCCGCACGTGCAAACAATCAGCCACAGCTAAGCCGGAATAAGCTGTCGCTGCAGGTTGTTTTCTGGTAATCACGCCGTCATGACGTCACGGACGAATCAAACAGAAACGAAAACAAATGTACGCCGACGTGAAGTGTAACGTTTTGGTCATGTTCTGCTTTTGGCACTTGGTTTTCTTGATTTCTAAATATTTCTCTCGTTATTTTAGTGGGGAGAGAATCGCCCCCTTGTCATGGCCACCGCAGTGGGGTGCACACTCTTCTGGTAAGCTTCCAGGGTGACCTCTGTTTTTCTGCAGTAAAGTGACTAATGCCTTTTCTGTGAACTCTGACCAGTCACGAAGGCTGTGCTCACACACACACACACACACACAGTGAGCAATAAGCGGTAGTTACAGTTAATGTGGATTACTGCTTTTCACAAGAGGTCAGCTGCTGTCCTGTCTGTGCTACCAAAGGTTACTGTCTACTTTGCATTATTGCACGATGAGTTATCGCCGTGTTGCATAAAATCTCCTTGAGTCAAAGTCACACGGAGGAACTGAAATTAATCAGAGAGAGAATAGAGAAATGACAAATCAATCAGTGGTTGAGCAAACTGATAAGCTGAGGATGTTTTTGATTTACGCGCTGCGCTGGCGGCTCATGTAGGAAGTGTAGACCACCGAGTGCAGGATGTGCCGCTATCAGTTAGCCGTTCATGTGACCACCACAACAGCTTCGCTCTTCAGCTACACTCAAATACCTTTATGTCTCGCATAATAGCGGGTATCAACACTCTCCATAGTTTTCCTTTCCTATCACTCTCCCGTGTTTCCAACAAACAGACCTTGGAGGAGACACAAACACCGCCAATCTGCTTCTCGCTGCACATCTTTAACTGTTTATCATTCCAGGCTTCTTTTCTCACTGAATTGTTTTTCATTTCACTTCTCCAAACACTTCCAGCTTCACTTCCCATCCTTGAATCGAAATCGCCGAAACCCCTCGACACCAAACAAACACGTCACACGCAGTCCAGACAACAGAAAGCACGGGAAGGTCATTCACGTGGAGGCCAACATCTGCCAGATTGTTTAACAAAGCTGGAACTACCTGTGCTTCTCAGGAATAAAAGCATGTTTCAACAAACAGCAGGAGGCGGACAGACACAATCATTCTGCCATGTACTGACCCAGTGGCGGGGGCTGCTCTCAGGGTAGCGAGGCTGGTACCTCTGCAGAGCGACACCTCCTTCCCCCTCCAGCAGTAAGGTGAAATCCAGGTCTGGACAGTGGTGGTGGGGACTCGTAGGCCAGGGCAACAGGGTGGCCAGAGGGTAGTGGGAGACCATGCTGACTGCCTGGATCAGCGGCAGGGGTGACAGGGATGGCAGGGCATACTCCAGCCTGGAGGGCAGTGTGGATGGAGAAGTCTCAAGTGTTGATGGTCAAGATGAAGGATGGACTCCTTTCGGTCTTGTTTTCCAGATGTTTTGGTCTTCTCTTCTGTCTCCTGTCTGGTTGTAGACTGATTTGTAGCTCAGAGATGAAATGATACTCTCAAGTTGTCCACCTCAGACGTCTCCCTTCCTGCTTCTCTCTCTTCTCCCCCCACAAATTCAGTTTCTCTCTTCCCCTCTTCTGTTTTTTTTCCCTCTCTCAGCGCGTGTGGAACTTGGCTCACCAACAGCTCTCAACCACATGAGTGATTAAAGTCTATTGTCTCTCTCTCTCTCTTTTCCTTTCTCCCTCCTTCTCTCTCTCTCTCGCCCCCTACATTCATGCCGGTCAGAAGGGGAGGAGTTATCACTTGATGGTCCAGCCTCCCCCCTCATTTAAAAAGAAAAAAAAAAAAACTACCCACTGAGTAAAGAGAGTTTGACTGTGGAAGAATGTGAAGAGAAGGAAAGAAGGGCAGGAAAGCTGAGGTAGAGAGGAGGATGTTATGGAAGAGGTTCTAAGAATTACTAACAATAGCAGAGATTTTCCATCATGGACGGACTCTTGACCTCATTTATGTTTTTTACAGATTTTTCAGATCTTATTCTCATTGTTTTGAATCATTTCTATTGCTGTACCTTTGCCATAATTTATCCCTGTTTCCATTTCAGACCCTGATAATAAATCATTTTCAAATCAGTAGTTTAGACAGTCCAATAAAAAAAAAGTGATTAACAAGTTCAGATGTTTAGACGTGCGGATGGCTTCGTAAAGTTAGTTAGTGATTCAGCTCTCCGTTCAGCCGTGCGGCTTGGTGCCGTTTGTGACAGCAGAGCAAAGATCAAACCATAATAAATGTGTAACAGTTATGAAGAGCATGCACATGGACTGCGTGTGTGTGTGTGTGTGTGTGTGTGTGTGTGTGTGTGTGTGTGTGTGTGTGTGTGTGTGTGTGATCGAGTTCAGGTATAAGATCCAGTCATGTGTAAAATACAGCCGTTGCAGAGACGAGGATTCTCTGGGACCAGGCACACACATGCTCACACACACACATGCTCACACACACACACGGACACACACACTGTAGATGTAGATTCAGCAGTTAATGTTGTACAAAGTGTGAAAAAGTCACTCCCTACAGTTCAGTTAGAAGCTGCAGTTGTTGCATCCTGTTTTCTCAGGTAAATAAACAGCCACTGAAAAAACACCAGTGTCAGAGGAGCATCCGGTGAACTTGCTTCATCGTAGAGGACACACACACACACAGAAATGCAATAGAAAGTAATGTACTGTAATTATGATGAACCTGACTTACTCGTGTCTTACTTATGTCCATTTTATGCGTAATCCTTCTTAATTTCCTTATTTCCTTCATTTCAAAATATTGGACCTCTGAAACTACATTTTTATTCTCTGATCGATTTTACACAAACTACAAATTCTAAGATAATGAAATACACCTCAGTGCTTAGGAGGGTCAACAGGTTGTCAGCTTTCACAGATCTATTAGCACTTCCTCTCTAAACTTCTCCGATTATTTTCTTTCAACCTTTAAAACTTCACTGTTCCAAGCCTAAATAGATAAATCCAATATTTCACCAACATATTTCTTCATCTGACCTTCTTCATTTATCGTCTCACAGCCTCTCAGGTTTACCTTTGACTCCAGTGATTTCGTATAGGTTGGGAGCCCAAACTAATCTAAACAATCCAACTATCCATCAAGTAGTTCCTCCTATGATGCTGCTTACACACTGATGTGCTGTATGACGAATGTAACAATGTCATTTATAATCGGAGGGTCCATTTTCTGCAGGATCTACGTTGAGTACACAGCAGAGGAGTCATCCTTCAATTCTTGGCATCTCATTGCCCAAGAAAAAAGGCATGCTGTGGCATCGAGCAGCCTCTGTTGCAAGCCAATGATTCAGACCTTCGCTCTGACTCAGCATGACAAAATTCCTTTGGAGCAGTGACACACAAAAAAATGAAACTCCACCTAAAGTATGTTTATATTTAGCACTGACTCATGGCTGGCGAGCACGGATTAAAAAAAAAAAAAAAAAACGCAAACATCGAACATTAAAATTCCTCTCTAATCAGACCAGATAAATCAAGCTCAGCTGAAGTGTCTGAAGGAGAAGTCATTTGACCATGACTCTCATGTGTCCCGGTGCCTGCCGGTAATGAATGGGAGCATGATAGGCAGGAAGAGGGAGTGAACACGCTGCCTTTTCTTCTTGCTGTCTGGATGGACTTGCAGTGAACCGGCCTCCCCTCCCTGCCTTCCTCTCCCCCCTCCTTCCTCCATTTCCTCTCTCTGTTGTTGAGTGTTGTGCTCCTTTTTCTAAGAGACCTCCAGTCACTGCACTTCAACCCAGTTTGGGGGTTCCTCACTGGGCTGATGTCTGACGTGTTGCCAGAGCAGCGACCGATATGAGGAATGGAAATAGAAGCTGCCAAAAGTTTAAGTTACCAATATTATTTCTTTCTTTCACCTTGTTTTTCTTTTCACACTAGCACATATATTCCAGCCACCTATGGAACTTACGTTCATTGTTCAGTAACAGTGTTCCCGTCACTTTTCTTACTTTCCTGCGTGCGCTGACGCAGTCGCAGTGTGGCCAGCACCAGTTTACACAGCTGGGAAGCTAAACCCTGACATCTCACACACACACACACACACACACACACACACTTTTATACACACTCAAGATCTCTTCAGTCCGGGTCAATACAAACAAAACCTCGGTTTCTTGCTCTCGGTTTCCCCCTCAGTCCCAAGCAGTGGCACACAAAAGGGGAAATCTCAATTGAACACAATAGTAAATACTGTAAAACTGAATCTCATGCTGGTACACACTTTAGTTACTTTTTACATAAAAAACTACATCACTAATCTACCTGGTAGTACACAAAGTATCTCAGATTGGCTCCACATCATCAGCTACAACATTAAAATGCTCTTACATGTATTGAAATCAGAAATAATATGATGTACCAATAATATAATAACTAATATAATATTCAATCTATAACACACTGAAAGAGGCCTTTCTGCTGAATGAGTACTTTTGCTTTTTTGCTTCTTCTTTTTTATCCAAGTCAACAGGGTATTTCTACACTTTGGGTACTTTTTCCACCACTGCTGATGTTGTTGTTGTTGTGTAAGCTGCATTTTTATGTTGTAGCTGATTAAGGTGAAGCTAAAACTACTTTACTGTTTGTTCATTTAGCTGATAAAAATCCATCAGGTTCATTTTCGTGAAAACTAATTTTATAGATTACTTTTTTTTTCTCAGGTTTACAGAAGAGAATTTGCATAATTCAGTTCATAAAAACTGTTTGTATTCTGTTCATTCATTTATGACAGGAGCTCTATGTTATGGAGCTCCTCGCCTGCAGTATAGTTAGATAGTTATGATTGGAGGAGCGATATGAGGTAAAACACTGAGGTGTCACATTTGTTGTAAGTGTTCAGTTGTCCTGCTGCTGAAGGGGACGTTAGAGTGACCAAGTTACAGAGAGGAAGCTGTCCCTGTGCTTTTGTTTCACCCACAGAAAGTCTATAGTTAATAGTTAGTTATAGTTATAGTTGCAATCATTTAGAAGCAGGTCCACATGTTTTTTATGTAAATCTTAATCTGAAAAGAAATCAGCTACTGTAGCACCGAGGCTCAGATTTTACAAATAAGAACATTTTCCTATGAGGTGAGTTTTTTTCTAGATGATGACACATCACACATGCAGTAGTTGAGTTTCCATGTCTCCACACTGCTCTCTGCTGGTTACCATAGGAACACAATGACCTCTTTCATCATTTTTTTTTCTTCTCGTTTGATCTTTGTCTGGGATTATTTTAGATTATATCAGATGAATTAATGTTGTTCGGTGTACCTGCAGAGGAGTTAACAACACGGCCTACTCAGCCTTTTTGTATTGGAAGAATGACCACCCTCCGTCCTTTGGCAGGTGGATTTGAGTCATGTGATTTGTCAAAGTGGAAAAAAATAAGATACACACTGCTGCTCCGCTCGCTCCATCGCAAAATTTAATGTAGTATGGCAGGTTTTATTTCGTTTAATTTATCCTGGACAGTACAACATCCTCAGTGCTGTACCGCTTTCTTACTTTTCTGTACTAACAGTACAACACTCGCCGGCCTCGTGCAAACACACAGACGCACTTATTGACTCAGTGAGTGGAGGTCTGAGGGAGCTCTTGTTGACACAGAGCAGTTACTCATTATCAGTGTGAGGAAGAGAAAGTGACAAAAGACACTTTCTCTGCATCACTGATTGAGAAAAAGGGAAAAACAGAACAGAGGGCGGAAGCAGAGGCACTGAGTGTGCTATAACAACAATATTTATGTACATTTTTTTTCATTTCCTTCTCCTTTTCTGGCTTCCTTTGTCTTTTCGGACACACGTGAGTGCCCATGTGTGGCTTATATGTGTGTGTCAGTGCGCGTACGTGTGAGACCCTTCCCTGTCAAAAGGTTAACAGTAGCGTTAGTCACCAGCCTCTTCCCCGCCCAGCACAGCATCACTGACTCATTTCACCCACTTTCACAATGACATCTCTTTTGTCACCAAAAGCATCATCAAGTATTACATATCCTTGCCACATGATGTTTCCTTTCATGACGAAGAATCCGGCTTTTACGTGCAATATCTCTGCATACATTACTTACTGAATTATCAGCTGAGATATACAAACATCCACATCCAAACTATGAAGACACTTCTCACTTCATTTAGGTTATACAAACTATTAGATGCTAACACCGACACTTAGTACAAACCTGCCGTACTTCAGTGCTTCCCAGCCTGCGAGTTTGGACCCCCATCAACAAAACGAGAAGTAAAAACAAATTTATCCAACATGAATGTTTCTATATTTTTGACTTTCAACTTTCAAGTTCAGGGCTCAGACATGCAATCAGTGGTGATGGGTCTCAAATAGATAATGCTTCATTTTAGTTGGTCAAAAACATTCAGACTGACGATTCTACCGGATCAAAAGCTGCAAACTGAGGAGAACGCTGCTGATTTCTGTGATCCATCATATCGTTTGACGTGAGTAATGATTCCTGCTCTGTAAACAGACAGCACAAATTGTGACCCCATTAAATGTTTTTTGGGGGATTTTTACACACCCAAATAGAGGATGTTATATGTTGTGCAGATTTTAAATCTCTCTGAGGCAAATGTGGTTTGGAGCTATATAAATAAAACTGACTTTACCACTTATCATTTATCATTTATCACAGATTTTGAAAGTGATACCCACTTGCGGTTTCCCACAGAGCCACTTGTCGGACTGTCAATTGTAGACCTGTATTGTCATCTCTAACACTAACTGACACTGATTGTGGTTAGCTGTGTGTGCCAGTGATTCTGATTGTGCTTCTGGGTATGCCTGCAGTGCTCTAGTTATGCCACATGCAGCAGACACAGCTGACACGTATGCCCTCTCTTTGAGCAGGGCTTGTATGCACGTTAAAGTTGAAGTGAATATCAGAATAATGAAGTTACGGGGGAGTTTTTCTTCTGTGTGCAGGCCGAGGTCGGCTCCAGGTGCTGCGGTCTAAAGATAGATAGACAAAGATAGAGCCCAGTCCACGCCAGTGGCTCGGAGAGGAGTGTCGTGTGGTGACGTGTTAAGCAGCGGAGGCATTTGGATTGTTTTTCCCCTCCCATCCTGTCAGAGGTGACATTGACTGTTTCCTTTCTTTGTAAATAATTGAGTATAAGTCATCTGGTGTTTCTCTCACTGTTCACTGGATATCTCCGTACAGTACATTTTGTCAAAGCTACGTCTAATAATGCACCCGCAGTTTGATTTTGTAGTCACACAAAACATGACTTTGACACATAAATGCAGATACGATGAGCATTGTTCATACCGTTTGTGTGTGTGTGTGTGTGTGTGTATGTGTGTGTGTGTGTGTGTGTGTGTGTGTGTGTGTGCTGGTGAGATAGAAGCCAGTCCAGAAGAGAAGGAGCAATCAGAGAGCGAGAGGACAGACTTGAACAGATGAATAATTCAGATGCTGTTCCAGTAAACTAAGGCTGTGTGTGCTCTGTTGAATCTACCCTCTTATCTTACTGTACACACACACACACACACACACACACACACACACACACACATACACACACACACACAGACAGGGGGCAGACAGTCGGTGTTCCTCTCCGACTCCCAAGGCTAGCTTATTATTAATAAAGCGTAGGATACTCTGGGTCTGTATTTCATTGCTAATGGTCTTGCTGCAAGTGAACACACAATTCCTCGAGGCTTAGTGTGATTTGTTTTAGCACATTAAAGTCTGAGAATAATGATTCTGGATTAGTTAGGACTATATTTCTCTTACCTGAGTGCAGAATCCCTCCATAAAACACCAGCACTGCTCTGTACAGCAGCCAAATACAGGAGGTAGACGAAGCAGAAGAAGAAGAAGAGGAGGAGGATGGAGACTGTGACTGTCCACACAGTAGTTCATCCACAAGCAGCTTGTTTCTTTCTGACTCAGCTTTGTCCGTTCTATTTTAATACAGACTGTGTTTGCCCCCGAGGAGGGAGTAGGAAATAGAAAATTAAGTTTCATGTTCATACAAATGATGTAAGCATGGACGAGTACGTGCGTGCAGAAGATATGTGCACTTAATAGATTGAAATATTGTTCTTTGTAGTTTTAGTGCACTAGTTTGCTGCTAAACAATGCAAACCAAAGTAACAATGTGTCAGTGAGTCCATGTACTGCTGAATTTCCCTTCATGAAAATGCCATGTTATTATTTTATTACCTATAACATCATTCAACGTGCCCTGCGATAAGCAGGCGACTTGTCCAGGGTGTACCCCAGTCAGCTGGGATGGGCTCCGGACGAGGATTAGTGTTTACAGATAATGGTTGGATGGATAATATTATTTACTTTGACCAACAGCGAATCATAAATATACACTCGCGTGTGCGAGCTGTATCATTTGAGGGGCCTCCTACAGCGCTGCCATCCCGCACACGACCAGCAGACGGCAGCGTGATCCCTCTCTTGGCATTGCGGCATTGTTACCTGAGAAAACAAACCTGCAAGTGAAGCCTATTGTAAAAGAGCCAACTTGTGGGCATAACAGTCATTAGTTGAATAAGGCCTGCTCAGTGTTGCATGAAGCAGGATTAGTAATAACGTTTTATCTGATCAAATGATACCTGAGAGCGAGTTTGTGTCTCACATCCCAACCCAGCTGCAGGATATTAATATTTAAATAGATTTCCTCTGGGCCTAATAATCCTCTTCAGCCTTCCTCTGTTTCTCTGTCTCTCTCTCTCTCATCTCTACCTCGCCACATCACCTATAACCTCCTCCGCCTCCCCCCCGTTACCCGCCTGTTTCCCTCCTCTCCGTTCCCTCTCTTTCTGTCAGATCACGCTGTAGACAGGAACCATAAAACTGGGAGCAGTGGGAGCCAACACACCAGCCGGGTGTCCTCTGCATGATAAAGGCTCAAACCTCGATTTTTTTATTGGGAGGTCACAGCTCCTTTCATGTTTTACCACCGTCTTGTGAAATGTCACGGGTCTTTTCAGAAGGTCTAAGGAGGGAGAAGTCTGTCTTCTATTCTAGGAGGCCGTGTGAACAGCTGGAGCGAGTTTCTGCTCGCTAACCATCCAGTTAAACAATAATACACATTAGTTGTTGTGAGATTTGTTCTATTCCCACGCACATTAAGAGTGCAGTGCTTTTTTTTTTTGTTGCTTTGCTGTCATGGATTTGAGTCCGGCCTGGGATTTCTTATTTTCCTGGGATCTCTCTATAATGCCAATAATCCTGTAATAATCCATGTTGCTGTGCAAAGATAGGTATCGTCTGCTGCAGAGCGAGTGAAAACACAGAAATGGAGAAGTTGTTTTATTGGTTCAGCCCTGCGCCACAACCGAACGAAGAACAGCCTGTTTTTCGACGACATGAATAATTCAGTAATCCAGTTTTTCCAAAATATTTAACACATATGAACTCTGAGAGAAATGATCTGAAGCGGGCAAACCATAGATCCTACAGGCTGCGTGTGATGCACGACCGATGCTGTGAAATGCTAGCAAGACCAGCCTGCTGTGCAAGTGAGAGATATGCAATGACAAAAACACTGAGCCTGATAATCAATGCCTCAGTTGCCCTGATTTCTGTGTGTGTGTGTGTGTGTGTGTGTGTGTGTGTGTGACTGACATCATCTGAAGCAGTGACACTCCTGATTATGGTATGTCAGCCTCCCTCCCTCTCCCACGCACGTTCAGTTCTGTAAACACAACACGGCATATGTGCATGTGCACACATGTGCATGCACGCACGCACACACACACACACAGGGCACACACGCACACTTGTTTTCAGACAGCTTTTAGATTTTACTTTATTCTTCAGCTGTCCATTAAAAACAATACATCTGCTGGTTTTAAATAACAACATTCTTCTCAAACAGTATAAAAATTGATTTGTGAGAATATTTTTTTTCCTTTCACATCCTGTAAATATTGTTAGCTGTCTTCCATGTGCTGCATAAGTTTTCTCAGGCCTGTCTCCACATGCCCAGAGGAGGCACAAGAGGAATAAATAAAGCCATTTCAAAGGCCTTCGACAGCCCTCGTCCCAGATTCTGCTCTTCTTTCTTCCTCTCCTCAGTGTCCCTTCATCAGGCAGCAGTAGATTGACATCCTAATTTAGTTTTTATCCATTTGGACACCAGTGTGTGTGTTTATACATATATGATGTGTGTGAATGAATGTACACCATGTCAGCTTGTAGTTCAAGTGTCTCTCCAAGTGTGTGTACACGTGACGTTCACCGTGTGTACACTGCATAGTAAACACGAGTCCCTCTCTCTCTCTCTCTCTCTGCGAGTCTCTGGTCTCTGTATCAGAGTTCATCCCGCGAGGCTCGAGCTGCAGGAGGCGGCGAGTCTCCGGTGACGCTGTTCTGCGCCACAGGGCGGATCCTGCCCTGCTGGGCCGTCTTGCGGGCATGCTGCCGGTCCCAGTCTGTGGCCACGGCTTCGTCGTCCCAGATTGTGGAGGTCTCCGTGTCGCTGATGTAGCCTGGCTCTCCGGTGTAGTGGGTGGGGTAGATGAGCAGCGGCTCCACGGAGAAGGCCTTCAGGTCCCGCGGCTCAAAGTGAGCCATGTACTCAGTGCTGAGGAGGAGAAGGGAAGAGTTGAAGGAGATGTTATAAACCCTGGAAGCTATTTTAATGCTGATTCTGACACATGAATGAAACAACTGATGCCAGTTAGCAAAATGAAAGCGCAGTTTTCTGTGACCTGGCTGCAAACCAATGCTATGCTCCAATTAATTATCAGAAGACTTGTCGGTTGCTTTTCTGTCAACATGCTCTCATAATTGTGATCATCTTTATGCCAAAGGTCACCGCAGGGAAGAGGAAGGAAGGCCAAACAAGGACAGAGCGCTCAGTCAGTGCTATGTCCATGACTGTTCTGCATTTTGCAACGCTTGTGACGCATCAGATCCTGTTAAGTGGAAGTTGTGGTGCTCATACTCAGCACTCCGTTTCGGCACAGACAGCTCATTTACAGGATATCAAACAGGGGAACGGCACATTTCTCTCTACTGCAGCACAATTTAGTCACATTAGGAATTACAATTATCAGAATCACGTGCTTTACAATAATACTGTTGGAAGAATTTAGTCTTTAGATCCACTTAAGTTAAGCTGAAATTGGTTTAGCTGAAGCTAATTAAACTAATCCATAAAGGCTGGTCAAATATATAGGTCAAATATCTGAAGTTGTAGACAGCTGTCAGATAAATGTAGGACAATGAAAATTAGAATTAGAGAAAAAGGTAAAGACATTTTCTCTTGAAAAGCACATGATGTTTCTTTTGATGTTTTCTTTGTCATAGATGATGGTAAACTGAATTTGTTCAGGCAAACAAGCAATCTGAAGACATCATCCAGACATTATAAAGGTTGTTTTCCACTCTTTTCTGATGGTTTATAGACCAAATCATAATGAAAACAATACTCAGTTGCCGCCCTAAATAGTATTAATAAGTATTAAAGGACCAGTTTGTAAGTTTTAGTGGCATCTCGCGGTGTCATGAATCCTCTTCTTCATAACGTGAGGAAAAAAATACAGTGACCACGAAAACATAAGTCAGTATTTAGCTTTTGTTCTGGGCTGTGGTAGAAACACGGGGAACTCCATGAAAGACGTGTCTTCAGATCAAAAAGTCTCATTCTAAGGAAACATAAACCTAATTATTCTTATTTTCAGATGATTATACACTAATGAAAACATAATTAAAACATAAAAACATAACAATTATGAATATAATGTTCAACTTCTGCCAGATTGTGTAAATGGAGCCCCTAAATCTCACACAATATACCTTTATTATGACTACAGGTACACAAGTAAAGTCAAAGCACCTTAGAATTGAATTTAAGTACAGTAGTTGAGTAAATGTACTCTAGTTACTTTACATCACAGCATCCTATAAGCAAATGATTTAATCCCAGCAGCATTTTCACGTCGTCATATAAACTACCATCATGTTGTGTCACACTCAACACTCTATCGGCCTGTCACGGTCAGCCTGCAGCAGGAGTCGACTGTTTGGGTGACACGTCAGCGGGGTGGAGCCACACTGGTGCAGACAGGGGTCACCACAGAGGTCGACTCCCTGCTGTCCAATTGCCCGTTTAAAGCCTGTCCGCACTCCGCGAGGACGGAGAAACTCTACACCTTTATTAGAGCTGGGATGAGCTGACCTGCTGCTACAAACAAACACACGTTTTCCGTGAGATGAGGCCTCTGTCACGTGGTTACTGCCATGTGTTTGTCTTTCTTCTGTTTGTGTGCAGGGTCTCACCATACAACCTCAATGTGCACAAGTCAAGCACACATCCCCCTCCTGGTCATTTATATAATCTACACGTTTTACATATTTTCCCTGCCACATTTCTCTCCATATTTCCCATTTCGTTCACTTTTAAACAAACTCACCCTCTCTCACTATTGAACACACACACGCAGTGTATTCACTAGTAATCTATACACTGCACACTGGACACGCATCTCCATGTATTTATATAGTAACGCATACACACACTCTCACAGTGTCCATCTCTACCCCACCCCCATTGCTCGGGCCTCTATCAATGGGAATCCTGTCCCCTTCTCCAACCAGCAGGAAGAGCCGTGCTGGCCCACATTCCTCAAAGAGAGAGGAGGAAGGGGGAGGAGAAGCGGGTGACACAGAGAGGGAGTAGGTGAGCTGGAGAAGAAAAAAAAATAACCTAAAATAAAGGTCTGTTGAGGAGAGTGAGGTTAATGTGAAAGAAGTAAAAATGAGAGGAGAGGAGAGCCAGGAAAGGTGGAGGTGGAGGGCTGATTTAATAATTTAAAAAAAAGGTGGAGATGGAGGTGGTGATGGTGGTGGTGGTGGAGGAGAACAGGGCACGGCAGGAATCCCCGAAGGAGAAAAGAAACAGAAAAGCAGGCATTGTGTGTCCAGTGCAAGGCACCGTACCCACTGAACCCCAAGAACAATCCATGCCCTGTGTTTGAGGGAGCACAGAAGAAGGAGAAAAAAGGGGGGGGTGGTGCTGGAAAGAAAAAGAAACAAGGACATAATCAGGGAGAATTAGAGAGGAGAAAAAATGATTGTAACATAGGGAACATTGGAGTTGAGCTGGATGGAAGTTGTGGTCTACCACCAGAGAACAAACTAGAAAACTGCACACTGTCCCTCAGTCTGAAAGGTCTCCAAAGGGTTTGTGTTTGCGTCTATGTATAGATAATTACTGCACAGTACTGTAGCTGCTCTGGTCCGCTCTGTTCCCCTCGAGTCTGGTTTTGTGCATGCACAGGATCCATGCATGCCTAAACTTCATTATACTTCAGATTTAGCTCCCACTTTTAAGCCTTCGTGTTTATTCTGGATGCAGATTATCTGATGTATTCTTATGTGCGGGCGCACCTGCAATCATCTGTTTGTGGTCCTCGGTAAATATTTGCGTGTCTGTTCATAAACCAAACTGTCGAAAATAGTCTGTGTTTGTGAATATTATACAGAAATACAGTATGTCTTTCTGTAGCTTTGTGGTTTTCTGCTTTACACGCCTCAAATAAACCTCCACATCTTTGTATCTCATCTTCACGTTATCACGTCAAGTGTGATTTTTAAAAAGAAAACTGAAGTGAAAACTGACTTTGGATGCTTGTTGAACATGACGGGCAGGAACTCGTCGACAGGCAGCATCCTTTTTAAGGGGTCGGCAGCCAGTAACTTCCTGGCTCCTTGCTGCGACAGCGCGTATCCCAGCGTCCAATAGGAGTAGTCGGCCTCGACCAGGTTGTTGACACCGTCCACGGACTGCTCCGGCTGCTGCACCTGCATGCGCTTGCGTCCCACATAACTGGAGGGCAGACGGAAAGAGTGCGTTGATGAGGCTTCACAGAAATAGGTACAAACCTTCAGTGCGTGGATGGATGGGTGTTCTCACATGAGGTCCCAGTCCAGCTGGGCTTTGTTTATGTCATCCATTATGGCCTGCATCCGTCGTTTAAACCTGGGCTCAAACCTCACGTCGTCCTCTAGAACAAGAACACTCTCGAGGCCACGCTCCAACACCTGACAGTCAGAAAACACAAACACCCATTTTCATGAAAGATTAAAACATTAACATCACAGTTTTTATTAGATAGACAGACAGTTGAACCTCTTGAACCCAACATCTTCCCCATCTCACCTGATTCCATATAGAGTGATGACTAAGGAAGCAACCAATCTCCCCTCTGGTCAGGACGCGGCCAGAGTACGGGTCTTTGTAGCGCGGCATCATCTCTATTCCCAACGCCTGCAGCTGGGACGTATTGAGAGCCCTGAGAGAGATGGAGACAGGTAATGTAGAAGTCAGTGATGGGAAAAGACTCGTCATTATGCAACGGAGTCTGTCGTCAGTAAAAACAGCTTCACAGCAACACACAGCAAGTGGCGACAAGTAGCACATTTTTCCAGACAAACAAAGGCTGGAAGAAGGATTAGGACATTCTCACAAGTGGATTAAAGTAAGCACTGAGGAGGGAAAGCAAGTCAAGTATATTGTGACTGCAACACCAAATCACTGTTTAGACAGGATGTTTGGATATAGATGTCAGAAGAAGTCGCGACAGATGGGAGACAGATGACTGAGCGCCATCCTAGCTGACGTTCAGGGAGTGCGGCTAAAGGGCGTCACATGTTTCAGGTGCTCTTTGCAGGATCAAATCAGCTTTCGGTTCAGTTCATCGAGTGCGCGCAGGAGCCGCGCGTTTGTGACCTACTTGCCGTCCACGGCGTCCGTCAGCGTGGCATATAGACCCAGCGAGGTCATTGTTTTCAACATCCTGGTTCTTCGGTCCAGCCGGCGTTTGAGGTTGATCAGGAAAATCTAAACATTGAAACAAGAAAAAAAAAACGGAAGACAAAACACTTTAATTTGCTCTGAAATGTCATTTTGTACATATATTCCTAATGTTTGATAATGATAACGAAGAAAAACTGCTACCAAAACAGGAAGTGGGAGTAAATAAACAGTGAGACAGAACATGAAGAGCTCGGCACATTCATAACTCACTTTATCGAAGCCTATCGTGTCCTGCGGTGCCGGTGAGGAGTACAGGTGGTCAGTGGGCTCAATGTCGTGGTCAACTGTTGATAGAGAGAGGAAAGAGGTGAAAGGTTAAGACGGCAAAAACAGGATTATAAAATAACTGACTCTCCTCTGGATCGGGTTAGTTTATTTAATATGGTTTATTTAGAATCCGAGCAGTGAAGGAGGCCAAAGAGGAGTGAAAGTGAGAGCGAGGCGGGGGTTGAAAAAACAGAGCGACAGGGAGGATGAGACAGCCTGAAGGAGGGGGGTTTAAAGGGGGCTGACAGGATGTAATCATGAAGGGTCGCAGAGGTCAAGAGGAAGAAGAAACAAATCTGAGCGGCGAAGTAATCGAGGAGTGACAGATAGTGAAGTCACAACAGCTGGAAAGTGTACGTGTGTGTACACTCACTCAAAGCCTCCGTGATGGTGTGTATGAAGCTCTCGCTTTCATCTTCCACGCTCTGCTGAGCTTTGAGGGGGACGGGCAGGAAACCGTAGTGCTCTCTATTACACACATACATCTGCACACCTGGAACACACACACACATAAACACACACGTCAACACACATGCGTGCAGGGTTCTGTAAATACAACTTCTTGACCCAAACAGTTCAAATAAACATGCAGCATTAGGCCCGGGTCCTCATATCTCATCGCACAGACTACGTGCTACACAAAAGGCAATGTGTAGCATGTAGTCTGCTACATGCTACACATTGTGTTATGCATAAGGCATGTAGAGTAAATGGAAATATCCAGTGTTTTTATGTAAATTGTGTTCTGCAGCATCACTGAATTGCCATGAAATTAAACGTCTACTTTTGAGCATAACATCAGTTCAGATACGTTTATTAAAGCAGGTCTGTGTATTACGTGAGAGTCTTAGCAAAATCATCTGACATTTGCTAGCCAGCACAAGATACCGGATACCTGCTGACTACACCTGGTTGAACATTGGCCATTTGACCCAGAGACTAAATCATCATCAGATGATGGCAGATGATTTCTGTATATAAGCCTGTGGTTGTACTGTGAGATCATCAAGACCGAGACAAGACCAAGACTTGGAGGGGTTGAGACCAGACAATAGCCTACTTAGGTGTGCGAGACAACAAAGAGTGAAAATGTAGTTGATTCAGACACAACACAGCTTATTTCTTATGAGTTCAACATTTGTAGGAAGAAGAATGTGTTATCTTTTCTTCCAAAAGGTAAATAATTACATTTCTCTTATACGTTCTTGTATTTAAACTATTATGAGACAGAAGAAACGATGCCTCTGTGTCTGAGAGGTTCTTTGTGTTTGTGTATGTGTGAATGCTTTTATGTGTTTACTCTTTAGTTGCCAGCTGAATGCCACGCGCTTGTGTTATATATGAAAGTGCTTAATAGTTCTGTTTGTTCCCTACGGATCATTACTCACATAACACACAAATTAACAAACGCTGGTCGGTGCACACAAACAGTCAGGACAAACATGTGGATCCATTTTTCCTCTACAGCAGTATTATCCAGATTAAAACCAGTTTGCTGTCAACTGCTAATGAATTAAAGAAGTCACTGGAGGCCCTCGGCTCATCAAAGCGTAGCCGCCACGTGACTTTTGCAGCCCTGCCGCAAATGTAGTAGTTTGCTGCGAGCTCAGTTCTCAAACTGACCTGCCTGACGTGCTGAGAAAGCAAACACCATGATGTCATCAAACGCCCAGCTGTAGTCGGAGTGAGGAGGGTAGAAAGTCAGGTCCCTGCTAGATTCACGACGCAGGTCTAACAGGAAGGTGCTGTGCACCATGGGAACAGGGAAACAACCGAGTCGCTTCCACTCCCTAATCGGCTGGTAGTCTGGTGTCCGCTTATAGTAACCCTGACGGGGAGGAAGGACAGGCAGGTTTAGACGGTGAACCGAGCTGAGTGGATGGACAGATGTTTAAGTCCGGACTGTACCTGTGGGGTGATGCCGCACCAGAAGTTGGAGTAGAGGGAGCGAGACTCCAACATGGGAGCCACCAGGGTTAAGTTTTCAGCCATCATCAGGCTCAGCACACGGGGGTTGGTCAACAGGTTGTCGCTGTCTACAAACTGGAGGGTCAGAGTGTACGAGTCACTCATCGCATGATATAAAATCGGACTGAATGAGATTCATCTTCAACAAATATGCATGTACAGATTATGTATGTATCTGTTTGTATTGTTTTATGAGCTTGTTGTAAAGCACTTTGGGTACCGTTTCAGCTATTGTAAAGGGCTATACAAATAAACTTGATTGACTGATTGATTATAAGCAAACACTATTCACTCCTTCCAGTCTCTTCCTCATGTGCTACATGAGTGGCAGAGTACCATGTGACAGAGCCTTTTCTCATTTGCTTTATAATGGATATTCATCATAAGATAAAACAGTATTAGTCTCACCAGTATGTAGTCAGCCCATCGCTCTCTGGCAGCTTTCAGCGCCGCCTGTCTAAGCTTCATCACGTGGTTGAACCTCGAGGGAGGCCAGTGCTTTGGACCCCACTCATCTGTGTAGGACCTGACACGGAGATGAAAGGTTGTTAATTATATAATAAATCGCTGAATTGCTGCTGAATGGTTCCTGTGGAAACCGTGACTCACCTCGGCTCCTCCATGGGTCTCCACTCCACGTAGTGGTAGACATGCTGGGCTCTCTTCAGCCATTCTCTCAACATGGCAGTAGTGTTGTCCACATTGTGGTCTGTTGCTGCCCTGAAACGACAAAACAGACAAGACAGGATGTCATTCAAACGAAGCAAAACTCTTGCCCCCGTCCAGTACGTACACTCATGCTGCATCTGCTAAACACTTGGGATGTAAACAGCTGTCGCTGTGCAGAAACAAGCCTTTTGGCATGCCGGGATTGTTTTAAAAGATGAAACCCTCTGGAAAAATGAAAGGATGTGAAGCTGAAATGTAACCCAGGACTCTGCAAACTGTCATTAGCTTGAAGAAGAGGTTGTGACACTGAGCCGTGACATTCAGGCAGCATGTTCTGCAGGAGGACGTCGAGGCTTCCAGGTCTAATTACTGTCTGACGTTACAACATCCCGCCTCTGCGCTGTAAAGCTTCCTTACCGCCTAATTAACTGCACTGCTGGAGCTCGGACAAAATCTGAGGAGCGCAGACAGACATTAGTCTGAGGCACTCTGGGTAATACCAAGCACATGTTAAGATGTTAATTGTAAAGGTGGATGCCACTTCGTGAACTATTTCTGTAGGCGTGGGAGCAAAACAAATTACTGAAATGATCTTACTTAATCTGAAAGTAAATACTTCTGCACTCAAGTTTTATATTTTATATGTATACTGCATAGACACCAGCACCAGCACACACACACACACACACACACCTTCATACCTGTAAGCAAATGATGTCAGTGTAAAAGTTAGCAGAGTTACAGCTGCTGACTTGACACTTCTGTGGTTTACAGTGTGCATCACTGTTTCTTCACAGAGACTTACACTCCGGGAAGACACTGCGGCTACTGTATGTCTGGGTGAGAGTGTGTGTAGCGTGTGTGTGTGTGTGTGTGTGTGCATACATTTGTCCAAGAGAAATTAAAGCCGTTGAAAAGAAAATGCTGTGCATCACCGTACAGCTCGCTATCACGTCCACAAAATAAATATCACCTGTCTTTGCATTTAAATTGCCCTTTAAAGAGGAAAGGTCAACAGATTGTGAGGCAGAGGCCTGTACTTGAATGTGTGCATACAACCACACACACACACACACACACACTTAGTGAGATGGAGTTTTCCACTGCTTGCTGTAATATTCCTCGCTGTACTCTCTCCAAAATCACAGCTAATTTTAGTCTGGCTGGACAGAGATAGAAACACACACGCACACACACACACACACTTGTGTGCGCTGCGTCTCCTTGTATTTTCAGTAAGTACACACTCAACATAGAAGATAACAGTGTCGACACTCTTCATTTGCCCACGTTTAGCACAAATAGCAATACAGGAACACCTGTTTTCACACAGACCGATGCTTATAACATCACACGCGCAGAAATCACACACAAAAGCGCGCACAGTCTTGCATCCCGCGTGCGGATTAGTCAGAAAGAGGTAGAGCGCTCTTATGTTTGGAATCTCTATAATCTCTATAATCTCTATAATAATAAACGGCTCATCGGACTGAACCAGCAGCCGTGGAGAGGGTCCTCAAGGTGAAGGAGACACACGGTGGTCAATAACTTTAATAGTCTGTGTGTGTGCAGACACTCGCAGATGTGTGATGTTCGTTTTTGGGCGCTGGGAATGTTGTTTTTACAACAGTGTGACTGGTAAAGTGGCGGTTTACCATTTTAAATGTGTCTGTCTGAGTGCGTAAAAGGTAAAAAACGTGCGTACGCAGGCACATGCACGTGTGTATCAGCGCACAACTGCCCATAGTAAACAAAGAAGTCGGCCGTGATTCTTTTTATTGTACGCTAGAAACTCTCTGAAACATCTGACTCGTCGGTAATGAGTAGATGTGCACATATTTACAAGCTTTTTCAACCACTAAACTGCACAACGCCGGGAGACATAAATGTGTTCCTACGTGCCGTTTTCCAATGACAGCTCCAGGCGAGGATTTAAAAGGAGGGAACTTCTGGGAAGTAAAGTGAGGAATACTTGGTACAACATGTAGGAACATACAGTATGTATATATGGGTATGTTTATGGGTATATATGACAGCCAGGTGGGGGTGAGAATGAAGCAGGTGTGACCCGAAGAGGGAAAACAAAAGGGAATTTGTGTTTGTATCAATTTATTTTATGGCACATAAACTGAGAATGTGCATGTTCTCATCGATAAACATTTTGTTGAATTCCTCACAGGGCTCATTAAAACCTTTCCAAACTTATAAATGATTAGACTAACTTTTTTTTCATAGACGCCACATTAAAATGCTAATGATGTTTTTTATTTGACTCATAAAATCGGAAAGAATCTGAATCTCACTTGTGTCCTTTTTGTTTGTTTGTTTTACACGGTTTTCTTGGCGGGGCATTTTAAGCTTCCTGTGTCAAGGTGATCAGTAAAGGTTGAATGTTGTCTACAAAATATTATAAAACTCCACGCCTGAGGAATAAAGAAATGTGGAAACGACTGCTCCAAGAAATAAGCAGATTTTGTTGATAAAAAAGGAAGCAATAACCTGACTTTACTGAGGATGATACATTTATTGTTGGGCTCTAGTTATTTTTTGACATGCCCAGCACCGCCAAGCACTCAGTCCACTGCGCGAGTTCAACATCAAATTATAGTGCGCTTCATGATGTATACGTCAAAGCGCAGACAAGAAAACAAACGTGGATCTTGGACCTGGAGATGGACCGCCTCCATCTCATTTCATTTTGGACACATTCCCCTTTCATCGGGAGGCAACCATGTGCTCCTTCTCCTCAATTTCCTCTACCTTCAGGCAAGTTAAGCCACTGCAGCTGTACTGTACTGTGACCTCAGTGCCAGGGAGGCATCACACTTCCTGCCAAATACTGAAACTAAGGGACTATTAATATTTTTGTCCATCTGACCATGTGGACCCATCCACATCTCTGCATGTGACACAGAGATACAATAATCTCCCTCCATACTTCAATACCTCTCTCTTGATTACCTTATCCTGCAGTTCCTGATTCCTGTTTTGAAGTTTACAGTAAACTGCAGCCTCATTATTCTGCTGCCTGCAGCTTTGCTGGCCTCTCTCCCCTACCCCTTTATTATCAGCATCTGGACAACACATGCTTCCCCAGGTCTCTCCTACACGTTACACCACTCCCCTCTCTATCTCTTCATAGATGTCTGTTTATTTCTTCCGTTGTTACCTAATCTGTCCTTTCCCCTACTTCCATGCATCAATCCCCCTTTGTCATCTCAAAGCATCCCCACATTACACCTGCAGCAGCAACCGGTGTACAGAGAAGTAGGAGAAGACAAAAGATGTAAAATGTAGTAATATGAAATGCATCTGCAACACCTAACCGGGTTATTAGCCTACTTCACCACTCTCTCTGGCCCTCTCCCTCCCACTTATTAGGATTATCCTCTGCAGGAGTGTTTCAGATAACAGGGAGTGTGTCGAAGGCTGACATCTGGCCTTAAACACAGAGGCTTGTCCCTGAAACCTGCCCCTTAAGGTAAACACAGGTCTGAAAAGCTCCGGCAGGCCAGTATCAGCCGACTGTTGATCAAATAAACTATCTAATATCACTGCCAATAATGACTGGGTGATGCATATAATTAGGAAGCAACAATGCCTCTTTCAGACCTGACCATAGATGCCTTTAAAACATAATAACCATGCTAGTGTGTGTGTGTGTGTGTCTCTGTGTGTTGACTTTGCAGTATAGTCTCTCATGTGGAGGCTGACGTGGCTGCAGGCCTCTTGATCGTCAAACGGGCAAAAGGAGAAAGAGGAGGGGTTAGATGGGCAGAGAGAGATGCAGGGAAAAGGAACTGAGGTGGAAGGAGGGGTAGCTGAGGCAGAACCTCCTAACTGAAATTCCTCATGACTCTCAGGGTCAACAAAAGTAGCCGAGGCCGGCAGGCTTGCACTGACATGTAATATTCAGTATTCACATTCAAAGATATTCATTATGGTTGAATCTTAAAGAAAGCTAGCGTTTAGTCTTGGTACGAGACAGGATGAGTCACTGTGACCTCTGTGTTCTCACTCCTGACTGAACATTTGCATTGAAGGTATGTTATTTCATACTTTTGTGCAAGATGACTGCAGTGATTTGTCAGGAGGTCAAACCAAGAGATGCTGCAGTGATATCTGCAAAGACCAGTGGCACAGAGTCACCCCTTCCCTTTGGGTGTGTTATTTTTTATTTAATTTTTCTTATTTATGCAACAGGGAGGTTGCAATACACTGTAGGACAACTACAAAGGCGAACACCAGAGTCAAAGAAGACATGATGAATGAATACAATATGAGTTCAAGCTGGTGGGTATGAAGTAAACAAAAGATCAGAGTCTGGAGGTCCTTTGGGTGTGTTATGAAAAATGGAAACAGGACTCCAAGATGGTAGGCATTAATTAAAAACCATTCAACTATTCAACCAGCAAATACACCCAAAAAAAAACAAAAAACAATCACACAAACAGACTTTATGTTGCAATGAAAAGTTGTTTTTCTAAGTTCTGGGAACATTTTTGCAATGAGAGCAAGCATTATATTATTTATTGGTTTAAAATGTATAATGCAAAGATTAACTGACACTGTAGTTGTTGCTGTTAACAGACTGTTTAACAGTTTTGCTGAATTCTCATAAATTTGGGCCACAGATGGTTGCAGCATCACAGTTTGCCTCTGGGGCTCACCTCCACACCTCTCCTCCAGTTCATACATGAAGAATACATGCATGCCTTTCCCTCTGACCCATGGTACAAGCAAAGGTTGGTCTTGCCCTGAGCTTTTTGGCCATTTGGTTTCAGGGAAAAAAAAAAACCCTGCCTGACTGAATGTTACTATATGCTGATGATCTGCTTCTCTATATCTCCAGTTTCGTACTTTACTTCCCTGCAGTTCTGGATTAATTTGGTGCACTCTCTGAATACAAGCACAGTCTTCATAAGAACAACCATCTCCCATCTCCCAAATCCCTAAATATTTCTTCTAAAACGCTGCAGTTCCAATGTTCTTTTGACCTTCATGACAATTAGCTACTGAACTCTGAATTCTGGGTGACTAATTACACTATGTAAACATTTAAAGCAAGTTCAGCCATGCAGTCAAAGCAAGTTATTATGTGAAACACAGAGAGAGCAAGCGAGTGAATACACAAGGAAACAGATGGAAGATTTGATGGAGGAACAGAGCGATGTCGGGAAAGAGGGAGGAAATGGGGAGGGGACAGGAACGCAGTGGTTAAACAGTGCAATTAATGACACACACAAACATATTGACAGACAGGTACGTCGTGCTAAAATTATAAAATTATATTTCCTCTATTACACCATGAGTGTTTGTAATGAATACCCCACTGTTCATGAAAACATTGCTAAACCCAAGTGATGAACAGTGGACTTGTTTCTTCCCGTCTCTCACTCACTTTACTTCTTCCTCTGCTTCACCTAATCTCGTTCCTTATACAGCCTTTCCAGCTCTGAGAGCTCATATCAAGATACCTCTGTGTTTCAGGATTTGCCAATTCAATCACTGCTGTGCTGCCAGGCTCTGACAATACTGCTGGAAGTGTGCTGGAACACATGGGGCATCTAAGCAAGAATTCACAGTCGAGAGCCAAGTTCAGGACCAACTATTTTCACTTCAGGGGAGAGAGAGAGAGAAAGAGAAAGAGGGGGAGCTTGAGAAAAGGGCTCAGGGATCGGAAAATCAATTCCCTTTGTTTGCTGTATTTAATTGAACAGATATGTCAGGTCCACGGATACAATTTTCCCATGAATACATTCTTGCTATAGTGCTGAGAGGATCGGGCTGCACTGTTGGCAGGTACATCATCAGCTGCATCCTCTCAGCTTCAGAGTGTTTCCCGGTCGAGGCTCAGTGAAGAGCTGGCAAAGATTAGACTCTGAAGTCACTGCATTTGGAAAATGGACTTTGGGCCACATGGTATTTTCTGCTAATAACACCCCGTCATTAGGTGTTTAAATGTCTTTATTTCCACAGATACCCTGCAGGTATTTCAGCCGAGTAATTAAAAACGTGACTTAATACGTCTCGAGTCAGGCTGGGCGCACATTTCAAAGTGATGTGTCACCATCCACACGCCATGTGCTTCAGTAAAATCATGAGGCTGACTGTGATGTACACATGTAGTCTACTTTATTTGGATCTAATCACACATGTACTGTCCTCCTGCTGTAAACACTCGCTAAACAAACAAATATGTATTCATCCTCTGCTGAAAATAGTCCCCAGCAGATGCAATACTTACTCCTGTCTGATTGACAGTGGCTAAAAACTACACTGCCCGGCTCCTTTGGAAAATGACCGACTTTTTGAAATGCTGAACATATTTTTAAGCTCCTTTTAAAGTAGAATTCTTAGAGTCTAGAGTTCTTATTTTAGTTATTTCATTTTAAAAAAGATCAAATTTGCGGTGAAGTTTCGCTGTCCAAAGCAACAGAAGCAATGTGTCTCTAATATCACGTGCGTTTGATACGCTGGTAACATACTCCAGATGAAGTTGCATCACTCTGGAAAAGCGATGGCCGACTTTCTCACAGCAGGGCGACGACGAGGCGCTGCCAGATGTATTCTGACTATTTGAAGCCATCTGAGACGATCGATTATTCGTGTCTGTAAATAATCCAGTGGATTTGATGCCAGATGCTCTGAAAATGGTGAAGATACGAGTAGCTGTTTAACGCGTGCTCATGTTTTTGTGCTCCAGCCCTGAGAGAAGACACAAGCATCCTCATCTGCTGCAGTGAGTTTGTGATCTGGTGTCTGTCTGCATTTCTGGAGAATACCTGACCAAATTTTGAAAGACTTTTTTTTAAAGTTTCACATGAATTGGGTGTGACTGCAGAATAGGACTCCCCAGGTGATGAAGAGTGGGAGGTCAGAGATCACCGTGGTCTGTTCCTCTCCACATGGACGTTCTGGCTGACTGTGGACCTTCTGAGGTAATTAGGAAAGTGAATGGAAAACAAGGGCTGAGCCAGAAGAGCTGTGCAGAAACACACACCCATTATGTGTGTAACAGCATTCAACACAACACACACACAAGCATATGTGGAGTAGAGACACACATTGCGCATTCATAGACGTACTGCACCAGAACACAGACGATAATCGAACACACTCACTTTAGTACAAAATGCCAGTGCTGTGATCTAACAGATACTGGCAGACAACAAAAGCATGTGCTGCTAATCATTGACAAATGCCCACATTGTGCACCACTCAGATAATACACAATAGCCCAGCCCATCCTGCGTATTTATTCTATACATCTCTGAAAACCGTAAAGCTCCTTGTGTGACAGCACCAGGAACAATGTGTGCTCCCACAGAGGAATGACGCCTGAGGTAACACACCTGGGACAACATCCCAAAACCTGATCAGACTATCAGTGGGGTCCACAGACTTTCTGCAAAGCTGGACTAAGAAGCTCAAAGGGGAAACTCTAACATGCAAGAACAGATTTATTAGTCAGTGCAGCACTACTACAGCACGTGCATATTAATGTTTATAATAAATTGATAGGTGTAGTACATTTAGTGGTAGTAATCTAAAGTTAAAAGTGAATCTCTGAAGCAGAATAGACAACATGATCCATATCCTGCATCAAGTTCTGCTGCTGCTCCAAACTGCAAACCTTACTCTGTGGTGTTTTATTCAACATTTTATTAACGTTGCTTTCTATTTCAATTATTTTTTTTATCATTTTCATCTTACATTTTTCTATGAGTAATGAGTATTTGAATCCATTTTCTAAGTAACTTATGCAACACTGATCATAATAATCAGAGCAAGAACCTGAATTTCTTTTCAGTGCTTCAGTGTCTGTCTGGATTTTGCCTCAAGATTAAAACACTTGAGATAACCAGAGGGGGAACTATGCCAAGTAAACAAACATGAACCATTTAACTATCCCAGAGACAAATCCTGATTTAAGAGGGTTTTTAAAAAAAGTACAGTTTGGCACTTATTGCAAGACGGGCAGGTTTCTGCAAAGCCCAACACTTCAGTCAGCATAAATCAAAAAGAGTTGAACTCAGCATTCACATCAAATTTTTAATGGTCCATTTATTACTGTACATCTCTGTCTACTTGTCAAAATGACTATATATTAATATTTCTTATGTCGTGTTATGTCAGGACACACAGGGCTAATGATTTCTATCAAATGCTGGAGTGGAGCTGGATGGAGCGGAGTGTCTAATAACGTCACATCGATCTCCTCGAGACACGATACAGGAGGTACAGGACACAGTTACGTCTGACATGAGCTGCAGCACACATAGTAAACATTCACTGATGCATTTAGCATGTACGCATTTGTGCAGCTGTGGAAAATTTACTTAACTTATAGAGTGACGTCATACCTTCAGGACTTAGAGTTACCACAAATCCACCCTTTCCCCTGCATTGTCTCTGAGTATGAAGTAGAACGGCGGTCATAAATATGGAATAAGTGGTTATATTATAAATCAGTAAATAACAATATGACATTATGAAAGCGAGAATCCGAGTGCTGCGAGGACGGCTGATGATGTCAGCACTCTGAGATCCCTTTTTATGGTTCAGCCTGTCTCTGACGAGTCCACAAATCATCATCATCTCAACCCCGAGCTCAGCACCTGGGAAATCACTCCACCTCCAAATGAACACAGCCGGCAGGCAATAAGAAGCAGGCAGCCAGCAACAAGCAGTGTCAGGAGCAGAATAATAGCATGCTGGCCTCAACTTTAGAGAGAATTGTCTGCATCGCGCCTCAGGTGTTGAGACAAACACAAACACACTTCGCTACTTATGAAATCTTCTTACCACTTTCTAAAAACAGAGACTCCTGTGAACTGGCAAATGATAAAAGCCGGATTCTCGATTTAACCTCTCACTCACGGGGAGGCCATCTAGATCTCAGTATCTCATGCTGCATATTTCTACTTGCTCTTCTCTGTTATGTATTTCATGCTTGTAGCTCTGAAAATGACAGAAGCGCCATAGAAATGCAGTAGACTCTCACATCTGTCCATCCATCTTAAGCGTGAAGCTACACGAGATAGATAGCTTAGCTTAGCATAGCACAAACCCCCCCCCCCCGGCAGCCCCTCGGTAATGTCACAAGAATGCGACTTTAATATAACATGCTAAATGGTGAGCCGTAGAGGCGTTGACAGGTAGATTATTTTACCTTTCAAGAGAGCCGTGCCAGCTGCCCCTCTTTCCAGTCTTCATGCTAAGATAAGCTAACATGCCGCTGGCTCTAGCTCACCCTGGACAGACAACAGACACTGAACCTTTCCAGTTCATCTGACTTGCATATGTGTTTGAGTTGACTGAAGAAACCAGAACACCTGGACCAAACTCATGCAAGACCCAGAAACAACAAATCAAGACCCCAGCTGGCCAGAATGTCATGCTGCGAGGTGGCATTGCTAACTACTGAGCTGACCTTGCCTTTACAGGCAGGAAAGATGTAAATCTCACCTGCCACCCAAAGACTGTGATGAGAGCTGAGACGTATTTGTCTGATCTCATCTGACGTTTGCTGTCAAACATTTTCCTAACCTATAGAAAGCTGTAGCAAGCTCGGTCACGTTGACTACGGCCGTTACTCGGCTTGGCTCGGAGTTTCTTGAACTTTCACCGGCCACATTATTACCCTTTCTGGGGGACAATATGGATTGACTTACAGTTCACCATTGTCCTGTTAGAATGAGAAGAAGCAGCATCGGAACAAAAGGAAAGAGGAGAGTACATGTGGTCAAGCTCCTGCGGGACCAACCTGCTAAGCGCCCTTTGGGTAACTTCCAAGCATTGTTGATCACCTTCTCTCTCCACCCGACCATCCCCCTCTTTCTCTAAATTCCTGCATTCTTTAACAGTGGTGTGAGAGTCTTTCTCGCCATTCTGCCACTTCTCTGTAAGGCCTGCAACCACATGCAGAGGCAAAACCTTTCTTACTGACCATCCCAACTGTCAGGGTGAGTCAGAGTTGAAGTAGCAGGGTGGAGGAGATCTGACCTGGATCATCAGTGAACAGGTTCAAACTGGAAACTTTGGTCCTCCCAACATCTTCAGACCGGTCAAAACCTGTCTAGATTTCTGGAAATGTGCATAATTTTGTCATCTGGCCTGGTTGTAAAAGCCCCATTATGCAACTTTTCTACCTTAAAATAGCAGCTTCACCGCCATTCTGATGCTACACTGACTTGTAATTGGGTGAATGGTACCTCTGTCATTCCCGCTAAGCCCTCCCAACCAGTTCTCCTTCTATGTAATTTTGAACTCCAGGTATGAACTCCTGCAAGACGTCCAAAACGCTTTACGGCACTAAGTCACATGCAAACTATTTCACTTATGAAACTGGATCATATTTTACAGAGGAAATGTTTTCTGGTTTTTCCTCAGATGTGCTCCAGCTGCTCTGCCTCAACCCTCTGTGAGAGTTCCCTGCTGGACATAAGCTTTACTTGACGCTAAAGTAAGTTAAATGCTAAGCTAGCAAGCTCAGTCCGAGCCTTGTGAAGTAAAAGACTGAAAGAGCTCAAGCTCTTGCTGTTGGACTAGTCAGTAAGTCTTTCTGGCTGCTATGTCTTGCATTGTTGCACTTGTTTGGCTGTTAGAAGAGATGTCGACTTGTTAGTCTTTGATCATAAATAATGTAAGCGTAACAAGGCCGCATATGTACGACAGCTGTGTGGAAGTGAACTGCACTTTGAAAACTGGGGGCAAGAAATCGCATATAATACCAAATCTTACATAATGCACACATGCAGTTTAAGTTTACAGTCCTTGTTTCAACACCTGCCTGCAGGTAGTCTGTCCAGATCATCTCAGATAACTGTGAAATTACAAAAGTAAAAGAACTGTAAGAAACTCAGTTTTATGTCCTGGATCGTTGAGAAAATGAGGTAAAATTTGTGTTTTTGCTTTTGTTCCAGAAAGGTATCTTAGTTTTTAACTTTTAGACCTATAAATCATCCACCAACTCTTCATCCTCTATAGCTTTCTTTATGTTTCAACTCTACACTTTATCACCAACCTTACTATTATATTTAATGGTCTACATCCTTCTTCTCCACCCCTCCTTGCTCTGTCTCCTGCTGCTCTGAGGGTGCGGAGCTACTGTAAGAACATTGTGTCCCCTCACAAAAACTTCACAGACCGACGCTGATTGTGTAATCTGTTTCTTTTTGATAGTTTACCTAGTTCTTTCCATTATTCTGTCCATGATCTATCCAGACAAACTCTGGGTAGCAGTAAAGCGGAGCAACCTGGCTGCTCTATGGGTAGAGATGCGTATCACATAGCCACAAAGTCTTTGGATCGAGTCCAGCTGGGGTCCCACGACTCACGTCATCCTCCTCGCTGCATTTCATCAAGCTTCTTACTACCCTGTACTGTCAAAGACAAAAATGCAATCAAATATTTTTTCCAGTCGTGGCCTTTTCTCAGCAGAGCTGCACTGAATAAGCTTCTCGGATAAGAACTAAAACGTCCTAACAGATCTACAACGAAGTCCAGCTGTCCCAGATTTAACTCTTCTGGAAGAAAGAAGACCTTCATAGACATACTTCTTCTCTTTAGACAAACTCTTTTAAACGGGAGTTGTCCGGATTGTCATGCCACTATAAATTAGTGCTCTGTAACACAGTGTAAAATGCTATAATGTGGATTAATGCTCTGAGTGAGAGTTGAATTACATTTTGGCGTTTATTGGGTGGTTTGGCTTACACGTTGGGCAGTAATAATGACGACAAAGAGCTGCATGAGTTATGCTGAGTGAAACGTCATCTGTGTATCCACTTTAGCCACAAGAAGCCCATTAAGTTTTTTTATACAAAGAAAAAAAACATCAGTTTTGAAGTATTTCAGATGATTTAAGTATTTCCACTGTTGCCGCTCGTTTCTTTAAATTTATAATCGCCGCAGGAACAAATCAGCACGACATACAACAGCTTTAACATTTAGTAGTTGTTACTTTCATCCGATTATTTGAACAAAACCTCACAAGACACACACAATTGTCTCCATGTGCCACACTGGCTCATATATCTTACTGTAGTAGTGCATCATAAACTCTCACATAAATACCACAAAACTTTGACAGTTGGTGAGTGTGTGGTCAGTAAGGCCACAGCGAAGGGGAGACTATAGTCCGCGCTGTGGCTGCTGAAATAAAATTAATTGCTAGAATAAAACATGCCATGTTATGTGTGTGTGTGTGTGTGTCCGTCTCAGTGACTCATTTTCCTGTTACAAACGTAAGTGGACTGATCAGCCTCAGCGACACACTGTGATTTTTCCTGGCTGCGCTGACTGCAGTGTGTGGAGATGCCACCCATAACTGATGGGGCCCTTGCTCTGTTAGTTAAAGCCATGTTAGCTCAGTCAGGGACGGGCCCCTCTCTCTCTCTGTATTGAGTTTCTCCAATGTGCATGAGTTCTGATGAGGGTCTCTGAATTAGAAACAGGCAGTCACCCTGCCAACAAAAAGCATTCAGCGAGGGAAGGCCGGGAAACAAAACGGGAGAATGTGCATCTAAGGGAGACGGGTAGAGGGGGAGAAGCATTGTAAACATCCACCGCCATCAGAGCTGCTTGTGACCGCCATCACATCTCACATTCCTCACTTGTGCACTTTGATAATCATCCTGCCTCCTGTCAGAAATCTGTCATATTCTGTTTGATGTTCTGTGGGCTGGTGGATCAAAATCAAACACACACACTTCACGCATGACTTCCCAGAACTCATACCTCCCCCTCCTCAGTCCTGCTGTCAGACCAACTCAATGTCTCCTTTCATCCCTTCACCTGCGGGGTCTCTCTTTGATAACTTCATATTATCTCAGCCTGCTCTGTATGAGACCAAACACACACTACATACAGGACCCTACCTGAGGTGAGCCCCCCCCCTCCCCTACCTGCCGTCCCCTGCTGTTTTAAAGCCGCGTTTCCGCAGGTTTGTGCTGAATCAGACGGAGGGGAACCGTGATTAAGGGTTAAAGCCTAACCCAACATGCACAGCAGCTCTTTCATCTTCTCCCACAGTGTGCAATTTGGATGCCGGCAGACACGCGAGGTAAGTACATCGTAAAACACAGCAACAGGTCTGTGAGCCTACACTGACAATGTGTCATTATAATTAACGCGGACGCACGCTGCGTCTCCGTCCAACAACAACATGCACCGTGCGCTCATCTATGGACGCACTGTTTAGAAATAAAAAGCCGCGACACTTGCAGAAATCTTTGCGCAACTTAGTTCAAAACTGTCGCGTCTCCTTTTTTGTGCGTCTCTCACCAGATCGCTATGCGCTCCTTCGGGTACTCCAGCCTCTCGATGCAGCCCAGGTAATGTGGCAAGCTGTGCGCCGCGTTACGAGCCACGATGGCAATCATAACCTTTGGCTTCAGCAGGCTGGACTCGGCCTTCACCCGCTCTTGCACCAGCGTCACCAGCTCCGACACGCCGCCGGGCACCAGAGCGACCAGCAGCGCCCACAGCACACCGACTCCCACGGACACGGCCGCCCTCATCTTTCGCTTCCAGATTTACCGCCGTGAGTCCTGAGACTGAGCGAGAGAGCGGTGCAAGTGAGGGAGGAAGGGAGTGAGCCACGGTGGGAGGGGGAGAGAGGAAGGGAGGTAAAAAAAAAAAAAAAAAGAGGGGTGGGTGGAGAGCTTCCCCCCTTTCTACCCTTCCTGCACCCCTGCTGATGGCTGCTGCTGTTGGTGTGGAGCCTGTTCCACCTCCTTAATAATGTAGATTATACACACATGAAAACAAATAAACAACAAAAAAGGCTAATGAACACACAAGGTACCACTGATCCAGTGTTTGTACTGTGTGGTTTGTGTGTGTTAGGTGCAGGACACCATGTTCTTGATCACTGCCCATGTCTAGAGTTAGCTGATTCATGTCTGTTTCTCCTCCTTAATTCTCCAGCTTCCTGCGCCTTTTCTGAATGTTTCCACGCCTTTACAGCTTCTTGGATGCTGCAGAGATGGAGACCATGAAGTCACCAGCTCTGACATCAACCCTCAGACATACTGCTGCACTTAGTTTTTTTTTTTTTTTTAATTTCTCCTCCGCCGGTGTTATTGTTTTTGTTGTAACATACCGACAAAGCTGCTAAAGTATGTCAGAATTAGTACAAAGTTTGTTTAATCCCTGTTAATATATGTAAGCACTAAACATTGAATACATTGAACTGCTGATGAATGCTTTTTGTTATAGGCGATGTGTTAAATTACAGAATATTGTCTATATCAAGCGGCAACCTTCGTGTGAAGTCAATGCAGAAGTGCCAAAAACTGCAGGGTTGCTTTAAGTGACAGGTAGGTGCCATTACAGAGCCACCACAATTTGCATCACACTCACATTAACCAATTTTTACGCTGTCAGTGGTTCATATACCAGTATTCAGTTATGTTATGGAATTTTCTATCCTTAGGTTACACGAGGTCATGCACGTGTGGGCCTTGAGGTCCCCGGCAGTATTAATTGTTTGGCTTTGATTGGGAACAGTAGGTGCCAGTCTATCTCAACACTGTGGTGGCCAGAGTCAAAGAGACCTGTTGCTGCCTTCCTAGTAGATAGCTTTCTGTTGACATTCCAATCTGACAGCAGTGTCTCCAGACTAGAATATGCTAACAATAACACTTGCATGGGTAAAATAGTATTTGTGGTGTTATCTTGGGGTTTAAAGTCTATCCATCAGGATGAGTTGGGCAGAATGTGAGATCGGCTCAGGCACTTCTGATGTACTTTGAGAGCATCTCTAATTCTCCTTGATCAAGCATCAATAAATACTACAGCATAAGACAATCAGAGGCTCCTGAACACTTTCTTACCTCCTGACCTCACTGCTGACCTTTGGCTTCAGCAATTTCTCCACAACAAGTTAAAGGTCCAGTGTGCAGGATTTAGTGACATGTAGGTGTTGTGCATTGCAACCCCCTTGCCTCACCTTCTCTTTCCTGTCATGAAGGAGAAACAACGGCAACAATGGATACTGTGGAAAAATGGTGGTTCAACATGGTGGACTCTGTGAAAGAGGACCTGCAGTGACTTTGGGTATAAAAGTTTCATTCTAAGGTAACAAAAACATAAAAATCTTATTTTCAGGTGATAAACTAATAAAAACATGAATATTATGTTCCATCTCTGCCATCTATAAATCATTCTCTAACTAACTTAACTTCATGAAATTGTTTGAGTTGACAATTAAACATAAGACCGTATCATATAAAATACAGCAAAATACTGTAAAATGTACCAACCTAAGACCAATGAGACAAGTCACAAGACAGACGTGTCTCTTTCTTCCTTGCAGAAGGAAAATAAACAGGGAAATATCAGGTATAAAACTGCGCATGAGTGCATTAATGACATCAACAGTATATGTAAAATGTCTCATCGAGTGGAATAAAACCCTGAACAATCATGGCACCGAGACAAAACATCTAACTGGTGCATGACAGGAGAAAACGTGCCCAACCGATCTGACACTGTGGCAGAAACATTTAAATAAAGTGGCACCAAAACACAAACACAGAAAATCAGTCAGTCTGTAGCTTTGTAGTCTCTGTAGTCTGAGTCCATAAAAAAAAACAATCCACAAATATATACCTCGAGTTACATGCTATTATAATATCACACTGCATGTTCTTATATGATTACAGTAACCCTTTTTTAATTATAGTGCAGCACAGGCAGACAGGCAAATCCAGTTTGCTTCTGTCCCCGTCTCGACTCAGCTCTGTTTATTTAAGCTAGGACCTCTGCCACCTGGTAATGTTTTCCCTCTTCTCTGAGGTAATGAGACTACTCCTCCATGCTCGGCATTGTTGGATGCTCCTAGTCACCGCGGATGGGAGACGGGAAAAGAGAGAGAGAGAGAGGAGAGTAGTGATTTCAGTCTGTCTGTGTAATCCCTTAGCTCCCTCTAGTGCTTTCCTACACACAGCTGGTGAAAGAAAAAACAGCACAAAGGCACGACCGTCTCACGCTCACGCTCGTCCAAACCCTGAAACAAGACTGAAAATTCACAAAGGGCCGTGCTCGTGGAAGGTTTGCTGACATTTTAGATTTTATTCCACCACACACAGCTGTCTGAAACAAAGATCAGAGATCAGCCTGTCTGTGTTGTGATTTTTACACAGAGGTACATAAAAACTACAAACTTCTAGGAGCCATGTCTCGGTCAAAGTGGACTGTGATGGTTCAGCTTTCAAGCTGAAATGAGAGGAGCCACAACATTATAACGTTAACTCTTGTGTTAGTCACAAAGAAAAAAAAAACAACCTCACCCTGCTGGCACCTTGTCAGGCTTTGACACCGGGCAGTCTATGAAACATTTTCATCATTGAAATGGCTCGTGTATTCCCTCTTCTGTCATAGCAAAACATCTGCTTTGTAATTTTGGTTGCGTACTTGACACGCGGCCATTTGTCTCTCTCTCACTGGACTGAACTACAGATGACAGATAGAGCAGAACTGTATCATTTATTTAGTTATGTTTGGGATAAATGTATGTTTTAAGCACTGCCAAGCTTTTGGTTTGTTAGACTGTGGTTGCAGAGAAAGCGTAGCTTAAATGGCTGGCTTTAAATAGCAGGGTAAATCCTTCATAACTAGGTTGAATAAATAGAAAGAAATGTCATAAAGAAAACTCTAAATATGTTCCACGTTATAGAGGATTGTGGCACGATGATGAGCTCATGCTGTTTTCCAGTATAAAATAAGGCACAATAGAACAAAAACACATCACTGACATGAGATATTATAGATACAGCAATACAAAACTAGTTTTCTACGCAGTGGTGAGGCTCTCTCCGTGTATGGTTCAGTGGAAATAAGTGATTTCTGGAGAGGAATGGCCTGTACTCTCCATGTAATTCCAATGGGCTGATTTATGAGTGTGATTGTGTGGGTGGGTGTGTGGGTGAGTGGGTGGTGCAGGACTTCTTCTTTCGTCTCCTTAATGGCTGTCTGGGTGATGTGTAGCTCTAATAGATAGTGCTTGATCAGCCAGTGTGTGTGTGTCAGCGTCATGGGAAAGTCCAAACCAGCAGATGGTGCTCTTGTTTTAGCCTTTAAAATCTCTCTGTCTCTCTCTCTCTCTTTCTCACACACACACACACACACACACACACACACACACACACACAGAGGCTTGTCTTATGGGAACCAGACAGTGCGAGGAGAGAAAACCACTCATCCCGGTCAGATGATTGAGCTTGTTGAAATTGTCTCCTTGAACTGCCGCCGCTGCTGCACAGCCACAGTCTTCCTCAGTAGCACTGGGCTCGAGTCAACAGTCAGTCTTGCCCCGGGCTCTGAGTGCTTGCTCAGCTTATGTGAATTTGGCAGCCTGCTGTAAAATACAATACAAGGGCAGAACCATAAAGCAATCAGCGCTCTCTGGCTGGTCACTTCAGTGATGCGGGGAATTCGCAAACAATTTCCAATATAGCAGAGTCGTCATATTGTGCGCTTAATGCACCCGGATCCAGATTATTGATGAAATGTGGTGTTTTTACACGGAACAATTAGCTTCCAAGGATTTAAGTAGGTTACTTCGTGTGGATGTGCAACATGAATACAAATGCATCCAATTCTACCTTCATAAAGCCTTGGCATCCCCCCCCCATGTGAGCTGCTTCATTGCCAAGGTAATCCAGAGTATGGATCTGCAAGGAGAGGCTTTACATAAAAATGACTGGGAAGGAGAGAGAGAGGGGGAAAAGAGAGACTCAAGAGGCACAGGAATATAGTTGGAGTACTGTATATGAATGGAAAATAATAATACAATAATATACTTCTCCACACACACACACACACGGTGAGCGAGGGCATGATGGTTAAGAGGCTGCTGCTGCCACATTTCTAAACAAATGTGCTTAGAGCTGCTCGAGGTAGATTACTCCAAAGTGGGTATTAGGCAGCGAGGAGCTGCTGGAGAGAGTTAAAACACGGCGCAAAGGCCTGCTGGGCATGCAGGCAGGAATCCATCGTTTTGCCTCTCAGAGTTGACTCACACTCTCTCTCTCTGTACGTGGGCAATGTTTTCATGTACAGACACACACAGTTTAAAACTGCTGTGTGCGTGAGAGAGACAGAGAGAGAGGGAGAGAGGTACGACTGCCAAATTAAAAAAATATTTTAATTCATGAAATGGAAAATCTCATTAGCACTGTGTGCTTTAATCATTGGACAATTACATTAATTCAGTGGTTCCACCAACCGGCCCAGAACATTGTTCTGCTCCCACATTTGTGCCGTTTCCTTTTTTCTGCACATTCACGCCTACAAACATATGCTTCCTAATTTTCAGCACAAAACTTGCATATGAGATTTAGTACTACTGTCTCTCTTTATGAAAAAAAAAAAACTTTTCTAAAAAGTTTGTATGTAGGCAAAAAACAAAACACAATGACTACGCTCCGGCTAATTGATTTAGTAATTAATTAAATTATTCAGCTTTAGCTGGACTGCAGCTAAATCACTGATTTTCTCTGACCTGTTATGGAAAAATCTATTTTAATGCTCCATCATCTTGGTAGTATATACAGTATATGCTTTAGATTGTCCAAGAATAACTGGTAAATGCACTTATGTACTTATATAGCACCTTTCTAGTCTATCACTCAAAGTGCTTTCACATTACATATCTCATTCACCCATTCACACACAGTCATACAGCGCAAGGTGCCAACAGCTCATTAGTTTTAGGAGCTAACCATTCATACGCATTCACACACTGACGGCGAGGACTTAGGGAGCAGTTTGGGGTTCAGCATCTTTACCAAGATACTGATACTGGATAGAGAACAATATCTAATGTTTTTCTTTGTGTGGAAGAATTGCAGATTGCTCTTCATCTTAGTAATCCAAAAATGAATATGTATATATAATGTATAGCTAAGTAGCCTACAGTCTTTTCTGTCATCCTCACTTCAAGGTTTCGAGCCCTGGCATCGATGCTGAAAAGCCCAATCTGTGATCTAAATATAAAATGCAAAACCAAACTGATTGGCAGGTCTTTTAATACATGGAAAAACACAAGATGACAACTAAATCCAAGTTATTAATGTGTTTTCGTCAGTAATGTTTGCAGCCCCAGCATAATATTCTCATTTATGACAAACAAGCTACTGGTTTTTCATCAGTAAGACAAATGTTCAGCTCTGACTGTGAATTTGGCTCTGATTTATTCGAAGATTTGGACTTAAATCACAAGAGCAGCCAAGAACACGCTGTACCCTAATAAGGACTTTCACACTTAGGGCTCTATTTCACTCACACACACACACCCACACGAAAATAGTTAAACACACACACACACAAAGCAGGGAGGAGTGGGCTCTTTATTGGTACTTACGTCAGGGTGGAAAGAACATTTTCTTGCCCATATTCCTGTCTGAGGTTAACGGGCAACATCGTCTCTTCCTCGCTCTCTCTCTCTCTCCCTCCCACATTCTCACTTTTCCAACTCCCTTGTCTTAATTTTCGTGCTCTTACCTCGCCCACCTCTCTCTCTGTCTGCCTTCACCACACATTTATTTCTGTGTGGGAGAGCCTTGCTGCGAGCACTGGCCCACAGGGACCCTTTCACGCCGCTGATGTGCATAGTGACTGCAGATTGTAACCTTATGTGCCCCTGCAAGTGAGTCATGCGAGGTAAAGAAGGAGTGAGTGTGTTAGAGAGAGAGAGAGGGAGTTGGGTATTAAAGACACAGCCAGGCCACTGAGTGTTCCTTTTATAATGTGGTAATCAACTTAACCATTGACACTCACTCAAAGCACTGTGGCATCCGTCCCACAGGGAGGACATTAGGCCGAGTTTAGGAGCGGATATCGATTCGGCAATCTGGGCTTTTATATACTAACACATCATATAGTCATCTGTGAAGACGAGTTGGAGTTGTTCTCAGGATTATGACTCAGTTTGTCATTGTAAAAACATCAGTGTCCTTATTTATTATGATAGATGACAACTGTTATTTATTACACTTCCATATTTGTTAGAATTTTGTCGATTAAATATCGAACTCATCGAGGAAGAGAGCTGCTTTGATTTCTGTTGTTATCATATCATTGATTTCCTGACAGCAACACTCCCCATAAAGGGCCATAAAACAATAAGTCATGAATAACAATAACCCACACAGTTTCCAGGCTACGTGTTTTGTTTTGATGTGTATTTCTGGAGCACGTTAAACCTGCGATAGCTGATTTTCTTGGCCACTTTGAGTCGGCGGAAAAACCATGACATACCATCACCCTTTAAACTTGATGTAGTAAAAACATTAGGCAACACTTTACATCCAACAGATACAGAACAATTTTCTTTTGTCATGTTTGTGTTCCCCTGACAAACGTTAATACTCTGTCTTTTAGCTCCATTTTGGTCTCCACCAACTGCTGAGGGAAATATATGTCTCTGTTTTAATTTTTAGAGCTTTTGAACCTTTAATGGACAGTAGCAGCTAAAGACTGAGGACAGAGAGGGGAATAACATGCCGCAAAGGGCTGCAGGTCAGAATCAAACCCTGGGCTGCTGCTGCGGCAAGGACGCCTTTACGTCTTTATACATGAGCCACTCGCTCCACCAGGAGAGCAACCAGGGACACTAATATCCGTCTCTAACATGCTCCACTATGTTTGTGAGCTAGTCACTTACCGTCTGTCTGCTGTTTAGTTCTACTTTTTCAATGAGGTGGCCAGAAACTACCCTGATGAGAGCTGAGAGACTGAACCAAAAATGTAAAGCTGTAGTGCCAGAAAACCAAAACAAAGAGCTGAAAGATGCTACAAGGGTCTGTAGCAGGATGGGGAACTGAATATTCAGGTGAGCTCATCCTACAAGTAAACCATGTTATATAACAATTAGTAATCTGATTTATTGTTAATAGAAAAATGTTGGTTAGTGCAGCGGCAGACTTTTCAAAGCATGCACCACAGCAGCACCCTGACTCTGTTTGACCTGGATGGAAGTTAACCTTAACCTAGTAACACCTGAGTTTACTACTTCATGTCAAAATGGCTGCTGTGATTTTGATGAACAGATCCATTGTAGTTCACAGTGAGACTGTTATTGTTGCTAAACAGCAGCTACAAGGTGACGATTGCAGGGTTACGAAGAAGACAACACAAAATCATCAAAGTGACTCAGGATTGTCTTTCACACATTAACTACATTTTGCTTTAACATTAGTTAAAAAATAGCCACAGTTACATATTGATGAAAGAGATAAATATGTAACTGTGTTTTATTCAACAAAATGTGATTTAATTCTGGAGGTTTTTTATTGCAGCTCTGCAGTTTTTGGTGACTGGACTTGATTTATGTTTAGAAGTTGAACCCAGCAAGAGTTGAATACATTTAATCGTTGATTAAATTGAATACTGTGTCCTTGATTATGGGTGAAATGAGACTTTGCTTTCAGGAACATGCAGCCCACTGTGCTGCAGTACTGATATGTGCCAGCAGGTGGCATAACGCAGTCTTGTTGTTATGAGTGAATGTGTTCTTACTGCATGGCTTCAGGCAGCATGACCACAGGAAAATAGACTGACTTCACACTACTCAGTGCACTGCCAGCATGACAACGCTCCATTACTCAGCTTGTAGCAACACACACACACGCACACACACACACACACACACACACACACACACACACACACACACACACACACACACACACACACACACACACACACATTAAGAGCTTCTTTGTTTTTATTTTTAATAGAAAAAAAGTATTCAAAATAATACAACAGGAAGTATCCAGTAAAGATGACAACAAAAGATGTGATCAGGTCTGTGTCTACACGACAACCACGCATCCTCCTCAACCCGGCTTCAGTGGACAGGTGTATGAATGTGTGTGTGTGTGTAGTGTGTGTGTAGTGTGTGTGTGTGTGTGTGTGTGAACCAAAGCAGAAACAGAGGTTTACAGAATCCCTCTGATTGATGCACATGACAGTCTGCTGGTGAAATGAAAGGGATAGAATAATGCCTGTGTGTGTCTGTGTGTGGTTTATATGTACATGCCGAGGGTGTGTCGGGATGAGAGTGTGTTACGGTATGTACAATAAAAGACTTCATGTATGTCTGTGTGTGTGTGTGTGTGTGTGTGTGTGTGTGTGTGTGTGTGTGTGTGTGTGATGGCAGATGACGGAGGATGGATCGGGTTGAGACACAGATGCTCTGAACTAATGCAGCCTCAGTCTGCCTGCCTGCTGCGGTGATGAGGATGATAATGACATTGATGATTGATGACGATACACTATGAAGGAAGCCAAGAGTAAAAACAAACTTAAAAAAAAAAAAAAAACATCAGAAAAAGGGAAAAAATAACTGAACGAGTGGCTGTGGAACAGAATAAAAAAATAAAATAAGAAAAGAAAAGGTTCTTGACTTCAGAAGGCAGGAGGAGTTTAGAGTTTTCTTTTAAATCACCGGCTTGCTCCCTACTCTCTTATTAAAATATCACAAATTTCTCACTTTCTTTCTTCTCAACCTTCCCCTCACCCATTCTCTCAGCCCCCTCGTGGCCCCCGTGGCTCAAGCCGTCACGACTGTAGGTAGACGAGCCAAAAAAGTTCAAAGTGGATCCCGGTGGCGTTGCGCAAACTCCTCGTTTCTTCACACACACAGACACACACACACATCGAGACATTCGTCCTCACTTGGGAGTTTTGTCCAATCACAGGGGTTAAAATATTCACGAGGAAGGGACGAAGAGCTGCTTGACCCAAGCGAAGAGACGCGCCCGTCTGTCGTCACGTCCTCCTCCGTCTTTCCCTCCTTTCATCTGTCCGTCCCTTCATCGCTCCGCCACCTCCATCTGTCCGCTCGGGGGGTGGGCCTTGAAAGGGGCGTGAGGCGCTAAGAGAGCGGGGCTGTAGTCTCTGAAGAAAAGTGTTCTTTATCCCATTCTCTCCATCTCCCTCTCTTTCTCACACGTATCCCCCACTCTTTCACTTCTGATTAAAATACTATCTTTGCCATACGTCCAAAAACACACAACTGCTCATACCAACACATACAGTGTCCCGTCACAGCGACGCCCCATTGGTAAAACACTGATTCTCGCACACGCGCACACACACACTCACACACACACACACTGTGAGGCTCTCTGTGGGGGAGGGGGGGGTAAATCTTGGGGGCCTCTGTGCTATGTCCCGTCCTCCTCCTCCCCCTCCGAACAGTAGTCTCGCCCCTGCAAAGAAAGAGAGAGAGACGTGCGTGATTTTCATGTTTGTTCTTCTCTAGTTCATCCCATGCTCGGTAATAACCTCCTTTAAACGGCTCTGAACTGTCTGCATGCAGCACAAGCCCCCCCCCCCCACGCACCTGTTACTCCAGTCATGTTTAAACAAACTCTTGTCTATTTGCAGGTACCGGCATAGAAAACGCTAGATGAAGCTGCAAAGTGCTGACAGGTGGGCTGTTATGTTGTTTTGTTTCTTGCATCCTGATGAGGAGCTAACTCGACTGGCTTCCTCTCTCGTCTCTCGAAGAGCGCGCCTGACGCTAAACTCGGTGTCTCTTTGAATGAGGTTTTAAAACACAGGCCGCCTCAGACACAGCACACCGCGAACCGGTGATGGCACTACTCTGAGGAACTTAATGGCATAAAATTCTCAACGTTTCAACACGAGTATATCTTCAATTTGAACTCTCGTCTACATTTACACGACAGCTTAGTGACATGATGATTCATCTGCGGCTGTTTGGATGAAACATTCGTTGTTTTTCAAGATTTGATGCTTTTCTTGGTTCTTGTTTGGGAGTAAACCTACCTGTCTGCACATCCAGCAGACACAGTGTGGCACTGGTCTTCATTTTGATGCATGTTTCTGGCTAATGTGCTTGTAAATCCAATATTCACCCTCCTATTAACTCGGTTTTCAGGATATTCCAGGAGATATAGTCTATGAAATACTTGATAAGCAGCAGAACATCTTTTCAAACACGGAAGATTTCATTTGCGTTGAGTTTGTGAATAGGTTTGTCTTGTTTTTGGATGTATGTTAAAAAAAAAATCTAAGTTTATCTATCTGAGAGCGGGGCGGGATATACACACCATAAAAAATAAGCTGAAGGGTCAAGCTGGGTTTAATACCTCACATCATATGTAATAATTACATCCACTGTGGAGGCAACAATGTTGAACAGAGCAGCTTTTGAGTTTATTATCCCATCAGTTGACTTTGACCTGTGACCGAGTATCTGCTGCGACATCCAATCAAGTCACAGAGTCTGGATACTGACGGCACTGCTGAAAAATGAAATGCATCCCATCGGAGCTGAATCCAGCTGTTTTTCCTCGCTGTCGCTTCACTTTGCAAACTCATCTGTAGTCGTAAACAACTGGCGTAATTCAAGTGGCAGGCTAAGAGGAGTAAGTGCTCGTCGCTGCAGCGATGACCCGTTCCTCCCCCTCACACACGTCGAGTGTTGAGCTCCTGAGCAGAATCACAATGTGCGCTAATGGATGTTGTTGTACAGCCTGTCTCTTTAAATGTTAAGACCCAGCTGTTTCTTTAAGACCCAATTTGAGACCCAATATATGCCCTCAAACATACACACACACACACTTATACACACCCCCCCTCTCACCTTCTCAATCTTCTCATCCAGCATCCTGAAAAATTCCTGCTGGCTCTCTGACGTGTGAATGCTGAGAGGGAAAGAGAGGAGCGAGGAGGAGGAGGGGGAGAGGAAGTTGGAGGTTGGAGACAAGGAGGAGAGGGGAGGCAACAAATACATCATGAGAATTTTCCATTACACCCCCCACACAGCACAAACACGCCCGTATGCACACACACACACACAGTCCTCGCTGCAGTGTGAGAAATCCACGGTTGCAACTCTGTGGAGGAATTTAAATAATTATTTTAGTATAAGTATTAACCCAGTCTCTCATCCAAAGGCGTAATATTCTGCAGCCACCGAGAGTTAAGATGTATACATACACAAAGATTAAACAACACACACGCGCACACAAACACACACAGAGAGCGTTTGAGGCTTGCCAAGAGACAGCATTACAAAAACCAGACACAAAATATCACTTACTTCACACATCATAATATTTGCATACTGATTCTAAGTTGCATGTAATGGACGCCGGACGTAACGGTTTATTACGTCCGCCGCTTCCACCAAATTACCACCCGTCACAATTACGGCAAGTTTATTATGTCATACTGAAATCAGCGTTTTGCCGCAGCAAATTTTCATTTAGCTTTAGCTTAAGATGACTAAAACTACGTTGCACTTATTTGTTTTAGTTAAAAATCATAAATATTTGAAGATTTAGTCGACTAAAATCGGCTGCTGTAATGCCTGTAAATTTGTTTAATTATTTAAATCTTTCTCTATAATTTCTAAACTTATAAAACATCCTGAGGGAATCGTGCCTTTCCATTAATGAGACGATTTACGATTTAAGATTAGCAGCTCTGGCTTCTCTTAGCTTGTGTTGTTAGATGAGCCTGGTATCTATCCTCCCTAACACATGATCACAGATGAGTTCTGATCGGATCTCTTTCTAATTCGCCCCGTCTACATCTGCGCACTTCTCGTCCGCGTTCATGGCTGAGACAGAAAGCTCATTCTCAACCTTGGAAGTAACAGCTGCTCCAAGTGCTATTTGTGGATTGTCAACAGTAATTTGTAGTAACACTGTTTCTTCAAGGACATGTTGCACATTTTTTAATAGAACTTTTGAGTCTTGTAAGGACCAGAAATTCAATACAGTTAATCTCCATTGTCTGGGATGAATAAAGAAAGGACGCCTCAGAAGCTGGTTAATTAAATCCAAAACTATCTGTACTCCTAAAGGTCAGCGAGAAAATGCGTTTAACCCTTTGACTTTAGTTATCAGAGCTCTCCTCACTATATATTTCTTACACAGCATCACCGGACATTTGCTGGCTGCTGGCCACTTACTTAGACTTGATGTTTGCTGCAGAGACCTCTTTCTGCGGTTTGCCCCTGTACTGCACATTACTCTTCTCCTGCAAGGCACACACAAGCACACCATTAGTTTTCATTATCAGCTGATAAAACGGACAAAAGAAAAAAAAAAACAAACAACTCATATCAGCAAACGGCCACGCCACCGAAAGCACACATCAAACCTGCATTATCAAATTACTTCCTCACCCAGCTGGTGGCCGCAGGACGCCGGGCACAGATATGATGCATGTAGGTCTAAATAAAACCGTTGCATCGACTCTGGTTAAGGTCGGTCACGTCACATGAGTTCCCTTCCTCGTTCTTGCTAGCTTTTGGATACGGTTTCCTGCCACAGTAAAACCATAAACAGCGCAACCTGCATCTTTCCCGGCTGGCCGCGTGTGTGTGTGTGTGTGTGAATTCCCCTGCGACAGGAAACACCTTCAGTTATAACAAGTGGTAAGAAACAAATACAGGTCTGACCACATGTAGTGACTGTGCTGGAGGTTAACCTGCCTGTGTAAAAATGCGGTTTGGGGCTTCCAATAACTCGTGCGGCTAAATAACACGTCGTACCTCCCCATTTTACAACCAGAAATTTAAACTATTTATGCACTTCAAATAAAAAAAAAAAGGGTAAAGAAAATGGTGTCACCTTTCAGCAGAGCTTAACCCCAGCGGCATCTTATCTGATTTCCTCATGCAAAATGTGGCTTCAAGTTACAGAAGTGGAGAGAAGAGGGATGTACCGGAGGGTAAACTCGGTTCACGTGACTCTTTGAAGTGAGTTTACTCATCTATTTTCGGGATCAGCTGAGAGGAATCAAAAACTGCAACCTCTGTATTTACTACTACACCCCTGGTTCCCCTTGTAGCTGTAGCCTGTTGCTGCGATAAGGCTGCTATTTATAACACTAAATCAGCCACAGTGCGAGACTACTTCTCTTTTCTAATCAAGATTTATAGATACATTAGTTATTGTTTCACCGTTTGCGAGGACGCCAGAAAGGCTGACCTGATTTACTGAATACGCAAAACGGGCTCTCATTTCACACTTCCACACCTTTCAGTCGTTTATTGTGTTGAAGATGAAATATAGAAATATGTGCAAGCTTTATAAAAAAAAACGGAGGTTAGGGGGGTTGGATTGGATAGTCAGGTTATTTTGGCAAGTTAGTGATACAAAAAATAAAACTCCTTCAGTGACGATGCAGCTTTTCTTTCCACCGTTTAACATCGCGGGTCCTGCAGAAGGGAGTCAAACCGACCGAGTAATGAGCGCTCACATTCCACGCACGCCAACATGTTGTTTCTACCTGCGTGTGAGGCACCTCTTTGTGTGTTTTTGGACTCGTGGCAAGACACAATAAGTGTGTGTGTGCGAGGCTGACGGGCGGACGGACGGACGGAGCTGCCTTTGGACACAAACACGAGGCCTGTTCGCTTGAGCTGATAAACTGTCAAGGAAAAGGGTCTGAGTCTGTGTGTGGATGACGGGCTGTCAGCGGATGGGTTGGTGTGTGTGTGTGTGTGTGTGTGTGTGTGTGTCTCTCACCAGGTTCTCCTGGTTGCGTGCGTTCACCCTGTTTTCTTCCCCTCTCATGTACTTCACCTCCTCCACTCCCTTCATCTTGTATTCATCTGAGGAGAGACAGGCATGGTTAAAGCAGGGAGAGAGAGGCAGCAGGGAAATATAAACAACAACACGAAGAAACATCGGCCAGATTCCTTTCATTCGTCCTGGTCAATATGATCTGCAAGACTAAAATAATTGACCTGTGTCAATTCGGCTTCACTGCATCCTCACTCCATTATGTCAACATTTCCAATGGCCGTGCCATCGATTTTAGTTATAATTTGTCCGAGGTAATCTGATAACTACAACCTGATACAGTGTTTTAGAGAGCAGACATGACAGCTGAGGGATAAGTAGGAGGACACTAGTCATCTCCTTTCCTTTTCAGCTGCAGCGACTCATCCGAGGAAAGAGGAAAAAACAGAGACAGCGAGAGGGAACGCGTGTACGTGAAGAGAGGTGAGGGAAGAGAGGGGAAAGAAAGACAGAACAGATAAAGCCGAGGGGATTAAAGATCAGTTGAACGGCTTCGAGGCTACATGGACTGCTTAGACAGCTAAGACAGTTAAGACGAGCTCAGTGGAGAATGGAAACACTTCCGCAAAAAAGAAACACTGCACGGCGGTGCCGCCGCCACGCCCCGCACTGTGAATCTTAAATCACTGCCAAAGGTAAAAACTAGGGCAACAATCTGAATGTGTTGATTGAACAGCGCTGTGCAGCTCGGACTGATTTCAACACACTGTTTGAATCCAAAATAAGTCAAATAGAAGTCCAACAAAACAATCTATTCACAGTCCAGTCTTAAAGTCCAGCATTTATCCTAATTAATCAGGATTTTTTCTCATTTGGAGTCTCAATATTTTGCAGGTTTCCACGAGGTTAAAATTAGAAGGGCCATTTTTTTCTTTAATCTATTTAGATCTAGTTGCAACCAATGATTACGTCCTCTACTGATTAAATTTTGTTAATGAACCAGATGAAGAAAAGTCCAACGGATCAAAGATGACATCTTCAAATTGCTCAATTTGTCCAACCAGCAGGCAAAAACCCAAATATATATTTACAGTAGCAATGCAATTATTAGACGACAGACATTAAATTAATTGCTTTCCTTATTTCTTATTCTAGTTTTTCACTTGTGAGCATTTGTTGCTGCTGTTACTGAAGTGTTGGTCAGAGGAATCGAGGCATGTAACAGGGTCACTTAAAGCTTGAAGAAACTGATGATCATCATTCCTGCATAATACAGACTTCAGAGTTTGTTCTGAGCATTAAAGTCTGTGTAGAGACAATGCTGAGATTTTTTTCAAAATGCATTAAATATGTTGGAAAAACATGTGAAAAGACTTTAAATGTGAAGATTTTGTGGGCGGTCCTAAAGGGTGGCTCGATGACACGGCGAGGCCACCCTGAGCAAACCCCTGCACTGCTAGCAGGGAGATAATTCATCTCGCTCAGAGTGTTTCAAAGTTAGTCGTGTCATTTTCTGAACTCATCTGACACGCTTCTGTCCTGGAGCTGAGAATAAATGCTCGTTTTTACCCGATTTTGACACCTAATTTCATAAACTTGTCGATATTTTTAATCATTCAGATTTGGCTGGGTGGTTAAAAACTTAACAGAACACGCATTTATTCCTACTTTACAGAGACTTTAAAGAAATTATTGTATGAATTTCATCATTTTGAGTACAGTACATGTAGTGTCACATCTATGATGATTCCGGGATTGAAATGAAGTGAGAGTTTTTGACGGCACAGAAGCTGCACATCAAAATGAGACGGTGGAACGTCGTGTGCTAAACGGCAAATTCTGACGACAGCCTAATCATTTCTGAAAGACCCCAAACAGTAATAATATCACAATAAATCTGAAAACCCTTCGCACAGCACCTTTACATCAGACCAAACCAATCCTAAGCTTGAGCAGAACAATTTAAGCATGCTGGCATTTCTGCTGACTACCTGGTTGTCGGACATTTAACTGATAAAGCAGCTGAGACGCTGACACACACCCACACACGGACACTACACACACACACACACACACACACACACACACACACACACCCCTCTTGGCCTTATCTGTTGCACTCCTTGTATTTTGCCCTCACTCTATCAGCAGTCTGTGTGTTTATCCATGTGTCTGTCTGTGCCACTCTTTGCTCAGCTGAAGGGTTCACTCCTCCCTCTGCTCCACTGCTCACGATCCACCTCACATCTGGATTACCTGTGTGTGTGCGTGCCTGTGTGTGTGTGTTTGCATGTGATCACCTGTGTTTCTACATCTCAACACGTGCGTAGCTGAAATCATTTCAAAGATAGAGAGAGAGAGAGAGGGGGGAGAAAAAAAGAAAGAAGGGAAGCTGGCAGATTAAAGAAGAAGAAACGAATGCCGACTACTTTCCTGCTGTTCTGTTTGTCTCGGGAATGTAAACGAGTCTGAGCGAAGCAGCTCCTGTCTGAACATGCCGACGTGCACACACACACACACACAAATGGTTTTATAACACTGCACAGGCTCACCGACCTAAGATCTGCTCTGTAAACACGCCGCGCATACGGTGCTGCTGCAGGAAACAGAATAAAGAGCCATTTCCTGCATGTTACAGAGGCCATCCACATACAGGCACCTTAATGCAGACGCAGATGAAGAGCAGGCTGTAAAATTAGCCCTCGCTGTGGGCTACGTTGGCTAAATAAATCCAAATGAATATTTTCGCACCGCAGTTGAGAAAACTGTCATTTTGTAATTTGGGTGAGCTGGAGCCTGACGGGCTAAACACACACACACGCGCGCGCACACGCTGAATGTTCTGCTCCTGTTACAGGATAGTCACTGAGCTTAATGTGACGAGTATGGATGGATCAAAGTGACCCAGCTTACACCAATCAAGACTCATCACATCACAGACTTTGCTGCAATTTAGATAGGAGCAAAAAGTGGTCATGCTCTGTGTGTGTGTGTGTTATTGTCACAAGAAAAGACAAGGGTGTTTCGTCACGCCGATGCCGGGCTCGCTTTGGGAGAGAGGGAGGGCAACCGTCAGAGAGAGGAAGATGAAAGGGAAGAGCTATTTTGAGAAGCCGTGATTTTGTCATGTGGACGTCGTTCTCGTCTCTGATTAGAGACCAGAGCTCGGCGCTGACCTTAAGGTACCAACAGTCACAGCGTGTGCACGAGGCCCTGCGTGTGCACGAGGCCCTGCGTGTGCACAAAGTGCGCTTCTATTTAAGATGGCACTGTGCCTTTGAATCAGCACGTTTGTTGCTTTTTGCAAGTGTGGAGTTTGTATTGGTGTGTGTAATTAAATAGGAATCTTCTGACTCTGTGTGTGGTGTGTGTGTGCGCGTGTGTGTGTGTGTGCGCTCTAACAGCTCTCGCCGTCCCGCCTGCCCTGTGGCTATGTCACTCTGTCCTTCCTGCTGTGCGTCCTCCCTCTCGGCCATTCTGGCTCCAGGCCATCCCTAGCCTGGCCATGACATTTACACCTAAACACACACACACACACACACACACAATCAGTGTGTGTTAGAAGGAAATGCAGAAGGGCTGTGCTTAATATTCTGAACAGAAATAAATGCCATGGCTTTTGCTGGTGGGGATAAAACTATGAAAAGCGAGAAAAGGCTGATCAGAAAAGATATTTTGAAATATCCAGTCTGTCACTGAAGTGCCATCTCTGACTAAAATGAATTTAATATTGCGCTTGACCCGCGGGAGCTCCTCAATAACCTCCTGATGCCCTCAGACAACCTAAAAATGTGTGATGCATAATTAAATAATCAGATCCATTGAGAATCTCACTCTTGGTTGGTACTGGCAGAATATTCACACATCTTTCACCGTCACGCTCTTTTCCTAGACCTATAATATTGAAAATGATACATCGCATACACATACTGTATAAACAGACTGCAGCCCACGTTGGCCGAGCAGCAGCAGTTACTCATTAGCCTGATGCTGCTGGTGCTGCGCAGCAGACATATCACACAGGCTTCACTTAGGTAAGGTCCACCTGTTTTCCCCGGCACTGCCAAGTCTAAAAGTCTCCTGTGCAATCACTTACTGCACTTTGTATGCTGCCCCAGACTACAGACAGTCAGGCTGATGCTCTGACACAGACGTCTGACGTCTTCCACTTAAATTCCTCGGTGACACATGACGATTGTCTGAACGCTGAGAGCGATCCGAGGGAGCCAAACATTATTGTCGTGTCTGGAATTAGACGCGTTTTAGAGAATTCCTCGGAGGACACTAAAAACCTAAATGACAAACCGAACCGAATGTGAAATATGTCCGAGTAAAATAAACAAATAGAGACCAGAGAATGTGTAAACATCTGGGGTTTGCTGGAACATAAAAATATCAAAAATGGAAACGCGAAGAAAAGCTGAGGGACTGCACGCGTTCGACGAGCCGCAAACTGCTCGGGGAACACGAATCACAAACTCACGCGGATATATACTGATGACGGTCAGACAAACTATTTCATCTTATTATGTGGAAAGAGGGAAACGATTCCTGTAAGGCCAGCACACAGAAACACACATATCCAGTATGCTGGGTTCACGATAACATGCACCAGTTATGAAACACACAAACACACAGCCATACACTGCACATGAGGCATGTAAATATGTATATGTACAAGGGTACAACAAGGTTATTTGACTAATATTTTAAAGGTTTAAAAAGGCCTAAAGCTGGCGCCTGTTTGTTCTGAATCAGCAGTACATATATATCAAACCTTATTTAACAAGGGGTTAATTCACTGAGCATGAATGTTGTTTTCCAGGAACGCCCTGCTTCCACAGTCACACCTGGAAGCTGCCCAGCACCTCCACAGTTAACCTCAGTTCACCACCGAGGCAGCTCCACTGCAGCAGATCTTGTCAGAGAGCGCTTCAGCGGTGATAATAAAGGGGATGTGCGAGTGCAGGTCTGACACTTTTTGCTGCCGCGCTCATCGTACCAGTACCGGTCACTGACCCGACGACCTTCCGTTCCGTCGCCGGCGCGGTTCTCCATTTCAGCGTGCGGCTCTCCGAGAGGAACTGTGCACAGAAACTGTATTTGTTGTGAGTTCGTGATTTATGTTTAGTGTTCTCGGAGGAATTCTCTGAAATGCGTCCGCACAGAAAGTTCATTCAAGGATGTAGCTGCTCCCTTTCAAGCGTGTATGCGAAAATATTTCCAAGGACTGAGCGCCGACTTAGCAGCCTGATAAAGAAATACACACTGCTGACACTTTTGCAGGTGAAAAATCAGCAAACCGAACAACAAACCTGAGCTCTCTTCACTTCACAATTTTCCCTGCATCTGACACAACTCGGGGGGGAGATTAGCGTCAGAAGGACGAAACCCTCAAACCACCCAGCTGCTCCACCGCCTCAGAACAACGCATATTCTTAAACAAACAGTGAAATCTGCACGCCACCACGTCAGGGTGCCACAAACACACTATCTCCACTCCCAATCTCCTCCGACCGTGATTATTACAGACATCAATAGTATGATGTTGTGGAGAGTGTTATGCTATTTTCCCTCGTCGTCCTTCAGTGTTTGTGTAATGGAGCTCAGACCTTTCCGGTTATTGTGCGAGAGCGACCGAGAGAGAGGGGTGGGGTGAGTGGTCGGAGACTGACAGAGTGGGCAGCCAGAATATCTGGGACACACACAGACATACACACACATGCGCACACACACACACACACGGACAGACTGACTGGCAGACAATCTGTTGGAGGCGGAAGAGAAGAGGTCTCGCTAAATGCTGATATGCAAACATGTATGAGCACAAACGCGCACACTCACGTCTACTGGGGGTAAATAAATGTGCGTAGGCGGTCCAGTCCGAGTGACGAGGGCCCGCCAGACTTTTCCACCTCGATCATGAGAAGCACACCGGATGTAGTGAGGCATTTTTGACCACTGGAAAGGGCCAGGAGTGAAGTAGGAAAGAATGACTTCACAGTGTGTGACAATGATTGAAACACTGTGCAGGAAGAGGATGCAGAACGAGAGACGTGAAGGAGAAACAAATAAGAGTGGATGAAGAAATGATGTTGTGGAAGACTAATCCACTATTCAGGTCACTTGGTCTTCCGCCACCTCACACACACACAAACACACACACACACACACACACACACACACACGTAAACGAGCTCAAACAGTAGTCTGGCCGAGCCGCCGCCACTCTGGATTCCCCTTTAACCAACTGACAGCGAGACCTGTGGAGGGGGGCGGGAGAGTAAAGATGGAGGAAGAGGGAGGAAAGAGGGAGGAAAGAGGAGGGGAGGCGAAAGGACAAAAGGTTTTGACCTAATGTTGTGCCAGAGAAGAGAGGAAAAGAGCTGGGGAGAAGAAACACTGGGAGATGAAGGCAGGAAGAGGAGGGAGAGAGGAGGGGTGCCGGAGACCCAAAATAGAGAGACAGAGAGAAAGAGGAAGGGAAGAATGAGGCCTTGAGCAGGGGAAGACAACCTAACAGAGAAGTTGTCGAGCGAGAAAAAAAAAAAAAGAGAAAAAAAAAAGAGAAGAGCTGCAGCGGGCGTCAACACGCGTCATCCTGTCTTCCTCTCTCAAGGAAAAAACGCTGCACTCCTCCCATCTCTGCCTCTCATCTCGTGCCTCGGTCTGTTGCTCCTTAAAAGACGATGAGGGAAACAAGATGTGAGAGCGGAGAGAGAGAGAGAGAGAGTTCGCGGAGGTGAGGGCGGGGGGCGGCTGGGTGAGGGGAACGTGACGGAGAGAGAATAGAGGGGATGAGGAGGAGCGGCGTGTCAAAGAGAGGTCGTGGATAGAGAGGTGAGAAGCCGGAGACGAGGGTCAGAGGGAGAGAGGGATGACGGAGAGAGACAGACAGAGAGAGAGACCTCCTGTGGTTTGTCATCTGCCACGTCCATCCGCCCACGTGCAGTTATACCAGAGTGTTGCTCCTAATTCTTAATCGCTGCTAATCCCTCTACCACCAATCAGTTCTCCCTCTTTCTCTGGCTTTCACTCTTTTTTCTGTCCCTCGCCGCACAACAGCCTGCGAGCTATTAATAAAGCCTGAGCTGCTACTGACAATTATACAACATTACGGATTAATCTGTTGATTATGTTTTCAGTTGATCAACTCACACGGGGAGTAATGTTTTGATCGAGGACACTTGACATGTTGACAAGAGGAGTCAGAGATTGAACCGCCCAGCCTGTCCCATAATTTATGGATGACCCACTTTTCCAGCCGAGAGACAGCTGCATTAAGTGTCACATATTCAGTTTAAACTAATCTAAACGGCAGCAAATCCCTGCGTCGAAGACAGAGGAAAGGGAGAACGCTTGGCATATTTGGAAATGATTAATCAATTATGAAAATCATTGCTGATTTATCGTCTCTCCGTCTAATCCGGTGAATAATCCAGAGGTTCCCCCGACCTTTTCAATCACCGTGACCCTTTAAAAACAAAGCAGCGTCTACTCGTCACAGGTTGCGTAATCTGATTTGTGAGTAGTCCAACAGTGACGTTTTTCCTTTTTTTTTTTCCTGTGTTCAGTGGCCTGAAACTATCCGCAATCCAGTATTTCACAATACAAAAACAAAGATTACGGGGAAAAAAAAGATTTTTGTCTGGCTTAAATGTGTGTTTTTGTCCTTTTCTTTCCTAATAGGGACAATGTCAGGGCATTCAAGACATGATGGATTATAGAAAAGTTAAAATCATAGCTCCATTGGACACTACGTTTTCCCTAATGAAACTCAATAGTGTCTCCTGGATGCGGGTTTCTTCAGCACACCTCCCTTTCCACACCTCCAGCTCTCAACAAAGACTGGCTGTTAAGATTTCGAAGCATCATGCCCAAACTGAGATAAATTAAAAGTTATTTTTTTCCTCAAACTTCCTGGAAAACTTCCTCGAGAGCCCCCCTCACCCCCTGGAAAAAAAACTTTATTTTTCACAGCCTGTGCAGTTCTCTTTGGTGGAGTGTCCCTTTAACTATACCTGTGCAATCTCAACTCTTCATTTCTGCTTTCTTTTCCGTCACTTCCTTTTCTGCTTTCTCTCTTCAGTCTCACTTCTCCTCTGCCGCGCTTTCCAAAGTGCTCAGAGCGTCAGGGATACTGAGCACAGCACCTGAGCGAGCGCAGAATTAAAAACACTGCAGTCTCCACTAGCTAGTTACTTCCTCTCTCTTACATGAACGGCCGACGCGGATTACCCCAATAAAACCGTCGCGTTGACAGTTATTGTCAGGAATGGAGAACTTAACACTCCAGCAGAGGACCGTGAGCTATAACAAAGAGAATATATTGTGAGGGCAGACGGGGCAATGGGTCTGCACCGAGCAATTAACGGAGTGAAATGGAGCTGTGAAGAGGTTATTGACATCTGTGTGTGTGTGTGTGTGTGTGTGTGTGTGTGTGCGTACTGACCGGTGAAGAGGTCTCCGTTGCTGTAGGCCTTGCCGCGTCCCTCCTCATCGTTGGGCACGGCCGACACCTGCTTGGCCGAGGTGCAGCCCATGGCCTCACACTCTGAAACCTCTCCTCATCGCACTCTCACCTGGACGAGGACAGAGACAAACATTGTGAAATGAACCGCGTCGCCCGCCCTGATGTTTTTATAGCGCGCTTTATAGACGTCGCCCCTCGGACGTACTGCACTGTTTGTTCAGATACAGTATGTTGACTGTCGCTCACGCTACACTGAAAATTCAGCACCAACACTTCACAGCAGGGAGTATACACTATACTACATCCTGGATATGACTATCCTAGCACTGACTGGGTCTTCTTCAGGGTCCTGCTCTTGTCCAAACTCGACTATGTCCTGCAGTGTGTTTTTATTTTTTAAAAGTGAAGGACACGCAGCAGCTCACAACACTGCGTCTCAGCGTTGTAGTCAAGACCAGGTAAACCAAAACCAAAGCAAGTCCAAGACCAGACTGTATCGAGGCCGAGATAAGACCAAGACTTTGAAGGGATCGGGACAAAGTCAAGAACAAGATCAGACATTATATAACGTACAGTTCATATCTCTTTGGGCGAGGCACACACCTCGCAGCCTTTAGTGTCTGGGTGTTTTCTTTCAGATATCCTCTTTGACGTTTAGGAAGTCAAACTTTTTATTAGTTTGGCTGACAATCATTTTCTAGCAGTGCGAAGTGTGAAGGAGGGCGGCGAAGGCTAACAGCCCCAAACAGTGACAAAAATGTAAGAAAGGAGCCGGGTTATTAGCGTCATTTGACATATGTTCATATTCATTTCTTTATACCGAGGTTCATTTTTTGGAAGAACTCTGCAGCCGTCGGCTTGTGGTCTTGCGGTTAAACCTCGACCTGTCCTCTTTAGCTTTCTGTGCCAGGCTGTGGAATAACTTTTTGAAGTGCAAATGTATTTTTAGTTAATTCAAACTAGACAAACTCCACATGAAGTGAATTATAAGGAAACACTGCTGATACCAGTGCAGTTGTGGTCTTGACTGGTCCTGAAATAAAATCCTGGTTTGTCCAGACAGAGTAAAAATGCAGTCGATTCTCAAGACCAAGACCAATTTCGAGTACTATAACACGCCTGTCCATCTCACACCTGGTGTTCAGAGACACAATGTAGGTTGAGTCATAACGCATTGGTAGAAAGTGAAGTGAACATTTCTATTAAAATGTTGCAGATTATTACCGCAACCTCAGAAGAGCTTCTTTTGGGCCTACACATAACAACTGTCATTATATGTGGAGAGCAGGAACAGCAGGGCAGCCCAGTGGGTTTAAAGTAGGGCTGCAAATAAATGAGTGTTTTGAATATATTCAGGTTAGATTCATATACTGCGTCATAAACAGCACTGATTATTTTTCTGATTAATAAATTAATTGTTCTAAAATGTCTAAACAGAATGTTTAATTCCCGCCACAAACTGTCAGAGCAATAAAACAAACGCAGCTGTTATTTTTTGGTTTTTATGTCTGAAAAACTGCATAAAGGGATTCGATTGCATAATTACTTAAAGTGGTATAGTCGTCATTTATTTTCTGGGGCTGTTTGCAGAGGGTGGAATTAAGCTGTCAACACAACATTGACATATTATCACCGTTTGGCCAACACTCACACTCCTTTGAGCTCAGTTTTGATCTCCACCGACTCCTAAGAGAAATCTCTGGCTCTTTAGCTACTAAACGCTAAAGCTAAATGCTGTTCAATTATTCAGCAGGTAGTTTTTAAACATGATCCGTCTGCTGGCTCGGCAGTGGGTTAATCAGAGCTTATGCTGGAAATGAGGTTGTTGAGAATGAACCAAAACAACGAGCTAAAAGACGCTAAAAGCCCCTGTTTAACTGAGGGGAGCAACACCCTTCACACTGCACTTCATTGTTTGAATTATTGTTAGTGTAAAAAAAATGATCAGTGCAGCTTTAAAACAATAAATAAATCTTTATTCCGTCAGCCACCTAATGATATCAACATCGCTTTGACACCTCGTGTCGGCCTGTATCAGCGCAGTGAAGCAGCTCCCTCTTCACATCACGAGCGTGGGAATAAAATAGATTTAACACTTCGTTATTATTCAAAAAAAGAGGAAAGAAAAACCCTCGGATCTAGAGAGACAGCTGACACCGAGCTGTGAACGTCTCTGTCAGTCAATCACATGCACTGTCAGACACATTACACTATAGATAGTCTCCATGTCACTCACACATGCCATATGCTGTCATTGACAGAGCCCGTCTGACTGCTGCCAAACACACACACACACTCGCACACACACACACACACACACACACACACGTATATATATATACACATACAGGCAGTCGAGTATTACCAATCAGGGATATGAAATCTGCAACACAAGTGAGAGGAGGAAGATGAAGAGAGAGCAGCAGGAAAGACAAAAAAATAGAGGGAGTACGTAAGTGGAGGGGGGGACATGGGTGATTGAATGGATGGAAAATAGGTGGGATAGAAAGAGGCCAGAGAGAAAGACGAGTGCAGAGCTTCAAAAGAGCACCGCCTGCCCCCTCCTCCCTCCTTCAGTGATCCTCAGAGCGTTTGAAGTTGACAGGAGGCCAGTGTTTACTCCTGTGTTTAGGCTGCGGGCCGACCAGCCTCCATCTCTCTGGACGGGGCACAAAGCGCCAGGTGTAGCGGGCTACGGGGAGTGGTTACCGTGTGACAGGAGTTAACTGTGTGGACAGGCTGTGGCCGTACTGTTACTGTTGCCGTGGTGGTAATTGTAGTTTCATTATTACTAATCCCTTCTGGATTTTTTTTTTAAAAAAAGAGGCATGCAAAGGAGGAGGAAACACGAGCTGGTCATTACAGGTTTAAAATAAAAAATCCCCAGGGCTACAATGACGAGTCATCGCTAAGATCTCAGGCGTGCTCACTTTCTGTTTTACTTTTCTTTTAAAGCGATTTACAGTAATCTGGAACTGCTGGATGGTTTACAACCAATCCAAGCACTAAAAATCACAAATTAAGTCAAACTTGAACTACTTCTAATATGCTGAACAAGTTTTACTGAAAAGGTGGAATCTTCATTATACAAGAAGGTTAACACACTTTTTGAGGAGGTCGGTCTAATTGATATTTGGAGAGACTTCTTTCCTGACAGAAGAGATGACACCCACTCTCTTCAGACAGAAACAGGACGTTTCGTAACATTTGGAAAGGAAAATGGCAAAACAGACTTCTGTGAAATTGGGACAATAGATCTTAGTGACCGTGCACCAAGGAATAATACTTGAAAGCTAAATCCAAGTCGACTAAGTGATCCTAATTTTGTGAGACAAATTAAAGAAGGAATTAGCCCCGGAGAAGGAGGAATCTTTGAAAATTATACATGAAAGTCAGAATATGTTCAGCGTTGGATACATTCCCCCTTTTTGCTTTAATTACAGCATGCACTCCAACTGGCATGGACTCCGCAGGTTTGTGCAAAACCTGATGACTCATGTCGTCCCAGCGTGATCTGATAATGTTCCAAAGAGCTTCTCGTGATGTCACAGGACTCTCGGCTTTCTCAATCTTCAAATTCCCCCCGTACAAATGAGGTGACCGTGGAGGAAAGTCAATGACAGTCAGGATGTCTGCAAACCAGAGGGCGTAGCATGTGTGTGAAGAATGGAGGGCCACTTCTCTTTGGTCAGGGTGGAGTCAGTTCAACTCCCAACACTTAAATATTCCCACCGTGTTTCACTGTGGGTTTGCGAACCTGCGTCTCCCTACCGTCTGTTACTGCGATAAATCTCGAACGTTCGGTCATCAGTCATCTACTGTGAAGTGCTGTACAGTGTCTTCGACCACCACGAGCGTTTGGCCTCGTTTCACCTCCGGAGAAGTGGCTACAAACTGCTGCCTGCCCTCTGAGACACTACAAGTCTCCTTTTGACAGGCCTTCTGCTGATTGTAGTCTTGCGTTCTTTATTTAGAAAGTTCTGTATCTGTGATGAAGCTGCTTTTCTTTCCGTTAGGGACCTGAGCTTGATGTGATTGATCGTCGATATCGTGCTTTGGAGACCAGTGCTCAAGTCTCTGCTAAGCGGTTTAAAGATCTGCCCAGATCTGAAACTTTTAGTCGAGATTTAATTCTGAGAAAGTTTCTCTTCTTCTTCTTTCACTTAATTCTGAATCCTCAAAACTGCAGATATTCAACATAAAACACATAAAACTATCTTGATATTCCTTAAATAGAGAAATAAATGTATCTATGACCTCGTGCAGACAAACTATTCAATGAGACATTGTTATAAATGATTTCAAATAATAATAATAAGAAAAAGAAGAAGAAAGAAAGGCTGTTATGGCTGCTTTACAGTAACATGACAACACTCTGAAGTCACCTGTTAGCTTGTGACTTGGAGCTACAAGAATAAAACACTGACAGTACAAAGAATGGACGTCGTATATGCGATGTCACCCATAGGTTTCTGAAGGGAGCTCAAAATGTGTGCTATTCACCTGTCAATCATAGTGGCCACACTGTTAATTCTGCATGACTTTAAGCCTTAATATAATTTGAACAGGTGAGTTCTATAAAAATTCAGACTCGGTACAGTTGTCATGAACGGAAAGTTAGCTATAGGGACCAAGACTGTTTTTCGTACCAGGCTGTAAACATGTTTCTGCTGTGGAGTTGGACATTTTAACATGGGGGCTTATGGAGACTGGTTCACTACCGGAGCCAGCCTCGAGTGGCCGTTCGAGGAACTGCTGTTTTTGGTATTTTTCATTAACCGCAGATGTTGCTGCTTGGAATAAAAAGGAAGCCACATCGGTCCTACAATGTAGGTTTAGTTTTAAATAGTGACAGCTCTATGGTGAGTAGACAACCAACTAGACTCAAGTTTAAATCAATTATCTTTTAATCCGGCGATGCATGTGTGAGACGCGTCTGTTCAGTACAGGATGAGGGAATTTGTACTTTTTTTTTTCCGGCTCTCCAGATAGAACGACATTAATCTCCAGAGCCTGAGCGCAGCTTCCACATGAATTTCTCAAAGGGCCCACAGGTGAGAGGAGACTAAACCCGGGGAGAGAGGATCAACACACACACACACACACAAGCTAGGATGTGTGTGTGTGTTGTGTCACCTGTGGCCCGAGCTGTGTTTGTGTGTGTGTGTCCTGGTCTAGAGAGCAGCTTATCAGCCCATTCCAGGCAGCACGGGACACCTCTTACTACGAGTGCCGCTCTGGAACAACTCAATTATGGCACACACACACGTGCACAGCTGGATGGTCTTAATGCAGTCTCAGGCACGTCGTCCCAAAGAGACTCTAGCGGCAAAGTTTAAAAAATAATCTCATCCGGCATAATCTGTCTCTTGACAGCGTCGCTAAAATGAGAAATCTTCACTGAGGATGACGACGAGATGTGCGTGTGTGTGTGTGTGTGGAAACACTGCCGTGGGGGCGCATGTTACCTGTCAGAGAATCACAGCACAGTGAAGCAGAAGCCAGAGAGGGTTACGCAGACAGAGAGAGACAGAGGAAAAGCTCAGAGAGAGAGCAGATAAGAGAGGGTACAGTTGAGTTTCTCTTAACTCGGGGCTATTAGCGTGAACTGAAGTGAATATTAGATTAGCAAAGCACAGAGACTCCCTTCTGAAGCCACCAAAGGAAGTGCACTGAGAAATGCGAGCGGCCTTGATAGATTTGAAGTTTCAAAGGGTCTCCAGTGTGTGGGCAGCATCTGTGTGAAGGGCTTTGATTTGTGTGTATTGAAACATCAAATTGTGAGTAGGAGCAAGCTAAAAATAGACCCAGCAGCCCCGGAGCTATTGTTGTGTGCAGGGATAATGCTAGGCTGTGTGAATCTGTAAGCCAAGCTGCTATTACTTGGGTTATACATATAAGCTACAGCTAGTAGGCAGACTATTACGAAGGCAAATACACCTAAAAAATAAATAACGGCGGGGCCTGTAATAAGGCAGAGGAAGGCGGCTTCAGTTCAGCGGTGAAATCAAAGAATCCGAGGTGAAGACGTCAAAGACGCTGGTCAAAAATCAGACGTTTCTTCTGGGGCTGGGATGCTTGCTTTGATGAGGAGACACCCTGTTGAATGTGAAAAAGAAAGTATTCTCCATAAACCATCCATTCATTTTCCAAAAATGCGGCGCTTGTTGTCGTCTCAAACGCAGCGATGAAGCGGGGATCCCCGTCCTCGAGGGTCACGGAGGAACAGTGGCAACAGCGGCACGTTAAGCCGCCGCACAAAATTGTGCATCGTGTTTTTCTGCCTCCTCTCAGATTTTGAGTTCTTTTTTTTTTTTTTTTGACAGACAGTATCTGATTTTCTCTCTTTGAGCCTCTTCAAATGAAAAAGTCAGAGAAAGGAAAATTACTTTTTGATTGAACGTCTCACAACTCAAAGTCTTGCACTGAGTAGACGCCGCTTTGTATGAAAAAAAAGGCTGGAAACCGCCGCGGTAAAGGAGACGAAAGGCTGATGAATATTCTAGTGTGCCAGCGCTTAACACTCTTTTGCATGTGTTTGACTGCACAAATGAGATCGGCGCGCACGCTTTTAGCGTTGGCGAGCCGAGCGCTGAGCTCTAACCCAGTGAGCCTCTCGGTGCCACATGCGAGACCACATCGGGGCGTTGCACCGTGTTGATTTAACCCACAGGACAGCTTGGACCGCTCCGAGCTCGCCTGCTCCTTCAGACGCGGAAGTGTGTCAATGGGACAGGCTTAGTCTGACGAGTCGGCTAAAAGACCTTCACGCTGACCGACCATCACACACACGCACACACACTCAGATAAACATAGTCTAAAGGGGATAAAGAGTTCTTAATACCAAACTGGCACACAACCACCTCAGGATCCACGCAATTCGCTCCAGATGCTTAACATTCATCACGGGCGCGCTCTCCAAAGCGAAGTAGTAGTCTAATTTGGAGATATAAATAATGCCATGATGTCAGCTTGCAGGTCTTACGTAATTTCTAGCTAAACTTACACCAGATTTGGCAGCCCTCTCTCAGCGTTTTACCCCCGCGAGCGATTCTAAAAAACGTCAAAACAATAATATAAGCCAAAGGCCCTCCGAACTCTCTTAAACGCATGTGAAGTCCAAAAGGAATCCTTAACACATGGCAAAGGACCAAGCCCTTAAAGTGAATACAATTTGGCAAACACTCAGGCTTGCCCATGCCTGCATACCTGGAGGTGGGACGTGCCCTTCGCTGGGTCTGAGTGTGAATAAGCCTTCTTTACAAGTCAGTTTGTCAAAGGAGGAACTCAAAAGGACCGTGCTGGGAGATGCGAGCGTACACGCTTGCATAAACACACAGAGTGCAGACAGGCCGAGCAGTGTGCGGCGCAAAGGTTTCTCAAACACAGGGTTGTGCCGGAGGCGGAGCGAGAGACCACAGAGCCTGAAAAACTGGCTGAGCAAAGGTGAAAGAGAGAGGAGCACCAGAGGATGTTTTGAGGTGTGTGTGTGTGTGTGTGTGTGTTTTTCTTTTTTTTATAGATTTCATATTGCCTCATGTGTTTATCATTCCCATCATAAAGCTCCCGGAGCAGGAGTGCCTGACTGTGATTCAGCCTTGTGGTGAGAAATGAGACTCGAAAGGCCGGGAGGGGAAGTGATGACTTCAGCCACAGTCAAAGCCACAGGGAGACTCAGCTGCAGGGCAGGTCTCTCGACGTAGTCACCTGTGACAGAGCAGAGATTCATCCTCTGCTTCATCATGCTGAGCCATGCTCTGCAGGTCTGCGCCGCTCAGCATCAAACTGAAGCGAACGGAGCCGGTCAGTGCATTGCAATATGCTGGTGGTGCTCTCGTTACAGTGGCACAGTTTGGCCAGACGTGCTCTTCAGACATGCGCACGCAGGGTCGGAAACACAATTTGGGAGTTTATGTTTAGAAAGCCACCTGAAACTTGACTCATCTCACGATCGGCTCAGTCAGTGGATGACTAAACAAAGGTCACACTCCATAAAGGAGACAGTGAAATGTGAAATAGCGCCTGCAGCCTTCTTTCTCTTGTGGTTAATGTTTAATTCGATAAAAATGTATAATGTTTTTATGATGTTAGTGGAGGGTGCAGATTCTTTTAGGCGAGGCGCACCGCCTCCGGTACGAAACCACTGAACACCGTGGGCGATACGAACATATATTAAGCGTGGCATAGTGCCATGAGGATAACACAGAGGCTTTAATATCTCTCTGGGTGTGTTCAGAAAATCGCTGGCAAAATTCAACGTGCAAATGAACGATTATTACGGACGTTACCAGCTGCATGTTTTCTCTGCAAATGTTTTGTCAACGGTATTTTCCTACATCCTGCTACACGCCGATGTTGCCACGGGTTTCTCTCAGTACTTTAGAGGGAAAAAGTCACAATAATTCAGCTGAAAATCATATCATCTGACCTTCGTGCAACCGCAGAAAAGCAGAAAACTAACCTGAAGTAGCTTCACGACTAATCGCTGCTGTGTGCTGCAGTGTGTCCAGCGTGTCTTTGCCTCTCTCTGTGACAGAGCGGAGCCTCAGTACAACTCCTGGGCCAACGCGCCATAATATTTACTCTAGCCAGGCAGCGAATGCTGCACCTCTCCTCTTGTCCCAGTTTAAGCACTCCATCAGTCTGACAGGCCTGGGAAGCCACGCCAAAACACTGGTGGACAGTAAAGGTTGCTGTCAGAGTGCTCTGCTGCTGCCGCCGCTGCTGCTTTAAGCGTACATCCCTATCCACCCCGTCGCCTCTCTCGTTCTTTCTGTCGCCGTCTGCTGTTGTACAAGTGGCGGCTTTTTCCTCTTTTTTTATGTTGTAATGAGGGTGACGATGAAGTGGTCGGGGAGGGAGGGATGGGGGCGTAGAAACAAGAGGGGGGGAGAGAGAGAGGGAGGTAGATACAGGAGCTCCTCTGTTCTGGAGCTGCAGCCCGACCGTGTGACTGACAATGAGAGACACGCCGTGTATAGCTAAGCCATGTGCTGGTAAAGAAACAAGAGCAGCTTTTAGACGAGTTGTTACATACATATACTTTGGCAGGAGGCCTATGTTTTTCCTCCAGGCTCATAAAAACCTGAGCTGAAATTGAGAGGTCTGCGCGGCTCTTACCGTTTCCTCGGAGAGACGGACAGGATGAAACAAAGAAGTGAAAACAGAAAGTCTTGGACGGGAACATTAAAGATTACTATGAGGCTTCAGACACCGGCACAGTAGTCTAATTGAAATCTGAGCTACATTCGGTGACGGTAGAACCAAACCATAAAAAAAAACAGATTTTTTCACCTCATACAGACGAGGCTGTGGGATAAAATGTCTCCTCCGAGGCCTATTACTGGCCTCAGTTTGAACCAATGGCTTCTCAAGAGCGAGACAGAGTCACAGCGAGAGCAGAAAGAAAATAGCCGTGCCCGTTTTATTCCCTCGGATACTACTCTGCTCTGCTTCTTCCAGTTGTGGCTGAGGTAAAAGCAGGTCAGAGCCCGAGGTGATTCGCGGGTGAAGAGAAGGTTCAAAAGGGTGGAAAGGTAGCCGGAGAAATCCTTTAGAAATATTATAACGTCATCCTCTGTCGAAATGAAACAACGCGCAGGAGAAGTCTGCAGGAGAAGCTGATTGTTTCTGTCCCGGCTGCAAGTAAAAAGGAACGGACTGCTGCTAATTTGCCGAGGGCAGAACTATAAAAAGGTGTTCAGCATCGCGGTTCGTGTTCTTACTATTATTGCTTTCATGTATTCAAATCCGAGCAAAAGCTTGTTGGTCGTATTCACCAACAGGCAGCAGCACATGGCCGACAGAGCCGCCCAACTCCAGCACGGCAGCCACGCAAGGTCAAGCATGTTTATGTTTTCTCCTCCAAATCCATCTGAATTGCTAACAAACCAACCCACAGCCGGCAAAATATTACCAGCATTAATATTCATTGGGAATTACCACAACTAAAGAAAATAAATATCAGCCTCTGCGTAAGTGGTGGGGATAATTGGCAAAACCTTTACGGATGCGGATGAAACGCGGAGAGATGTTTTGAGTCCTTTGGCCAACGAGCTGCAGGTGAGCCCGTGTTTGGCGGCTCGGCGTGGCAGGACATCCACACAGTGTTATTCTTTCACATGCAAACCAGCGCTTTTCCCTCATCCGTTACGCCGAAAGCGCGCCACGGCGAGGAGACCTTTCATTCGATAAGGCTCTTCAACTGTTTTTAATCAACGGTCCAAGAGACTAATGACACCGAACGCGAGGTTATTATGATTCACACCCTGCCGGCAGCCGCTGTTGCCGGGTGATGTGGCTGAGATCATTAACGGAGCATTTTTCTTGTCACGATATGTATGCAAAAAAAAATCACAAAACAGGGTTTCCCCCCTGAGGAAACACGAGGTACATGTACGCTATTTGTTTCAGAGAAAAGTGCCTCCGCCTTTTTCCACTGAAGATTCTTTTTATTTTTTTATGACGTTAGGTTAGCAGGATGATCTCGGCGAGGAAGCACACGACCGTCACGTATGACATGAGGCCAAACTCTTCACAGGCGTGAAAACAAAAAGCTGATTGTTGTTGGTTTTTAATTACGGCACGCCTGAGGTGTATGAGTTTACCCCAGCAGAAATTTAGAGCTGAGGCAATTAGTAAAGAGACAGACAATTAATCAGCCAATATTTTTTAGAAACTGTTGGAAACAAATCTGATGCTTTCTGGACCAAACTGATCGGCAACTCCTCTGCGAAATCATTTCGACAGTCGCTTCAATTATTTTTCAAGCAAACCTTCCAAACCTTTTTATATCATTTAGTAAAGAGACATCATCGTAAAATGATGATGTCTGTCACAAAACGATTAATCTAGATATTAATCGGCAGATCAATCGCTCATAAAGCAATTAGAACATAGTTGTGAGTTGTAGCCCTAAACATGATCAGTTTATGACAGCATGGAAGTGGGTAAACTAAACTGAATGACTGCCCTGCCACAGACCGTAGTAAAAATATGACCAATAATGCCGATAATTCATATTGAAAATTGAGGCTCTGAGTAGATCAAAGGTCTTCTTATTGAACTCCTGCGGTGGCACATCATGATTTCTACTGAAGGAAAACGGCGTCTAAATATCACAGGACGTAATGAGCTCCTGTAGAGTTGGTGCACGCTGTCAGGAGAATAAAATGGTGTGATGTGGAGCAGCAACGTGTTGGAAGGTAAGCCCACACTGTCTCATTTAGATCTACATCTCAGGCCAGACACCCATCCCAAGACAGCAGAGTGTTTGTTGTTATTTTAGTGTCTCCTTCATCACATTTTTGTATTGAGCGTACAGGCTTTTATTGAAGGCTGGACGCTCCATTTCTTTCTTTTTTCTTTTTTTTTTTCCCTCACATCAGTCCATCGGTGGACTTGCCATTCTCTGTGCAGGAACGGGCCTGCAAGAGATCCTATCAGAAAGCATTTTATCTGTGGTGGCGATGGGAAACAGATGCATTCTGTCTGATGGGAAAACACTGTCCAGAGATTCACACAGCATTTCAGGGTGAACATAGGAGTGAGAAGAAGTGATAAGACAAGAGAGAGAGAGTGAGAGAGAGAGAAAACTGGCAGGCTACATCAGCACAATGTCTGTGTCCCATCCCAACTGGACTCTGAACACAAACTGCACTGTAAACACAGTCAGGGACACGGAGAGAGATGCTGCTTTATCATGGGACAGACACAAACGCACAGTAGCACACACGCAGGCTGCACAGACAACCCCTGCTGACTCAAAAGGCGAGCAGACACATAAGACCACTAATAACAACAGCCCACATCCCCCTGATCTGCACGTCTACTGCAATGCAGGCAGACACACATAAACACACAAGAACAGAAATAAAAGCCCACGATGAACGACACAGACGTCGTTCACGACTGTCGGTTCGGTGCTGCAACATTTCCTAGCCTGACGTTTTGATTATTCAGTCAAGTAGAGCGAACCGATCGCCCGGAGAGCCCCCCTCAGTCAAAGTGACAGACACACAGAATCCGGAGGGATCGTGTTGTGCTGGCCTTGTGCTTTCTGCACCGCAATGTGGACCGCCTCATCACACCTGACAGCGCTTAAGCACTGCCGGGCGGCAGGACAACAAGCCGGCCGCGGAAAAAAGAAAAAAGCGAAACACAAACTGGGATGCGAGAGACAGTCACGGGAACTCCCTCCTGCGCCCACACACGGAGACAGAGACGGAGACAGAGAAGACATCCTGGTTACCATGGAAACCTCCCACCCCCTTCCCCCTCCTCCCCCTCACACGGTGACATCACAGGTGTTGCATCATGACCCAAACAAGAGGGCCGAAGAATCACCTGAACTGCTGGTTAATGACAGCCCGGGGTGAGGAGGCCACAGGTGGAGGCAGGAGGGGTGGGGGAGAGATGATGGAGACGGCGGCGACGAGGAGGAGGAGGACGTTGATGATGATGGCGATGGTGATGATGATTGAGGGGATGAGGAAGAGGGTGGAGCACTAAGAATAGATCCTCCTGCCTTGGAGAAACAGACAGAGAGGAGCGAGGAGGAGAAGGAGGAGTGAGATTCTTGTGTTTCAGTATCTTTCTCTCGCCGCCGCCGGAAACCATGAGCCATATGTGAGCAACGACTCACACATGAACACACACACACAGAGCTCTGTGTGAGAAGCGAGCAAGGGAGGGGGGGGGGGCAGATGGAGGCAGATAGATGAAGACAGACAGATAAATCAAGTAGGGTTGGAGGGAGGGGGACATGCAACATCCACTCACAGGATTGCCCTCGCTTGATTGTATCCTATATAAACCCCCTGATGTAAGCTGCTGCTGACCGGATACTATGATCTGTAACGCCGGCCAACGCCAACCTACTTTCACAACAGGGTGCTGCAAAGCCACCAAATGGATGTAATAGTCTGGTGTTGATCACACGGGGAAATCAACAATGGCTAATGGCCATATGGCTCATTCAAACAGAACTTATCGAGTCCCTCAGTGTCTGAGGAAGTGGGGACGGACGCCATTTATTTTTAAATGGACTCGGGCGAAGTTTTAGTTAATGATCTGCAAATGAGTCTGTATATCAAATCTAATTCTGGCTGCAGTGACTTTCCTGATATCATCCAGCTTCCCTCTGAGGCACTGCAACAGCAGTAATGAGAAAAAAAAAAAAAAAACTAATGGTTATGTGTGCCGGTCAAAGGAATGGCTTTCTCCCATCATGAACTGTGAGGCTGTACAGCAGCAGTAGTGTTAGTGCTGCTGGTGGTGGTGGTGGTCGTGGTGGTGGTAGTAGCCCCTGGTCCAGCCACAGAGCTCTGTCCTATCCTGGGGGCTTGAGCTGCAGCTCGCCTCGGCTCAACAGCTGTGTCCAGCTGCGCTACAACGGAGACACTGGGTGCTTTGTTCCCTGCAGGGGCAGAGGCAGGAGTTGTGGGAGTGCAAAAACGGTCTCCGTATGTGTGCGCACACATAGTTTCATTTCCACAAAGGTTAAACGGCCTATAGCCTCCGCCAAACACCAAACACCAAGACCCGTGCCCCCCCCCCTACGATGAGTGCTCCTCGGCGGAGAAGGAGCAGCGGGACTCGCGGACGGGAGGGTGGAGGTGGGGGTATGTATGGTGGCACAACCAACCAGGATGTGTGGAAAAATTTGAAATGCGCTTGTCCAAAGGCAGCCGAGCGAGCACACACACACACACACACACTCACAACCGAAACACATCTCATTTCAACCCTCCTCGTATATATATATACACACACACACACGTGTGTGTTTTTATATTTAATTGCCTATAAAAGAGATAAAGCTGCGTTAGCGTCGCAGCCAGCACGACCACCACCAACAACAACAAAACATCGACAGATGCGAAGCCCAGTGTGCAGGAAGGAAAGCGCCGGGTAATCACGGTACACTCAGGAAACAACAACAAAAGAGAGGAGTAAAGAGAGAAAGAAACCACGAGCAGGAGCGTGGTTTTCACACGGGGGATAAATGACACCTCTGGGAGACGATTAAACGAGGAATTCACGCTGTTACTTACTCAGATGAACCGGTTCCGCTCGGTCCACCACTGGAGGATAGCCGGTCGGTCTTCCGGCTGTGTGTCGGGCGGGATCTGCGCTATGGAGACTGGAGAGCTCAGAGCCTGGAGGACTGAACGTAAACTGTGGCTTGCGTCATTTCACCAGGATGCCACTATTGCGCGCAGCAATGCAGCCATCTTGCTGAGGAGTGCCCCACCAACCAACCAACCAACAACCCACCAACTCAGCAATCACTGCTGGACCCGCTGCTGTCTCATGCTGGACCCAGAAATAAAAGTGAACCACCACCACGAGCTGTTTGTGTTTGTGTGTCATTTATCACAATGCAAAATTTAAATTTCTTCATAAAAGTGTCACAAGTTTGGTGTCTTCTCAGTGGAAAGTAACTAAGTATAATCTTAAGTTACTTGCTATTTTATATTTTATTTATTTTGTTGCTTTTCAGAGGCAAAGAATACTTTTTATTCCTGTGATTGTTATCAAATCTGAGAGAATTTTAGCGTGACTTTTCTACTACTTTTCAGAGACAAACATTAAATACACATAAAATAAAATTAGCACCTCCACAAGTTGAGGCATGCTAATATTAGCTTATGCTAATATGAGCTACCCTAGAAATGTTTTTATTTCTGTTAAATTATTGTCAAATTTGACTTTTTAAAAAAATATTATACTTTTACTCCACTTCTTTTCAGAGACAAACATTAAATACACATAAAATAAAATTAGCACCCCCTCAAGTTGAAACATGCTAATATTAGCTTATGCTAATATGATCTGCCCTAGAAATATTTTTTATTTCTGTTAAATTATTGTCAAATTTGACCTTTTTGGGGTATATTTTATATTTTTACTCCACTACTTTTCAGAGGCAAACATTTAATACACTACATTCATCTCAAACTTGTATTTCCCCACTTAAAATTAGTAATAACTGCTACAATCCACACATGAGAATTTTCCAATTCATAATCTATGTCATGTTGACTCAACTGATTATATGTGGGTGTCCACCCACCATCTGTTGGAAAAGAAGTGATTTAAAAACAAAATATTCCACTTTCTTCTGCAAGTCAGCATCTTCTTACAGTGACACATGCTACATATTCTATTAGAGCAGATTTTACAGTACAAAGTGGTTTAACTTCTCAGGTTTATAGTCAAATAAAAAAATGTCAGTAAAATCAGCCAAATTTGTAGCTCTCCCATTTTACATCATTTTTAATGAACTGCCACATCTACACATTCAGAGTTAAAATACTATAAACTCAAAGAATCAAACAAGTCTTTCCCGATTTCCCTCTTTATTTTTTTATTTAATTTCATCATGTTAATTTATTGGCTTATTTCTGCTCCTTCCCGTCAGTCTGCAGATACAGCGTGACAGACAGATCCTATAGCGCCCTCCTGTGGCGGCTTACAGGTGTGTGACCAATCCCGCCTTGCTGCTGAGGGTGTGTCTGCTCCACCCTATGTGGTCCAAGAGGTTGTTGTTCATGGGGGAGGTGTACCAGAACCTGAGCAAAGCAGCACTATATAGTTTCAGTCAATACATCTCAACAAATACATATTTACACTGACAGATGACTTCATTGTATCCTCCAGAGAGGGAGAGAGAGAGAGTATGGTGTCTGTCTACCATAAAGCCATAAAAACATCCTGCAGCTTATTCAATGTTCACCAATCCCCCGTTTTAACTCACATCAATGTGTACATGATTAGGCCCAAGGACATGACGACAGTAAATGCATCATCACAAATAAATCATCACATTTAAATAAAATTAATTGGTCGATGGATTCATTAGTCAGAACGTAGTTGTTGGACCAGCATTCATTTGAGCAGAGAGGAGTCAGAAATGCATAGAGAGAGAACGACAGTGAGAGAAGTAAATGTGGAGCGGAAAGTGAGACGCTGTCACATACAGTCTGACTCATGTCACTCATTAGGGTTTGACACATTAATAGAAACTGTATGAGAAAGTGAGGTAAGAACCCTGGTCTCTTATCCGTCATCTACCAGGCTAAAAAGGACTCCCTTATGGTCCAGAGATACAGTATGAGGGCTCGCCTTGGCACATGATACCATCTACACAGAGAGCAAGAGAGGAAAGACATCTCCCCAGCTTCCTTTGACTTCATCAGACTGACACTGATGACGTGTGAAGATGTGTTCTCCTCCGAGGTCCCCCTCCCTGACCACAGTGGGACCGAACCGCAGTCACAGGGCACGAAGCGCCCTACGACTGTCAGAGCTCATCCTTCTCCATCTGCTGGAACGCCTCCAAGTCTTCCCGCCAATCCGCCAGCAGTTCATCCACCGACTGGCTGCTCGAGTCCGTGTCGCCCTCGGGCTCCTCTTTCTTTCTCTCAGAGTCTCTCTCCTCTTTGGGCCGCGACAGATCCGCGGGACCGACTTCCTCTTCCGGTGTTGGAACTTCCTCTGCAGGACTAGTCTCTTCATTTAAAGGACTGACTTCCTCCTGGGATGGAGCGACCTCCTCCGGAGCCAGTTCGTCTAGCTCCAGCGTGCTCATCTGCGACTGGCCGACGGGTTCAAAGGAGGTGGGAGTCACCGCTTCGGTCACGCAGCCTTCCTCCGCTTCTTGCACGTCCACACCTGAAAAGAAAGCAGGGGTGTGTGTTTGAACGGCGTTACACAAAAAGATGTGCAACACACACACACACCCACACTCACACACGATCCTCTTTACCTCCTCCTCATTCGGTAATCTATACAACATGCCCCCTGGTAACCATTCTCAGTCAAAAATAGACCGGTTTTCATGGAGAGGCTGTCAACTGTAACAGCATGATGCTGATGGTGAGTCATGTTTCCCACAGGATAAAGCCTTTCTCACATAGCTGCACAACCAAACTGAGAGTCAACTGAGAAAAGAAATCTGGCAAAAAGTTATACTGTGAATTTTGAACAGATCTGGTAAGATTAAAAAAAAAAAGCACATTAGATGTGTAATAGTTTCTAAAAATGTAGCCGCTGCTTTAACTGCAGATCATAAATGTGTTAAAGAAGGAGTCTGTGCTTTTTATTATAGAGTCGAGGACTTCTGCAAGGACAGGAAGTGACTGTGACTTCAGGGTATTTTAAGTTTGAGCACAGATAGGCACAAGTTATCTCGTCATTTATTGTGTCCTGGTGGCTTCGTGGTTACAGAGAACAGTCGCAAAATCAAAGGATTTGTGCTCAAGTTTTGGGAAGCATCTAGTCCACTGTTTCTCAAACTATGCACCACCGTTGCTACGTGACGTCCCTGCTGTGGTACTTGGAGGAATCTCTGGAATATCTTTAAAAAATGAAATAAAGACATTTCAAAACACACACTTCTGTCAAAATACTACAAAGATTCTAAGATGAAAATAGTTTCCAATTCCTGAAATGTTACCATGTAGTCACGTTCTTACCCACTGCATGCATACATGGGCTCAGATGTGAAAAAAAGATTGTAAGAGGAGGTGAAATGAAAATGAAAAAAACTGCAATCTTTTGGGAAACAGTGATCTAGTCTGCTGAAGAGTGCAGCCTCTGCTTTGACACTAAGAACCCTGAATTGTATCCTTAATGCAGCTGATCCTGAACCTCAGCGAGGTTTCTTATAAAGATAAAAGTCTCTGCTGAGGTTTCTTAGCATCAGGAATGAAATCACGCCACTGTGCAGTCTGTTTAACAGCAAACACAGCTGAATATGAAACAAGACAAGACCAAGTACAAATTCTGACTTTAACCACAATTTGGCTAATAAATACAGAAGTCTCAAAGACAAAGAGCGGTCACGTGCTACGCTCTGTGATGGCAGCTTTTCTATCAAAACAGACGAGACCCTGTAGTTAGAGTGCAAAACAAAAGGAAGGGCTACGGAGATGAAAGCATGCAAGGAGGGAAAGCTGAGATAAAGGCAAGGAAAAAAGGATGGGAAATATGTGTGATAGACAAAGAAGGAAAAAGAAATACTCACTGCCCTCAATCAGGCTGCCAGGAAGAGGTTTACCTTTGAATATGGCTGCTGCTCATCCAAAGGGGAGAGGGTTGTAAAAAAAAAAAAAAAAAGTAAGAGGAGAGAGGAGAGGCTCTGTTACAGTCCACCACAGGGAATAGAGAGATTTGGCAAATGAGGAGAAAGAGGAAAAGAATGAGGATGCAATATTGATAAGGGTGTAGACCTCCACCGTTATAACCAACAGCTGGTGGGTGGCTTCGGAATGAGTCACGATTTCTGAGACTTCGAATGATGCCTGAATCCTTACACCTCATCTTTATTTTATGAAGCCGAGCACATAACGGGGCTCAGTCAGCGGGGAGAGATGAACACACTGGTGCGATCAATCTCATCGAGAGAGGTGAGTTGGAACAAAGAGAAGAGCTCTAACATTTAGGGAGGCGTGTGAGCGGGTAATGTCGCACCTCTGTCTCTGGCTTTGTCACTCAGCAGCACCTCCACCTCCCTGTACTCCTTCAGCGCCTCCAACAGGATGTTGCCCTCCTTGTGGAAGAGGAAGAGGAGAGGCAAGGTGATGTCGTCCGTGCTGCGGCCGTCCCCAGCCATTTGAAAGAGGGGAGCCGTGTCGCTGCTGCTGCCCTCGTTGTCGTCTGGAAGGAGATAAGCAAGGAGGCCGCAGCGGGGAAACAATTAGTCCGTGACTACAGCTTTGCTAAGAGAGTTATCGTTTAAGTCCTTCTGATGAAAAGAAGCCAAACAATTGCTGGTTCAAGCTTCAAATGTAACAATTTCCTAAATTCAATTCATGTGATGACACTGGATTAGTCTATTAATTGAAAAAAGTAGTCAAGATAAGAGGTTGTAATATAGTTTTGTGTGTGTTATGTTCTCTTTAACCCTTTATTTGTAAAGGAATTCAGCCCAGATTATCGTCATATTGAGTTCTGCTTTATTATTCAGTCATCATTATGATGTGCAGGACCCTATTCGACTGGCTGTCTTCGAGTTAATCCATTTATCTAGTCATTGAGTAGTCATCTTCCGTTGTCGTGCCGTTAGCCGCTTGCACTTACCGATGACTATGCCTCCGATGGCGCCAGCCTTCTGGATGTGTCTGGCCTTCTCTGCAAACATGCACTGTCCCCTCTGTAGCAGAGCGATGTGGCCCTGGACGTACTCCGCATTGGTGATCTCGGTGCAGCCGCTGTAGGGTTCAGCCACAGTCACAAAGCCTCGTACCTGCGCACAGGAGGAAAAGAGCGAGGACAGGTGAATTGCTGCAGATGAATGCAAGGAACATTACGGGGCTGCAGTCTAATCCCCACATGTTCTCTTCTGTCTGATTTAGGAAAATATTGCAGGAGAGGAAGTGCTCCATTTAAAATAGCAGAGAAAAGAGAGTAGCTCTCTTAGGAAAAACAAACCAGAGGACAGTTAAGTGCCCCATTTGAAAGCTGGCAGCTTGGCTAAACTACAAAACCCACTCACCCCGGTGGAACTTTTGGACAGGTCCGTGCCAAACTGTGCTGGTCCAGCCGTCAGCACAACCCTGCCAAAGAATGGATGGGAGACGATCTGAATGGCTCTGGGAGGCAGCTGCTCTTTCTGCTGCTGGCTGGACAGCTCCATCATCTCCTGCATGAAACGCACGCCGTCCTCTGCTGCCACCGCACTGACCGCCTGGGTGAGAGGAGAGAGGGTTTAAAAAAGTCAGTGCAGAAAGAACACCGTGATTTATAGAGTTGGGACAAACGAAAGGCAGTTCAGCGGCACCAGCATTGCAGCATGTTCTCCTGTTGTTTTACATTTAAATAATAATGCAGACACACAAGCTGTTGCACATTAATGCACACAACATTGTAGTAAACTAATATAATAAGACAGGTTGCTGCTTTTTTACAAATAACTGAAGCGGTTGAAGCTTTTCCTCATTAGAGCGTCCCCGCATTTTGCACACTGCAGGATTATTAAGAGTTTTATATCATTTGTTACCATTTCAACCTTGGATTGTGTTTATTTTTGCTGCTGAACTGTTTACCTGTGTAGCGTGCTGCACAAGCTGCACCCTGCCGTCTTTCAGATGGATTAGACTGACTCCCATCCTTCTCAACAGCTCCAGATGTTCAGGGTTGTTGGCCATGAAATCCTGAGCCCTAAGAGGAGGGCTGCCCATACCAGGTTCCCTGAGAGGAGGAAGAAACATGGAAGAGATGCAGTAGTTGAGGAAAACAGGTCATAAATGGAGGCATATAAACTGGTCAGATCTTTATATATACGTACCTGTAAGGAGCTGGACGGGGGCAGCTCTTGTCAACAGCACTACGGATTGGTTCTCTCAGGTTTCGAGGGAAGGCGGGGTCAGGAAACAGGAGGCGAGTGTTCGGGCAGGTCCAGTCAAAGTTTGAGTCATCCAGCTCCTCTTCGGACTGAAATATTATTCAGATTCTGTTAGGAACTTTAATACACGAATGCCTTCATCAGTTTGTCAGACTGTAATGGTATCACGTCGAGTACCGTTCTGTTTGAGGGAATAGATGACGAGTGAGGGGCTGTGGAAAGGGACAGGGGCAGCAGGTGAGCCTCGGTCGTGAAGACGTAGTCCTCCACGTCAAATGGTAAGTCCTCGTTATCGGCAAACAGCAGGAACAAATATTTGAACATCTCGGCGAGGAAGAATGAGTCCATTCTGACAGGAGAGAAGAGGTTTGAGATATGACGCACAGGGCTGAGACAGTGGCTGCTTTGAGCTACCAGTTCATTTATTAAATAACCACTAAGGTCAAAGCAGAGCCAGACTTATCAGCAAGTCGATATTTGTTCATATTATCAGCTCATTGAAGATATATATATCTAATCTATCCCTAACATTAACATTTCCAGCCTGGTAATTCTGATGCTACAGTATGTGAAGCACGTCTGAATGAGGTCTATCATTCTACAAATACAGAGTCTTTATATCTCACCTGTCCTCGTGGCTTCCAGTGCGTACGTCCTTCATTGCAGCGAAGCCGCAGGGGACACGGGCAAAGCGGTTGAGGTTGTCCAGGATGGTACGACCTGCCTCCAGGTAATAAGGGTCTCCTGTGGCCTGGGGGGGAAAGGATGAGAGGACTGTAGCGTGATCATGACAGACTGATGAAGAAGGCTGCAGTGAAATCTGGTCAGACACAAAGATATAACCTTCATTCCTCAAACAAATGATCTCAGTGTTTCATAATATTATGTTCCTTCATAAATTTCTGCAAGAAACCAGGATGCCAAAGGCAAAGTAATAATTATGAACACTAATTAGCAGCCTGTATGCTGGAGGGTTGTGAAACAGCAGAAATGGAGACAGAGTTTCTGAAATACTGTGAATGGGTTCTGTTGTAACTTGAGATTTTGGTCAAATGTCAGAAACTGCAAGTAGCCAACATTCATCAAAACCGGGCGTATGATAATAGACACCTTACCTCTGGCAGTGAAAAGAGAACGTCTGCATTATGTCAAGCAGCCTTGATAAATTACCTTGTAAAGGAAATAGGTGCTCTCTGCAAACTCAGGCCTTAGGGGATGTTGAGCCCAGTGTACCCTGAAATCAGTAGTGAAGGCCTGGGAATAGACGGAGAAGGACAAAGAGGTCAGCACGCCGTCCCAGGCGTTGTAATTATAACAGATAGACCAGGCTAAAATGCTGCCGTGTCACATAAAATGCAACCTCGCTCACTTCTAAACAGTTGTGGCTGGCGACAAAGGCCATATGGGGTTACTCGGCTCTATGATCAAATGACAGCATGTCATTTTTTGCGATACAGTTAAAGGCTAAGATGTGGATACACAGAGAGACGGATTACCTCTGGGAGGAAGTTGTGTTTCTTTGTAACTTGATACAACATCTCATGGGTCTCGATGGCAGGACGGATATCTCCCTTCAACACCTGAGCCATGAACGTGGACAGAATGTACAGTGTTACTCAAAAAAAAAAAAAAAAAAAGCACACGCCAAAATAGATAAAAGCTTCATTTCACGTGACCGATCTGACCTGAAGTCCAGGGAAGAAGGCCAGCAGAGAGTCCATCCAGGTGCGAGCAGGAAGTAAAGGTTTGTGGATATGGACGTCCAGCAGCAGCGGGGGCTGGCTTATGTATTTCATTATCGATGCATAGTGCTAAATGGGACAGAGGAGGATTGAGGATGGACAGAACGGAACAGAATTAAAACAAACCTGAGTAAAAATCACTATTTGATGCTAACGTCTGTGCTGAAGAATGAACAGAATCACCCTGAAATGCACAAACCTATAACGCTGTTTTATGTTGAATAAGCCACCGTGACACAATGCTATTATGCAGGCCGAGAGGCATCAAATTACTCTTTGTGTGTGTGTGTGCGCACTCACAATATTGAACCGCTGCAGAAACAGGTCATCTCCCAAAAGGATGTAGGCCTTTAGCAGGTATTCATAGTATGAGTCAATTCCCGCTCCGACTCCACTGTCTGAAGACACACAATCACATCACTTCGTAAGACAAGAGAAGATGATAGACAAATGTTCAGTTTTTACTCATCAACCTTCTGTCCAACCAAATCCTCTCTCATTCAGGCACAAAGGCTGAACGCCCATTTGTCTATTGTCCTCTTTTCCCCATCTGCTCATCACACCGTATCTGCAATCACCTCCTCACTTCTTCCTCCGCTCACAATTCAAGATCCGGCACTTTATTGCCAACGTGAGCTTGAGATGTAAATGAAACGCTCGCACCTGTAGGGAAATTAAAAGCAACATCAAACAACCCGCTAGATACAGTGCTTCTACAGCTCCTGCTATTGCGCAATTATTTAACCTGCCAAGTGGCCTGCAGTGCTATGTTTAAAGTGTTAAGGAGGTGGACAGCTTGGGGATATGTGCTATTCTGGAACCTGGATGTTCTCGTCTTAATGTTTCTTAGTCTTCTGCAAGAAAGGAAGGAAATTACAAAGGCTGTTCGTTAGAGGAGAGGGCTCCTTTAAATCTTTTGTAATCTAGACTAGCTCACATCCTTCCATAATTCTGGATCAGGTGTCTCTTGTCCTCAGCTGATATGTTGCCAAATCACACATTTATAGCGTAGGTAACAAATGTGTTCAGTCGTTTGTATATAATGACTAAAGAAATGAGGATATCACATATTTATGTGGGCACCCAGTGCTAACTTAGGTATTTTTCAATCTGCACCTTACTTTCCTATGTCCTTGTGTCAAAGTGACTAATGGGGACGACAGTTTTTGAAGTTGGTCCGGTATCGTGTGAGAGCCCTGCAGCCGGCGGCCACGAAACAGGCTCCAACATAATCCTCGCAGGCAATTGCGGGAGCACCGTCAAATTACATCCATTAAAAGTGTTTTTGTCACAAGCTCAGAGTGTTATTATGAGTCTCTACCAAGGTTGCCCTTTAAGGGCTTAGAGAGAGTTTGAACACGCGTGTCCCCTCCAACCAAAAGTCAAGAGCCCATCGACGCAGAGAATATTCGACTCCCATGTGAAGGAGTTTGTCATACAGCCCGGATGGGAACAGAAGGCTTGTGTGTGTGCCTCGTGGTGCTGAAAGTTAGAGTGCAGGCACAATGAAACTGTACCATCAACATGCCTGTTTGCTTTGTATGAAAACTGAGACTCCAGGACGACAATGGAGAAGAAAACAGCCGACTATGACACACTAATAGAACAAAGCTGTGCTTTAGTATCAAACCTGCAATAAAAGTTATTCAGCTCAACGGGCAGGTTAGGCTCGGCATCTGGGGTGACACAGTTTGTTTCTGCCCCCCCCCCCTTTTCTCCCACTCCCCTCGGGTCCTCTCTCACCTCTGCGGACCCACTCTCCAGAGTGGATGTTGATGGTGGTCCCCACTAGATTGCTGTTTCTCTGTCTCTTCTCCCACAGAAAGTCCATGGCTCGCCGGGCATGAGCCTGTGTGTGTGCGAGTGAGGAATGTGCATCATTGATTAAAAAAAAGTAAAGGAATCAATCAGCAGTGGCTGTCCACCGTTAGAAAGATTACAGTAATTGACTCTTGTGCTTGATCAGCAGTCCACTGCTGCCTGGAAGTTAACCAGTCCCAGACGCTAATATCGCAGGAAAAATATCAAACTTTTTCATGAATACTAAAATACTCAATATTTCATTATGCTTCTGCAGCTAGAGGGTCACTACACATTATATATTTAAATAAATCTTGACGAAAAGGACAACACTGGCTTCACATGCACAAAGATCTAGGCCTTTAGAACTGAAGACATTTCATATGTCGTGACGTCGAATGCGCCTGTAACCGGATCTCAAAAAAGATAAAATGACAAAGCGTGGCCTGCATTAGGATGAAGAGAGAAAGATGAGCCCCTCGCTAGGTGTGGCTGCTGGAATAGCTGACTATTTAATGTTATCTATGTTACTATTTCGATAAATGTGTCAGCGCAGCGGCAAGAAACACCCCCGCACAGCCACAAGCACAAATGTCTTCCTTCTCTATAATAATTTACCGAACTACGTGCCGTACCAATGACTGATCACACCATGACTGCTGATAATTCTAACCAACAATGTGACATTTGCTTTAAAGAAAAGGTTCACTGAATTATAAATGACAACGTGTTAACTTCTTATCTGATACCTCAAACACGGGATCACCAGTGAAGCGACTTAAGGCAGCAAACTCCAGGATGATGGTTCCTGCACACGCAGTACAGGTGTCTGTTTCTGTGCCTGTTCTCGTCTCAGGACCCCTGACACCATATTTCAAGTTCACCTGTGAAGCAGCAGGAGAAAAAAAAAAAACATATGCAATCTTTTTTTAAAGTCATACTAGGCCTGAATAAAAACTAGTCAGACATGAAAATGCTTGTGTTCAAAGGCTGTGACAGCTGCAGGCAGAGCCGTGAAGCAGAAAATGAAACAGACGATGCAAATCTGAAAACTGCAACCCTGAAAAAACAAATAAGATTTCTGGTTTTGGTTTTGACTTTGTTTTCACAAGTGAACTCACAAATACAACCACGAGGGTCATTTCAGGTAGAGGAGCAGATGTCTTCATGAAACAATGCCAACGAAACTACATTCATTTGCGACATAGAATAAATTTACAAATAAAGTTCTTGTTTAATATTCCACCCTAAACAGACTACAGTGCATGGAGGTTTGTTTCTGGTATTCAGGGGCTGAACTGAGGCATTTCTATGTGGATTTGTCTCACCCTGGGATAAGGCAGGCCGCTGCTGGTGTTGAAGGCTGGCAGCAGTCGGAGGCCCAGGTCTTTGGCCATATGCAGGAGCTCATCCTGGTACCACTGCATGTGTTGACCTCCCTCCTTCAGCATCACAGCCATGGAGTGCCCTCCTAACAAACCGCTGCACGAGCACACGCGCATATTAAAAATGAAGTGCAGCAGAATGTAATGATTTCTTATCACTAAAGTCTTTGGGACAGCTGTTCTGTTTGCTGCCTATCAGAGAGTGCACTTAGTCCACAATGTTCTACAGCATCAGTAGTTATATCTTAACCACAGATGCGTGTTGATATTCGAGTACAATCTCACCCAAGGACTCGAATGTTGGTTTCGAAGACGGACACCACAATGTCGTTGTCCAGCCTCACATCCGACAGCACTCTCCTCACTGCAGCCTCGAACTCTGTCGTCTTGTTCAAGAGCTGGCAAGGAGAAAGAACACATGACCATAAAAATCTGCCTGAATTATAGACCATTTCATAGTTTAACACTGCGGAAGATTGAACACAGAAATATTTAATTGAAGGCTTTGTTCATTTTTAATTAGCAACTCTGTTGAAGACACGCAGAGCAAAAGACAAAATCATGGGATCATTTTCTTCTTCACACTGAACCAATTCATCAGTGGCTTCACTGCTGCAGCCTCAAAATAAAAAGGCAAAAGAAAAGAAATCCCTGTAAGACAAGCAAACGTGAAAAACACACGATACTCACCACCAGAGTATCCAGAGTGTCTATTAGGGTCAGAGAGAACCTGTCAGAGAGAGACAGAGACTGTTTACTAAGGGTGTTGATTGTTCTAATTCGCGTCAAAGTTATCCAGCATAACAGTGTTTATTCAGTATGAGTCCAGTCTGCCTCCACAAAGTGCTCCACCGGGTGCGGTAATGTGTCATCGCTGCTCAGGTAATAAGTGAGATCTAGAGGAACAAAGGCACTCACTTTCCCAGAGCGTCGTCTATGTCACCTCGACTGGGCTCGAGCCCACGTACTCTTCCTCTGCACGTTAGCGGCATCAGCTCATCTGCCGGGTATGCATGGTCCTGCGAAACACACACACACACACCTTTAACTTCATGTTTAGACATTCATTTCCTTTTTTTCCCCTAAGGAGTCCAGTTCAGTCTGCTTAGACTTCTGTGATCTTAAAACATACGTGATGAATGACATGCAAGGAGTTGCAAAAAAAAACCCAGTTAGGACCAAAACAGATAACTTACCATATAATTCTGATATGCATGGTCGAACATCTCAACCACTTGGTTCCTTTGGTGAGGGAAAAACACAGACACAAGTGAGCGTGCATGACATCTGCAGGTTGTTTTTGAGAGACAAAATACGTGTTATGCACGGCGTACAAACCAGCGACGTGCTCTTTTAGTGAAAATAATATTTGCAATCTCACTGGATCCTCTTTTTCTAGCAGGCGGATATCATTACCGTTTCCTTCGTAGGTAAACAAGGCCCAGTCGGTATTCTTAATATGACACTTTAAATGCAGCTGCTGCTGATGGAGAGAAAGTTGCCATCGCAGACAAACAAACGGGATAGAAAAACACAAAAGTGCACAGAGTGTGATGGAAAAAGTGAAGACAAAACTGAAGAAGAAAAAGAGCTTCCCAATGCGACCAGTGAAGAGATACCAACAAGTGGCTCACATGACATGGAAGCTGCTATAAATGTAATATTCAAGTATCATTAAACTCTGATAAAAAGAGGTCTGCGATATCTGTTTGGTGGGAAATGGAGTCACTGGATCACATGACATGGATACTATTCTTTCGATTAAAATAATTATGTTAAATAGGTTAATTACACAATAGCAATCAAAACAGGTGTCCATAAAATCACGTGTTTGACGTCATTTAGTAATCTATTGAGTGAAACCCCTGTGGTGAAGAACAGGGGCTAACCGTTACTGGCAACACCGGGTGAAACTGAGAGATCTCTGGATCCGAAATGAAATCTGTCCCTGCATCAGATAATGTTTCCTGCAGAGGAGTCCTCTGGGTGTTGGGGTTGGGTTATGGGTACAGTTACGGCTGAAGTAGATGACTACTACTAAAGTCCGAGTTTTTGACAGAACTGTCAACAAAGTCAAGTCGCCTTTGAGTTAGAGAGACAGGGAAAACCCTGTGTGTATTTCTCAACTCACCTCAGCCTGTGCTTCTCCTCCCGTGTCATGGTGTGTCCATGGCTGCATAATCCTCCGAGCAGCGTCAATAAGAACAGTACAGCTGACATTGTGGTAGCTGGGCAAGATCACAGCAGTATACTGCACATACAACTACTACAGTTTGGCTCCGAGACAGTCACCAAGCAAATACCTAGTCATTACCAATGCCCTGACGAACAAAAACATCTAGGAAACATGAACCTACACCATCCTATTAATGCTATACCTCTGAGATCATGTTGAAACACTTTGTGGCTTTGTTCTAAGATGCAACACTTAATCATCAAAACCTGCAGAAAGCATCATCCTAGATTGTTTCCATCCAAAAACAGCAACGCCAGCCAGAGACTATGTACAATGTGCACCTGCAGCCAAAACTAAAACTCAGACAGATAGCAGGAATGTTGTTGTTTCAAGTAACCTAACAGAGATGTACCAGACATTAATTATAGTGCAAAGTTGCCCCAAGTCCCATGAGCAGGTTGGTGTGTCACACCTGTTTACTTTTCACCCGGACCTGTTGAAAACAACCGGGACACGTTGACGTGCAAAATGTAACGCCTCCTAAAAATCAAACAAATCCCGCGACCGGAATATGAGAAAATTACAATAATACTATACTCTAGGTTTAATCATCGCTCACCGGCGATCAAGGCAGCGTCAGTCGATATCGGTTATCGGCACACAGTGTCATATTTGAGCCGGTGAAACAGCCCTTGTCTCGTGTGTGTTTATAATCCCACTCCTCAAGTCGTTTACTCACTCCACACGACACACAGCCAATCAAACCAACAGCCTCCCGTTCACAGCAGCCCGGTGTGTCAGCTGTAAACAGTAAAGATGTAAGTTAATGACAGCCCCCCTCTCTCTCCCCCCTCTCTCTCGTCAGCTCGTCAGAGAAGTTAAGCCGAGCACTTGTCGGTTTAATTAGCCAGTTAGCCAGCTGTGCTAACTAGCCAGCCGAGCCGTTGACAGCATACGACCGAGTATATGAGACAAATCGACAAAAACCACGTCCATTTTTGACCAGAGGACCTGGCCGGGCTCTCTCTGTCAGCCCTTCTTGTTATAAAGCGGATAATTTCACCGTAAACTGCTGTTTTACTCAGCTACCCTGCCTTTACAAACCGGATGCCGTTACGATGAAAACGTCAACAACATCCGCTTCCTCGTATGCGGAGGTTATTCTCGCCCTGCAGTTTAGCTTCTCAGGTAGCATCCTCTCGCTGCCTCGCAAATACATCGCCCGTGACTCGTCGGGATTTGTAGGTCGCAACCCTACTATAAAGCACATATAACCGAGACCTAAGCAGAATCAGTCGTTTAAAGCCGTAAAAGGTTTACAAGTAGTTACAAGTAGCTAAGAGAAGCTACCTGGCAGCCAAAACTGGGGGACAAAAAAATCTACCACACACGCCCCGCCTCTGCCTTTTGTTGCGTTTAAGTGCCGATCATAAAAGCTCGGAAAAGTCAACTATCATCGCTGGTGGCACAACAAGGTGCTTACATTTCAAACTAAGAACGAACTTTAATCTTTAATGATGACATATTAAGTATGTTATCTTGTTCAAAATAAAATAATTAAAATAAAACAACGCTTAAGTCATGATGCCTATTTACTGGACTTCAATAATTATTAAATGCAAGAATCTTTTTATCATTAGTACCTTATTTAATATATTTCAGAAACCCTCTGCTCACAAAAAGGCCATTTCAGCTATTTGGGTATATTTATAGGTGCACTGTGTAGAGTTTCAGGTATATTTTACTCGTGTAATTCGGTTTGTATGGGTTTGCAGGCCTTTAATTTTAAATTACCCTGGCAACTAAAGGCATCGTTTATGTTATCAAATAATAACTACATCCAATCATCTAAATACGTTTCAACGCTGCTGGAAAACAGTCTACGTGTTTCACGGCGGGTTGGTGACTTTCCTAGCTCTTAAATGTTGTCAGTCCATTTTCCTCTCGGTTCATTTTCGCCTGTTTTCATTCATGAACTACATTTCCCATGGAGCTTTGCGGTGTCACTTGACGCTCAAATGGCCTCACATGACAAGCACAGCAACAAATCCCTGACCGGCAAAAAGAAGAAACTTACTTCCCTAGAAATAAAACAGATGACCGCAAGACTCTGAAGGAAAAGGAGCTGTTAGAGGTGAGGTGGAGCCGGAATTTCGATTTTTACGTTATATTTAATTTCCATGTAATATTTTTTTAACCCATGTAAGTCTGTGCATAGTCTCACATACATAGATACACCACAGCATAACCACAAAAATAGACATGTAACGTATAGGCCTGTATAACCTGCATTGTGCATGATATAATATTTATTTCAACAAGATAATGGGACGTTCAAAGTTTCGTTTTTTTTCTTATCTGACCTGTTTGTTGAACCTTTATTGTGTTTGTATTATGTCAGGTTTTATGTTAAACATGGCCCCTGTTGTTAAGAATCTGACAGGACTGGTTGCAGCCACTTTTACACCACTAAACCCCCAAGGGTAAGTAAGCCTCCTGGTCAGTCTGTATTTCCACCAGTTCGGCACTGAATGATGTGTCTTGTGTGTGCGACGGTCAGCCTGAATTTAAAAAGTGAGGAATGAGTGTGTATCTGTGTGTGTGAAAACTGTGGCCATCAGACGGTCCTGCTTTGTCCATCTGGTATATTGCAGCATGTTTAACCAAAGTGGTACCAAACATGGTGTATTTTTCACATTTTCCCAAAACAGTGAAATCAACCTATCAGTGATTGGACCTTATATTGACTACTTGATAGAGAAGCAAGGTGTAAATAGCATATTTGGTAAGTTTACAAAGTGGATTCTTCTTTTGATATTTGTCGTCGTCTGTGCTGCTGTATGAATCACGCCTAATGTTGCATGTTTTATGTTGTTCCGGTCTGTGAACCGCATTAACCGTTCTTCTTAAAAAAAGAAAAGTTGTTGGCTGGCTCAGTTCTCCGTGAAGTTTAGACACCATAGAGCTATTGATGGGAAAACATTGCTTCATACTCTGTGATTCACGATGATTTCGTCATCAGTGTTTTCCTGATGTTGCTGCAAAGACAGCGTGCATTCAGTTCTACTACTTATTAATTATTAAAGGAATAATACATATAGCTTTGTAGTCCTATTTTTAAGTAGCAAAACACTATATCCATGAGGCCTGACAAACACGATGAAACCTTCATTTTTCGTACTAATCCATACAGATTTTGAGTCTGTAGTGTATTACAGTGACCAAATAAAGTGTACCCAAAAGTAGGCCTGTAACTAATAATCACTTAGATTATCAATTAATCTGCAGATTATTTTCTCAATTTTTTCACCTATAAAATGTTGAAATGGCGAAAAATATCTTTTATATTTTGCCAGAGCCCAACGTGATGATGATCAAACGTCTTGTTTTGTCTGACCATCAGTGCAAAAAGCCCAAAAACATGAAGTTAAATATCCGATGTGACAAACTTCAAATGAATCAGTGAAAATATGTTTCATACGAAATGAGTCAGTTGAGAAAACAATCAGTTACATTAACAACATGACAGGTGCCAGCGTCAGGAGGCAAGTCGATACATGACATAAAAACAGGAAGACAACATGAGACAGGATTCAAACATCGCACTAACAACACAGAGCTTTGTACATTTAAAAGCAGGCGCAGTGATCAGAAACTACAGCCTGTAATGAGTTCTTAATGGGGGGTAACAAAAAAAACGAAACCTGTAGCTGTCTCTCTGTGAAGTTTAAGTGTTTTTCTAAAGGTGCGGTTGAAGTGCTGCTATGTGTTTGTACTGTACCAGTTTTGCTTCATATCATTTGCCTGTAAAAGGGAATAATATGAATGGCATCTCGACCTTTTATACACTTGATATGTGCTCAACTTTTATCTGACCTTCCTGCAAAAATAGGAATACATTGTCTTGTCTCAAGGTCTGATCAGTCTGCTTCACATTAGCAACTCTCCCTGCAACAGAAACAAAGATATCAAATCTGTCCTTTTCTCTACATAGATAAAGGCTAGTCTGTGATTCTTGTATGTCAGAAGTCAATATGGTTTCGTTTCCCACTTTTCTCAAACCCAGTGAGCTGACATGGACGCTCAACGTCCATGCGAGCGTCTGTCTGTTAATTGTGTCACCTTGCTCATCAGAGGATGTTTGTACTGATCTTTGTGCCTCACCTCGTTTGTCTTTATGTTCTTCCTCATCTCACTGTCCTTGTCTGCAATACTGCTCTTTAACCATGAAATTATTTTTGTCCTGGCACATATTGTGCACTCTGACATCGTGGTGGTGGATCGCTCTATTTATTTCCTGCGAGTGTCCTCTTTACCTACTATAAGATATGCACTTGTCATACTTGTTTACTTACTTGCTTACAGTGAATGGCACCACCGGAGAGAGCATGTCTCTCAGCGTTGCAGAGAGGAAGACACTGGCAGAGGACTGGTGTAAGAAAGCCAAGGGCAAGTAAGTCATCACACCGCCTCACTGTCACTGGCACATTCATATGTTGAGTCTACTGAAAAAAAACTGAATGTTTGTAAAATTGCAAAATCTTTTTTGTGCGTGTGTGTTTTTACAGAATGGATCAGGTGATTATACATGTCGGCTGCATGAGTCTCGAAGATACCAAAGAACTGGTAAGTTGTTGTCTTTCGTCACAAGGGGCGTCTTAATGAGAAAAAGACACTCGTGACGGAAATGGCATTCATGCATTCACATTGTCATCAGGTTTATTTTCGGGAAATGGTTCTTGCAGTAGGTCTGTCTGTGGTTACCATAGAAATTCTGGACTAGCCAGTCTTAAGGCTTCGCTTCACCTAAACCAGCATCACAATGAATCATCTTCAGTGAATCAGAGCTCACGTCTTTTTCGGTTCCTATTATATGTCAAAGTATCTGCTGGCACCTTTGCACCTCTGCTAAAATCTCCATGAAGTGAACTCATGCGCACAGGAGACACCCAGCCGACACCGTCACCATACCAACACATCAACTCAAGCCGTAAACTCACTTCAGACTTATTATGTTCCACATCTTAAATCATTATGAGACATATTCAGCTTTCAGCCCCATTGATTTTAATTAATTGGACTCTTTCCCGCTTTTTCCACCTAGAATACTTCATGCTCTCTGCTTCTTCACACAAGTATTCAAACTCTTTTCTACACTTTATCAACTCATATCTTCTCATTCATGCTTTTATTGGAAATTACATTCAAACCTTGTGATATTTATTCAGCTTTACAGTGCCATTCATAGTGATTAGGCTCCTTCAGATGTTTCTTCAATGCAGCGATCCATCTCTCAGCCACTGCCGTCATTCATACTTCTTCAGCTACCTCATACAAATAAAAGGAAGCAATGCGGTTTAGCAGGTTTAGGTTTCGCTTTTACACATCCAATATTAACACCTGCAAATTCTGCAGACATTTCCATCTCTAGTGTCAGTCAGTATTTGTAGTGAGAGTGATAGAATTGTAAAGACAAGACGAGTTATGTTGTGCGTACATTGTATTTTTCTCTGTTGGTATAGATGGTTTTAGGTCTTTCATTGGAGTGCCCTGGCTGAAGCTAAGCTAACTGATCTCTGGCTTCATGTTTAAGAGAAATACACGAGAGTGGTTTTAATCTTCTGTGCCGAAAAGTAAATGAGCGTATGTTGAATTATTAACCAGTTGTCAGCTTGAATGAGAAGAAATAAAACAACGCAATTGGTCGAGCACATGACCAGAGCTGATTTGTTTTTGGATTGGATTTTTAATAACAGTGGGAATGAAACCACAGCTCAACATGCTGCAGCGATCGCAGTCTATAAATCATCTTAGTTTTTACTGTTCTTCCTCACGATGTTAATTTTCCCTCCAGGCTCTTCATGCAGCAGAGATTGGGGCTGATGGAATTGCAGTCATTTCCCCTTCCTTCTTCAAGCCCCACACTGCAGGTCTGAGAATTTATTCATATTTTTATAAATCCATGCACCCTGAAAATGTGTGCCACACAACATCTACTTGACAAACTTTCCATTTTCCACATTTCCTTCCCTCTCATCCTGCCTCAGAGGCGTTGAGGATGTTCCTCAAGGAAGTGGCTTCAGCCGCCCAATCTCTGCCCTTCTATTATTATCATATTCCAGCCATCACCGGCGTTAACGGTCAGTGCCACTGATGACTGATTTTTGCATCCTGCAGTCACATACCATTTAGAAGTCGGATCATCCTTACTGACCGCATGCTGAACGCGAGATGGCCTTTCTGTCTCTTGTACAGTGCTGGTGAGAGATCTGTTGGAAGGTATCGAGGAGGCCATCCCCTCCTTCCGTGGGGTGAAGTTTAGTGGGAGTGACCTGATGGACTTTGGCCAGTGTGTGAGCTACAGTCAGCCTCAGTGGTCATTTCTCTACGGCATGGATGAGGTTGGCCGTTTCTCCCTCTCAATCTGCTTTGGTCCATCTGTTTTTGTGCCATAGTTGCTTACCTTGCAAAATGATGTTTTTGTGACTTTTTGTGACCTCGAACGGAGCATAAAACAAACTTTCTCTTTCTTTTTGCTGCAGCAATTGATCGCGGCTCTGGCTATGGGAGCCAACGGAGCGGTTGGCAGGTCAGTGTGCAAACCTCCATATGCATAATGCTTTGTCTCCTTTCATTCGTTCTGCCAAACAGTTATTTACATGTAAATTGTTCATTTCTCTGCCCGCAGCACATATAACTATATCGGATCTCACATGAATGAGCTCATTTCAGCATTTGAGAAAGGCGACATCGCCAAAGCCAGGACAATACAGGTACCGTCCATCTCCTGCCCGTTGTCTCCAACGCCTCTTTGATATTTTGTGATTTCGGTTACTGACATCGTTGTCTAATTTCCATGAGCAGTTCAAAATGCAAGAGCTTCTCAGTTTTGCCATGAAACGCGGTGAGTAAAGATGTTATTCTACCAAACTAGAGACAAGATATAATAGCGCTACTAAAACTCCTTCTCCACCCCTGTATAAACCGCTTTATTCTTATTGACAGGCTTTGATCTGGGAGTGAACAAACAGCTGATGACTGTGGTGTCAGGCTTGTATCTGGGGCCCCCTCGACTCCCACTGATGCCGTGTTCTGACAACGATGCTCGGTCCATCGCCAAGGAACTTCACAGACTCTTTCCTGAACACTGAACATTCCCTGGAAATCTCTCCATAACCCAACATGCTTACCTAATTCAAGCAGCACATCTTATTGTTAAATAGGACGGGAATTAAACACTCTTAGCTTTTTATAAAAATGTTCTGGAACATTCAGCTGTCGCAGGGCGTCACAGAGGTATGTGCTCTTGATTGAACATACTGCAATATTTTTATGGGCATTATCAGTTGATATTATTTTCATGAGATGACACATTCAGTCCCCTTTGCTCAGGAAGAGGCCGCTGCCTATCAGTGATTAAAAATGTATCAAATGTGAAAATAACTTCCTTTACATTGCAGAGGGGACATGAAGGGAGCTGTTATAAATGAGCAGTATTATCTTGTTATCTTGTACGACCATAGCTATATCTCTCTTTAAGAACTTGAATACTCTTGAGTCTTAAAACCACAGTGAACTATTTCTAATGGTAAAACATTTTTATATCGTTTTATACTTCAATAATCACAGTTATGGACAAACTCGGACATTAAGCTGACTCCATCAGGTGGAGAAGAGCGAAGACAGGCAGGGCATTGGTACAGTATGAACGCTGTTTCAAATATCTGACACTCCAGAAGGGAGCATGAAACACTCACAGATGAGATTCAGCTCTCGAGTTGAGCTTTGCACAAGTTGTTGTTAAATGTATAAGTTCTGGGTACAAAAGGGAAATGCACTGTGTCATGGAGAACCATTGATTTGTATTATTGTAACACGCAATCATCAGTTTCTTACTAATATAAATGCATTGATTTTTGAGTTTGCTGGTTCACATTTGTGTCTCTTTCTTATGTTCTGTTCCTGGAAATCACAGGATCCTGCTCAGGTCTTATCTCAGCGCCCTGCACAAACATGCAGTGTGTGTACAGTGCGTTGGGTTGTGGTTATGCAGGCTGCAGTTTCCTATTTATCTCAAGGCTACATTTGCTGCTTGCTAAAGATTTTGTGAAACTTTCAAGAAGTACTTAAATACAAGTACGAAGCAACGAAGGTTGCACTTCACAGACTATATGAGTTTGTAGATTGCCATTAAATTCTGCCAAACATATTTTAAGACAAAGCGTAACCCAGATTTAAACTTTAAATCTGCCTTAAAATTGTGTTGCAAATCTTTTTAACTTTTTAATTTCTTTTAACAAAACATCATGTTTATCCTCAAACAGTCGTATCATATACTAAATCATATACAATCAAATTAGCTCAATTCCAGTTACATAAAAGTTTATTTCAGGCAGATGTATTAGCTCAGCCTATCTGAAAGCAGGACGTTTACATGATAAACACAAGAAATAAATAAAGTTAATAAATATAAATAAAGTTTAATTTAAATAATTAATAAACAAAGTAACTGTGATGATCTCAGGGTGAACTAATCTCATTGGTTAGTGGTGAGGAATTCATGATACATCCTGCATTTATTAAGGTGTCGAATCATCATGAGTCATGCGATAGTTAAGCATTACTTAAGTATGTGGTTTGTACCCTCATTGTCAAGTGTTGCCCTTTATTGTAACACAACCTGACTCCCTGCAGCTGCAGTGGGACTGATGCCATGTTAACAGACGGCGCCTGGGGAATAAACACAGAGGAAAGATGATATAGGACGGCACGTTGATGGTCCCCATGAGGACAGCGGGCTGTTGTAGCAGAGAAAAGGAATAATTATGGAACATATAAGTGGCTATTGCAGAGAAAATGGGGATTAGATAATGCAAAATATGCTTAACAGAGGTCTAACGGATAACTCTAGTGTTACATAGAATGAAATATATGGACAAAACTCACTCTGAACGTTTAAACAAAGCAGAGGCAGGAGTAGGGACAGGCAAAGGTGCTGTGTCATCTCACCATGAAGGGTTTGTTGTTAGTGAAAGTGCTTCAGAAAGAACAGTGTGGTGTTATATCCCCTGTCAAACTTTTTGTAAAGAATTGTCAGTATTTAAAATAATATCCATGTAAATCAAGTCATGTTCCACTCTGTACCTCTGTTTTAAATTCTGTTTGAGTCTTTTCAATCGTCAATTCAATGTACAACCAAACTATAAAAAAAAAAAACATGCACAGCTCTGCTCACACTTCTTATCTTGTTTCTCTCAGCTCATGCCATGTCTCACCCCAAAATGTCAGCTGTGTGGCAGACGCCGGTGGTCACTTCATGTGGGTCTGACGTATGAGGGCTGCAGACCGTGACAGTGGCTCCCTGTGGTCATGCCACCTGACTCACTCACAAGCCACAAGACTGAGAGGTCATGAAGGGTCTGGCAAAGTGTTTGATGATCCGGAAAGTCTGACTATAGTTGGGTCAGAGCTCTCGTTGTAATTCCTGCAGGGTTGATTATTGCTGGCCTTTTTTTTTTTTTTTTTACCTGCATATTATTTGCTGCACGTTTCTGTGTGGGGCTTCATATCGAAATTAGCTATTTTAAAATAGATTAATCTGCATATTGTGGGGAAAAAAAAATATATTAAAATCCTGAGCAAAGCCTTCTTTTTTAAAGATGACAAAATGTCTGCAATATTATACATTTGTGAGGTAGGTAATTCTGTAAAGCCACCAATCAATTCCCATTCACAGTTCATTGAAGAAAAGACATGAAGTAAATAATTAAATCAAAACAATCTGTTTGATTGTAATAAGAAATAAGAAAACCTTCACTATGTCTGTCTCACTGAGACTTCCTCTAAAAGGGAACAATGCTGCCCTCTGTTGCAAACGTTTGGCATCTATAACAACTCGATCAGCTGACTCATTGCCAAAGATCTTCAGTCTGCGTGTCTGTGACTCATTTTAGTCTTTGGTTGTTCCACAGTGGAACGTACAATAAAGAAGAAGTGGAGTAAGAGTCATATAATTCTGTGCAATAAGCACAGCGGAAATGAAAAGGTGTGCTGGAATAAAAATATCACAGTTTTACAAGAATTCAGTATGTCAGCATTTGTGGCATAATGTTTGTGCTGGCTGTGTCATTATTTTGACACCAGTGCAAAGCTATCACTTTCATATGAAGGCTTCTTGAAAGATTTTGCCAATTCGCTTTCAAATGATGTTTATACTGATTTATATTAAGTGATAGGGATGATTATCTGGCAGATATTTACACAGAAATACATACTTGCACCTATTTATCAGATCAGACTAGGTCAGACCTTTTAATTAGCTTTTTAGTCTCTCTTATTTTGATTATTTATCAAATGTATTATTATTTATTGTGGTTTTTTTTACATTTTGCCTGTACATGTTTACATTTTAATAGGCTTTATATTATTATTGATGATGATGATAATTAAAATAATACTGCGAAATGATGAGATGAAAAGAGGCTCATGATGCTAATTATATTTTTCTTTGGTGGTTTGCGTCAAAGTCAAAGCGGGGCGGAACTATAGTTGTCGCGGCTCGTATTTCCTCATCTGGAAAAGGCGGACGGACTTTTTAAAACTGTGACACACAAAGCTGTAGCGTTTCCGGCCAGCTCAGCGCATCAGCCCTGTGGTGTTGTCATTTTACAGCCAGCCACACGAACTGGTACCAGTGTTACCTGTTCACCTGCGAGAAGTTCAGCGAGCGGCCGCGGAGAGAAACACCGGGACATTTCGGAGACATGGTGCTGCTGACGATGATCGCTCGGCTGGCTGACGGGCTGCCGTTAGCCGCTTCGATGCAGGAGGACGAGCAGGTTAAAGAACATTAGCTTTCTCTGCCTCTGTGGTCGTTAGTGTGTGTGTGTCACTTCAGGCTGACTAAACTTGTACCAAACGACACGACAGCTCGCTTTAACTCCTGCGTCAGGCCTGCGGACGCACAGCCGGAGCTTTATTTACACAAGACTGAAGCCTCCTGTGTATAAACCCTGACCTTAACCGCATCCTGTTACAGAGCATTAATGTGAGAGTTTGAGTCCAAACTAGGTCAAAAGCAGGTAAATGCAGTCAGGTGTGTTCATAGGATGACCCAAACACACAAAAGAGCCTCAAAATACGCCTCTATGTCAGGCAGGAGTGCTGAATTAACTCACTCACACCCGATTAAAGGCACATTTTATTCAGTAGAACATTTCAGATTGGCTTGACCAATATATATTTTACAGATTTTACCATATAGATGATTGTATGTATGAATCCGGAGCTATAAATGACCCAAAATGTGATTGTATGAGAATAGAAATCCACATATGTTTGACATAAATTAGAAACACAGTGTCACTGTGTCTGTGTTATGTAGTGTCTCCACCAGAGGGTGCTGACATGTTACAGACACTGACGTTGCTGTCATTTTACCATCCAAATCCGGGTTCATATTATGTAACATTTTTTAAAAATGCATGTTTGTGCCATGTGTTTATGTTTAAAAATCATCATTAATATTAGGACCGCCCTGCAAAGCCAATAACAGCAACGTCCCCGCTTCGTTTGCGATCCGGGACATGCATGTGACATCCCGTACCCGCTGTCCGTATATCGATATTGGCATCAGAACTCATGTGTGTCACGTTTATTTGGGTAAAAATGCTGTTTATCATTTACTTCTAAGTCTTCTAAGTTTACTTCTAAGTCTAAGCAGCAGCAGAGGATACCAAATAAAATGCTGAGTGTAACGAGCCATGTGATTTATTTATTTTAAGTCTTTTTGTTCTACATCACGACTCCGCAGTCACCTCCTTATCCCCTCATCACGTACACGTGTTAAAATGTTTGAAGATGGATGGCATTGTAACATGTTTTATTATGTTTTGAGCCTGACTTGCCAGGAGTCTAACGTCTTTCCCTCACTCTCTCGTTTGCTTTCAAAAAGGGAAGTGAAAAGGTTTGTTGTGCCTTCGCTCTGTGCTTCAACATCATACGTGTTTCCTGTGATGCTGCAGTGTTGCTGTAAAGAGTCATTTGCTAGAGTCAACGGCGCCAAAAGAAATGAAACCCAGCCCGGCTGGAGTGGTTAATATCGCCTTCAGCCTCAGATGTAGCATCGCAGTCTTTTATGTCGGCTGTTTATTTTCAGCACAAAAATGAACATCACCGAGGAAAATAGCATGAAATCTGGACTGTAGGTGGCTGCTATTTTTGTCTGTCTCACGCACATTCAAAGTAGTTATCAAATTTGCTTGCTAATAAATGAATAAATGTAAATGTGGCAAACACACACACAGGACGAGTTCTTGCACTGATTAAAGACTGCATTATCTGCGTGAGTCATGTGGTCACTGTTGTTTGTGCCTTTTTTTTTTTTTTTTTTAATCTGTTCAGCTGGGTCGGGACGTTCAGCAGTATCAGAGTCAAGCTAAGCAGCTCTTCAGGAAACTCAATGATCAAAGTCCAACACGCTGTACTTTAGAGGCTGGCTCCATGTCATTTCAGTGAGTATGACAATGAACTACTTAATTAGAGTTATTTCCGGACAGTTGTATCCTTGATAGTTGCGCAGCAATGAAGCTTTGACATCAACATGTTGACCATCTATCGTTTTTTTTTCTACTCTAACCACTTTTAATCTCCTTGCAGCTATTTTATAGAGAAAGGAGTGTGCTACCTTGTGCTGTGTGAAGCCAGCTTTCCAAAGAAGCTGGCCTTCGCTTACCTAGAAGACCTGCAGGCAGAGTTTCATGAGCAGCATGGAAAGAAGGTCCCCACTGTTTCCCGGCCCTACTCCTTCATTGAATTCGGTAAGAAGAAAAGAAAGCAGGGAGCAACTGAATAACTGCTCTCCAGGCTGAAAAGTTGAAGTATGTTCACAACACAGACGTTAAATGAATAGCAGTAGTCTAACTACATTATAATCTTCTTGGTTACAATACACAGTAGATAGTAAACAGGGTTTTGTGGTGGTCTGCTTTAAACCCTACTACAACTAGGGTTGGAAAAAATCCAGGAATTTTTTGGAATTAAAGGGAATTTATGGGAATACACAGTAATAAACCCGGAATTTACCCAATTGGACCTGGACCACACTTTTGAGCCCAGAGTGTAAAACTATTGTAGCCACACATTTGAGCTTGTGGCTTACATAATAAATAAAATAATTAAAACCTAACTAAAGTTTATATATATATATATATGTTTGGATTTGATACAGTTTGTTTAAATTCCCCCCGATTTCTAGTTAATTCCCATAATTCCCATGGTGTTTCTGATTTGGAATGTTTCCCAAATTCCCCAGATTAGCTTCCCATGGAAATTTACAACCCTAACTGCAACCCACTCACCACCACTCATCTTCACACATGCACACCATAAATAATAAGATAAACTAAATAAATAGGGCGTCATTTGTTGTCGACAATCAGGCCATCGGTATGTTCTGAAAGGGGACAGCAGGGTTTGTGAAAGGTCCTTAGGGAACCTCTTATGGGGGAACCTAATCCTCTCAAGCCTAATGTGCTGCAGTACCTCTTGAATCCATCTATTATAAGTAGGTCGGGAGGAATGTGTCCATTTAAGGAGAATGAGCCTCTTAGCAAACAGAGTGGTGAATGCAATTACGTGTGTGGCTTCGGGTGAGTTAGGCAAAGAAGAGATTCCCAGAAAGGGCAGCGAGGGGAGTCGGAGATACCGCGACACCGCCAAGTGTTTCAAATATCACAGAGCAAAACTCTTAATAATGGCAGGCATGACCAAAACATGTGGATACAGTCAGCAGGTGACCGTTTGCATCTGTTGCATGTAGCAGTTCGACCTGAGTATATCTCACCGCCTTGCACGTATAATCATATAATCTTAGCCATCCACTCATCAGCGCCTCACTAAAAAACACAGTTTTTTAAAGCTGACAGTGTTTGGTCTGCTTTAAGGCTTCACATTTGAAAACTCATTGGTGGTGAATAAATAATGCCTCAGCCTCTGTCAGCTTATCTCTGCGGGCAGCGACTCACTGCCACACCACTGCATCCCCTTTTTCTCTGCAGTTTCTTGGCAAATCACGACGGAGCCTCCAGGAAGATTTCGCTCCGGATTACGAGTTACGTTTCTCAAATTACGGCTCACTTTTTTTTTTCTCGCAGCGCTGCTCCATTCTGCATCACTTCCTAACCCGCAGTGCCTTGAAAAACAATCATGTCAGGTCCCACAGCAAATCAACAGGAGCGAACTCAGACGCCGCGTTGCATAAAGTGGATCTTCTAACGTCTGATAACCTAATATTAATCCATCAGGGTGTGATTAACCGAAATAATTTCTGCTCCTTCACAGACACCTACATCCAAAAAACCAAGAAGTCGTACATTGACAGCAGAGCGAGGAGGAATCTGGGCAGCATCAACACAGAGCTCCAGGACATACAGAGGATCATGGTGGCTAACATAGAGGAGGTGCTGCAGAGAGGAGAGGCTCTCTCTGGTAAGTCTCAAACTAATGCAGTATGTCTTTCTGAAGAATAAAAGTGAGAACGGAGGCACCTCAGATTAATCGACCTTATCTGTGTCTCTCCCCTCCTCCCCCCTGTCCTCCTTCCTTCCTTCCTTTTGTGCCTTTTTCCTCTGGTTTCTCCTCCCTGCAGCGATAGACTCCAAAGCCAGCAACTTGTCCAGCCTGTCAAAGAAGTACAGGAGTGACGCCAAGTATCTGAACACCCGCTCCACCTATGCCAAGCTGGCAGCCGGTGGTGTCTTTTTCATCATGCTCATTGTCTATGTACGTTTCTGGTGGCTCTGAGAGAGAAACGAGACGAAGGAGAGGAGGGAGGAAGGAAGGAAGGAAGGAAGGAGGTATTGAGGTGGAAAATGAGCTGCACAGAGTCTGCAGACACTACGAAAAGCTGTCACCTTCAACTAAAAAAACAACAAAAAAAAAATAACAGGATCCCTGCTCTTAACAAGACTTTGCAGACATACCACCGCCCATTTTGTTCTCGCCTGTCCATGGATGCGTGATCTGAATATAAATGATGTCATAACACATAGTTTTATTCTTAACAACTATTGCGCTAGTAGTCGCCCTGGAGATAGATAGATAGGCGTAAAATGAGTGAATGTGTGTGTGCGCGCGCGCGCGTGTGTGTGTGAGTTTTAAGGAAAAATGAAGAGAAGTTTCCTTTTTTGTGAGATTCCAAAGCTGTACTGTAACAGAACTGATTTCCTCTTGTATACGTCTAATAATACAGAAAAGAGAAGAAAAAAAACACGTTATTTATCCTGAGAACATCACATGGGTATCTGCATTCATAAACATAATCTTAGTGAGGCCTGACGGCCTGGACAGCGCACAGTATGCACCACAGTTCCAAATAAGCCGTTCACTCTTAGGCAACAACAACAACATATGAAAAGTCATTTAAGTAGATCATTTTTTAAAGAATCGTACGGAAGCCTTGCATAATGCTATTTCCCTCTTGTCTGATATGGCAGATTTTTTTCTCAGTGACCTTTTTATAAGGGACTGTACAAAAATTATTACGGGGGAAGTGGGTAGTAGTGTATTGTTTTGTTCGCTAAAGGGAAGAGTACTTTCATTTATACTCGCCTCAAATTTATATTTCAGCCTTCGCTTCTGAGGTGATTCAAAGAATCATAAAACATCGCGTTAGGACAACAATCCTGCCACGGTTATATTTTATATTGCTCCCCTCGCAGTTAACTTGCAGATAGGCCTGATGTGTTAAATATGAGAAACACAGAGTATGCATATTTATTCATTAGTATTATCTCTACAGCAGTTGTTCACGTTAATCTTCATCATAATAAAAAGTTAAATGTGTTCAAGTTTTCTAAATCCAGTTTAGCCTTTTAGTTAGTATCACGTTTAAAAAACAGGTAGCTGTTTTTTCTTTTTGCCATAATTTGGAAATTGTTATTTCCTCTTCTAGTGCCTGTATTAGTGACTAATACATGCAAAAACAAATTAATAACACTGGAGAGGGCCTTGTTTTTCTGTTTTGTTTTTAAAGTGAAATATTTCTATATATCTGGTTCCTACCCTTTATAATTTTCATACAGTCCCTAACCTGACCTCAACAGTGTGTGTCCACGTCTCCTTTATGCTCTCTTCCACCGTGGCTGTACCAGGTGTTTAAAAAGATGTCTGGTCCTTTTTTTTTATTTTGTGTAAAGTTTACACGTGTGGACTTAAAAAAAAAAGTGGATTATCGAGACTGAGAGTGTGTTTGGGTGTTAGACAGCCGACGTCTGCTCGCGGTTGGAGAAGACACTTTCTTTTTTTTTTCTGTTCTGTCTGCTATCTACAAATAAAATCATTTGCACAGAACGTGCCTCGTTTCTGGCAGAGGACCTTTCGTTGAACTGATAATCATCACATGCTTTTCACCTCTGACTTTCCCTGAAGCTTTGTAATGCAAACCGACAGTCTTGCATTTAAAAAGCTTCAGGGAAATTCTTAGTTATGGTTCATCTTTGCAAAAACCATCTACGCAGAGGATGCTGCAAGTTGATGTGATGATCCTGTTCTTAGATTATTGAAATGCAGATTGCAGCAGATTGTAATATTTCAATGAAATAATAATAATCATTTCAATTATAAGATTCAGGAGCAATTTGCCCTTTCAACACAGCAGCTTTATATCCAGCAAAAACAACATGCAGTGGCCAAACTGTGGTTGGTTTGGTGCAAAGAGTAGAAAATGTAAATGTAGGTACAGTCTGAGGATGTTTGCGTGAGTGTAACCTTTCCAACAGGTTTTCCTATTACTTTCTGAGTAATATAAAGTATGCAAAGGACTTCCAGGAAAGCAGCCCTCCATATATCTTCTGAGTAGGAAACTCAATGACTCAGAAGGCACTCCCAGGTGTTGTTATTTTTTTTATAAAGATATTATTTCTTTCAGATCTACAAAAGGTTTCGGTGGAAAGAGCCACGGGCAGTTGGTGTCGCTTGCACAGGTATTGTTTTGAAATTCTCCGAGAAACGTTGATCCCACTGTTGGCCGGCAGGCGGCGCTGTCTGTTCACTGTTGCACTGGTGCAGCTGAAAAGTGAAACTCAAAAAAATCTCCCTGACTTGCAACTTCTGCTGCAGACAGAGGCCTCCTGCAAACTGAGCTCCAAATCATAGGGTTAGATTATATAAATAAATAATTAAAAAAATATATATATATATATAGGCTGCAGCTTCCGGGGGCTAAAAGCGAAACAGTTTTTTTTTTGTTTTGTTTTTTGCAGTGTACAGTGCAGCAGTCTGATTTTTCAACCTGACGCAGAACAGGAAATGTCAAAGAAAAAATGAGAAGCAGCAGAGGGTAGCGTGCCAAAAACAAAACCACAGGGCACAGGCTAACCTTTTCACCTCTCAAGGGAAGCGAGTATTTGCGAGTTTGGTCTCAGTTGTGATCAAAGTTATTTTTCTTGGTTATCTTGTTCCACTTAAACAGCCCTCAGTGCCTAAAATGTGCCTTTTAAAAAAAGCTGCCTTTTTTATCAACAGGCCTCTCTTTGCTCGTCTGCAGCCGCGCTTCGTCGCGTTTGACACAGCCTCGTCTATCCTGTCTACACTGTAGTCAGTTTCGGTCATACTCATACAATTTGTTACCGTTGGGCCAGTCATCCTCTCTACATTTAAAACTTTAAATCTCACTTTCAATCTGACACAGACACCTTGAATTTTCAGCTTCTGGGTACTGACATTATTTAAACTGATGATACCTATAAAACAAAAAACAAAAAAAATCTTTGTGAAGTCAGAAACAAGGAAGAGAAACCTGAGCGTTAAGGTGTAGGATCCATGTGCGTGTGTAAATGTCACAGTGATTAAATGAAAGGACAACATAGTCCCCTCTCACTCCAGCACTTTCTCTCCTTCCTCTGTAGGTTACCATAGCAGCAGCGAGTGTGTGACAGTCATGTGAAAACGAAGCTGATTGGATTAAAATACTTTCTGTGATCAGGGGTCAGGAATACAGCGCACGTACTAAACACACACAGCCTGATTTAAACACACACACAGAGCCACTCAAAAACCAAGATAGGCAGAAAGGTCACGGTGCCTTCTATGCATTTCTAAAGTTTTCAAGAACTTGTGGTGTGCACGGTTGCCAACTCATATTACCCTATCTTGTTCAAATTTCCTGTCAAAGACACACATGCTACCGCAAGGCTGTCCTCCCACACTCGACTTCTCCCTGTGCAGCCTTAAAGAAACAGGACATTAAAACAACGCGACCTCGACCTCGACCTTGACCTTCACCTCTAGCCGCTTTGTCTCAGAGTCACTGGGACAGCGGAGCATGCAAATTCAAACACAGAGAGTTTCAGTCATGTTTCTGGCGAAGTCATCACGCGAGCAGATGACTTACGCGCTCACATGCAAATTCATCGATTGTCTCCTCAGGGTGCCCCCCTGCATGTCCACTGCACTTCACCGATGTGATCTCATGAACGGGGGAGGCCACACTGTAGGCGTGTTTGTCCCGCCGCACTGCATCTGAGAACTGAGAGCTCCATCTTTTTTCCCCGCCCCGAGTAGTAGACCAGTCTCTGACAGGATGTGACAAAAAAAGAACATGAAAAGACGCCCGCAGACAGTTCACGCAGCACCACGATCTAAAACAAAATTAAAAATCACTGTGTTGAAAACTAATCCAGTAAAATACAGATATGATAATGGGTTCACAAACTGTAAAGGATGCATATTTTATATATTAGTTTATTAAGGAAACATTGTTCATGCGTTCCACCGCACATTACGCTCGATAAATGATGTTGTTATATATTATTAAATGATAGTGAGATTTAGTTTGTGCTCCTCATTGCGGCCGCTGTGCGTTCACTTTCACTCTGTGGTTTTAGTCTGACATTTGGTACTGAAACAGTGAGATTAGGGAACAACATCATGTCTCGGTGCAGTTAGCATGTTAGCATTTGCTAATTAGCACTAAGTAAAAAAGAACAGCTGAGGTCAAACTCAAAAGTTTTTGCCCTGATGATGACACCAGATGATCAGATCGTCACGGGATCACGTCACGCTTTCACAATTCTTCGTATCGTGAACGTCTGTACCAAATTTCGCAACTTCCACTCCGACGCCATCACGTAGTTCTTGAGAAATTTCACTCAGAACCACAAAGGCCGGCCTCGTGGCTGCACTAGGGAGGACTTTAATTCATCATCCATGCATACTCATGTACCATCTATCTAATAGTTAATGAGATGTTTCAATCTGACCAACCGACAGAGCAAACATCACCACTGAGTTAGTGAGTTGACTCAATTGGTGTTCATTTCAGACTAACAATTTTAGTGTGGAGGCTTTATTTTTAAAATCATGATTTGACGTTTTGTTGCCTTTATTTGATATGAATCTCTGAAAAGAGATAAGAAAGAGAGTGAGACAGAGAGGGGACGACATTCGGCAAAGAGCCGTGGGTTTGAATCGACCCTCAGAAGGACTCAGACATTTGGACGTGGCGGTGGGAAGGCAGGCATGGTAAGACAAGGATTACAACAGGGGAAGTTGTTTCCATCTTGTCATCGCTAATGACGGTGATCAAACCAGCTTCCCACCTCATCCCAGCTGTTTCCCCTGTCTATCCTTCTTCATCCTCTTACCTCAAACTCCGGCCTAGTCCAATCAGAGCAGAGAGAAGCTGCAGAGACAGCAGCTGTATGGCAGAGGAGAGGGTCATAAAACGCAGAAGGCCGAAAGAGGAAGTCAAGGGACCTGGTGAGTTATTGCCCCCCGTACGCACACACCAGGTCCTGGGAACTGGGAACTTCTCACAGGGGGGGTCAGTGTGGAGTGTTTTCCACAGGCCTGGACCTGCTCTGCGCTCTGTATATTCTTTATCACCTCATCACAGACCAATGATGACACCTCACACCTTGCCATCATAACACTGCTATTTAAAAAAAAAGAGCAGACATCAACTCTGTAATAAAACGAATGCAATAAATTATCAGTTTTTTCCCAGCACTGCACATATACACACATCTCTGAGTGCTAGATGTGTCCTTTAGGTGTGTAAGAAGAGGTTGTACACAAACACAGATTTAGAGTGGAAAGAAAGAAAGCAGGGGCGCAAAAAACATTCACACATTTCACACCGATTCCCATGTATCTCTTCATTTCTTTAAACGTTGTTGGTTTATTAATAGTGTCATATCAGACACACACACAATGTTAAGTGCAGTGTTGGGCCTTGTGTGAGAAACTAAAGGCTTGAGTGTGAATTCCAGCCATGCCTGTCTTTTAGCAGCTCGTGAATTTATGATACAATTAACCCCCGGAAGATATGCAGAGCCTGCTCACTTTACACTCTCTATGGCTTTCAGCGAGTCAAACACACAAATATGCAGAGAAAAACATGGTCTGCCCACATGTTATGAATTTAGCACGGAGAATATGCAAAACACTTAGTGGAAAAGCCTCAACGAGGGGAGAGATGTGCAAGTCACCGGATGATGTTGATGACTAAAAACAGGTAGCCCATGTTTTATGAATCTGGATCTGTGTTTTTTTTTTCCATTCCAGGTCATCCCATGTTTTGTTTGTATTTCAAAAAATCAAATCAAATCAAATTTTATTTGTATAGCCCAAAGTCACAAAACACATTTTGCCTCAGAGGGCTTTACAATCTGTACAGGGAGTGACACCCTCTGTCCTTAGACCCTCGGTCCGAGTGAGGAAAAACTTGCCCACAAAAAACCCTTTTAACAGGGAAAAAAATGTGGAAGAAACCTCAGGAAGAGCCACAGAGGAGGGATCCCTCTTCCAGGACGGACAGACGTGCAATGGATGTCACATGTACAGAACAATCAACACAAACATATTGTACAATTACAATCAATTACAATAAATGGTGAGGTGATTGCAGTAGCAGTGGAACACAGATGCACAGCAGCAATAAGTCATTAACCAACAAAGCTGTAGTCGGGATGGTAGCAATAATGACTATATATGGCATGTAATGCTAAATATGGTGGACGTCAGCAGCAGACCACGGCGGCAGCCACGATCCATGAGAACCTGCTGGACGAGAAAGCACAGAAACTCCGGGGAAGAGGTGATTATTTGAGCACGTATGTTACATCTGTTTTATCTTTCACGATAACTCCAACCCACACGCCGTGTTTTAATATCTCGCAGTATCCCGTCTTCTCTCCGTGTCCTTCATTCTCATCCCCTCCGTGCGGTAAACATGCTCTGCGGTAGATTAGTTTGACCTGCTGCACCCGTGGGCCTCGGGGACGGTGGCACGACGACAGAGGCCCTAAATGTGCGTGTCAGTATTTTTGTGTGTTTATGTGCTGCAGTTGGTGGACATACATCTGTACTTTAATGTTTGCCCCTTCGTGCAGGAGGGAATGATTGAGGCGACCTCGGGTGGGAGTTGGCAGGAGGTCACGGTGTTAACTTAAGGTCCCAATAACTCCCACCATCTAAACATACCTCTACCCTTACGGCGGTCAACGACGACCACAAGCGTCCAGTCCAAGTTGTTTTTTTTCTGCACCAGAAAATCCTTTAAAAACATAATTGCTCATCTGTAACTTTGACAACTGTTTAGTTCCTTTTCAAATGTTTGCATGCTGCAGTGCTACAGTCTGAATCATACACTGAATCATATGTTATACGAGGCGCCAAACACCAAAATATATAAATAATATGTTATTCTTATGAGGTCAAGTCATAAGAAGTGTTGGGGCAAGAATAAATGTTTCATCATTTACACCTTTATTTTATTTTTAGCACAGTTTTGACACAGTCGGAACAGTTCTATTCATGCCAGAGGCACAGTTTTAGAGCACGGGGAAATGTTTGCTCTCTTCTAATGAGAATTTTGCATGCATGACTGCGTGCATGACTGCGTGCATATTGTGTGTGTGTGTGTGTGTTTAAAATCCAGTCAAAGTACTCAAAAATCTGTTCCCTCGTCGGCCCTGGTATTATTTACATTACCTTGCATTACAATCTGTGGTCTGGTCTTGTCTTTCTAGCGTGCTCTCCTGTGTTGTCAGTGCAGCTGAATCATGTTTTAGGGTGACTCGGGGATAATTGCGAGCACCAGCAGTGATAATGGCAGTGCAGAAGGCCGATCCACCAGTCAGGACGTATGCATTAATTTGTCGTGAAGTTGTTTGTGACTGAGGGCATTGGGAAGTGTGGCAATGTTATGTACGCATGTGTGTGTGGGTGGGAAGTATAAACCTTGCAAAACCCAGATGACACTGGCGGGGTTGTTATTTTCCCACAGTGCAATATAAATAGCCTGCTAGTGTGGGGTGACAGTGGGCAGGCAGGGGCGCTCAAGGGAGGATCCCATCCACACACAACAGCACATTCCTGACTACCTGGCCCTGCCAGAGCCCTAGGTCACCTTACAGGATGTGTTCTCATACACACATCTCGCCTCCTCCTCCTAACACCTTTCTTTCATCACCTGTTTCCTCACCTCTCTGCCAACTCCCCCTTTTCTCCTCACCATTGGTCCCTTGGCTAACGTCTCTACCCATACAACGCTTGGTCACATCGGACCCTCGCAGCCCGCTGACTCTCCACCTTTGACCACTGTGGAACGCCATGACGCACACACTCGCTCACACACACTATCTTGGTTTCTCACGCAAACACACACAACTGCCAAGTGTTACGTGCAGTGTAACACATACTGTGCCATGTGCTCAAAGCTAAAGGGTATCGACAGCTAATGAGGTCTGCTGAGGATGGCAGTTTTCTCGTTCTGCGTATTGTCTGCAACGCGACGCCGTTCATTAATCAACGTGATGATAAATCACATAATATGACCTCAGATGACAAACTCAACGCAATGTTAATAGGCTGTAAGGTCACAGTAAATCAGATCAGAGCGATTACATGCAATGGTTAGACTACGAAATTATCTATGGCTATTCTGCAACTTTTATTTTATGATAAAACTCAGGCCAGTAAACACAGGTATGTTTACCTTCTTTTAAATGATCCCATGTCCACCCAAGTAAATGATTACACTGATTTAGTGCTGATTTGTGTGCTTTTTAAATTTACGTGCGCATTATCTGAGTCAGTGTTGACATTTGCGCTCATATAACCTCAAGTTCACACAGGAAAATGATTTACTGTGATTAAATACTTGGAACCCCTTGTATCAGCTCTGCAGCTCTCTGTAAATTAGACACCATGTGGCTTCTCATCTTGATGACCTCGCTGCAGAGGCCAAACTTTCCCTGTTGATACTTGTGTCTTAGAGATCTGAATCTCAACTGATCTTATATCATCATGAAAACACTATCTATGCCCTGCAGCTCCCCTAGTTTAATTCACTGGCTGTATCCACATGTCTTTTGGTCTGTTACTGATAGTGAGACACTTCTTTCACAGCAGTCAAAACAGGCCAGTCAGAAAGGAGGCGATAATCAACCCTATATATACCCCTTTTAGCTTCCTGTCCCCCAGATCTGCTTACAGTAAAGACGACATTAGACAGACGATGCTTCCGGCACAACATGTGCAAAAGCATGAGGGCACGGGGGGGCATCAAAACTTCACACCCCATGCACGAGGTTCGCGAATGTCTCATCCCAGCGAAGCCAGCGCAAACGACTGCTAGGCAACACTAAACCTGATCTCGGCGGACCATACATAGCTGCATTAAAGGTTAACAGCGTTGTTTGCATGATGCCATGGTGCAAAAAGAGTAATTACAAGTATAAAGTGCTGCACAGAACCATCCAGAAGCAATGAACAAGATCTGCCTGAGTTATGTACAACTGTTTATGCTAGCAAATCAGTTGCCACAGCCTGGAAGACTGAATCAGTCTCCGCAACTACTAATTATAGAAAGGCATCATATATACACTTCACACTGCCTCTGCTGCCTGCCATCTTAGAACGTAAAGGCCGGGCGACTTCTTAAATGACAGGCTCTGATTTGGTTTCCCATGGCTATCACGTTGGGCGAAGACGCCGTGTTTATGGTTAAAGGGAGTGTGCTTCTTCACACGCACGGTTTTACTTAGGTCACTTTTAGGGATAGAATTACCCTAACCTTAACTACTAACCCAGAAATCAGCTTCTTAGCAATTGGGGACACCGCTTTTGTCTCCAGTTAACTGGTTTTGGTCTGAAATGTAATCTGAAATGAAGTCAGACACACACACACCATACGTATCTCTAATGTAATCTTTCATTACTATCTGCCTGCTGAACACCATGTTCTGCAGTATAAATCTACTGGCAGACAGCTGGAGTAACCCTGACTGATGAGCTCCAAATCAGTGTGAAAAGCCCCAGCAGTGATGAAAGTGGTTCTCCCACCAGCGTGGCAGAGCTCTGTGGCTCTGATCCAGGCCCAATTTTATTACTGGTCTGTGGTATGCATCTCCACAAGGACACTTAAACTGAAGCTAACATCACCTTGGGTCTAATTCAGCCTGTTAAAGTCTGATTAATATGGATACTATGGCTTACTACTACTGAGCGGAGCCAAGATGCACATGTCTGCCCATATGATGAACAGCTAGAGTACAAGAAATAATTGAAAATGGACACTTTGACTGCTCTTCTGAATTAACAGTGATGAAGGAGTAAATAAAATGTGGATTTTAGGGCAAATATCCACCAACATTATTATGGACTAACTTATTTTCCTTTTATAAGATACTACCCATGTATTGCATTACAACACTTCCAGTAGATTTTTGGGTTTGATTTTTACAGTGCAGCATATATGTTACATCACCCATAGGTTTCCAAAGAGCAGTTTTTAAGCTCAAAATCTATGACGCTCGCCATGTTGCCAGCTTTTCTAAAAATCAGTGGAATGACTAAATGACAGCTGGGTGTTCAAACAAGCCACCTGTAATGGGACCCACCTGTCAATCAAAGCAGACACACTCTTAATTATGCATAATTTTAAGCCTTAATATAATTTGAACAGGTGAGTCATGTAAAAAAAAATCACCCTCTGTACAGTTGTCATTAACAAAAGAATTTGCTATAGAGACAAAAAAAAAACCTCAACCACTGACAATAAAATCAGCTTTTTTGCAACTTTCCAATTAACTTTTACTTTTGTCTGAAATGTAACCTGATTTAGACTAAATCCAGCACTGCCCAAAACACAGGTTTTCCCATTCATTTGAACCAGGGTAATGCATTTTGGCTACAAAACTTTTGGAGAGACACAACCTGATGTCATGCTGCTGTGGCCAATCTGAGGATTTTACAGGGACATTACAGAATAACCCTAACCTTAACCTTTGACCCCAACAATCAGCTTTTTTTGCAGTGGGGAACATCCCTTTTGTCCCCAATTAATTGGTCCTTTGTCTCATATGTAGCCTAAGTCAGACACACATGCTATCTCTAGTGTAATCAGTCATTACTATCTGCCTGCTGAACACCATGTTCTGCAGTATAAATCTACTGGCAGACAGCTGGAGTCACCTTGACTGATGAGCTCCAAATCAGTGTGAAAAGCCCCAACAGTGATGAAAGTGGTTCTCCCACCAGCGTGGCAGAGCTCTATGGCTCTGATCCAGGCCAGACTTTATTACTACTCTGTGGTATACCTGAAGTACAAAAAACTAATACCACTATATATATATATAGTTTTCCATTTTCTGGTATATTTGCCACAAATACAATGGATATTTTAAGGTGGTGTTAATGTATTCAGCACTAAGATCATGTAATCTACTTTTGTTATCTGATGAACTTCAAGGAGACGATGTGAGGTTTAGCCTGTTGGTGCATTTAATACAGATGTGCTTCACAGGGATTTAAAGCACCAGTGAGACTGAGCTTTCCCAACACTTTATTTTTCTTCTTTGAAACTGTGTCAGACGTCTTTCATCTGTGCAATGGCAAAGAGGAACTAATCAGTGTTTTCTGCTCACGAGGCAAATCCACACCCTTTCTCACCCCATGTTTCCTAAACTATAGAAGTTCACATCTGGAGTGACATCATTAACAAAACAGTGCTGCAGACAAAGTGATTTATATGACATTAGTACGGTCTCACATGAGCGCCGGCTTTGCTATGAAATAAGAGATTATCAAAGTATAGCAGGAGGAATTATGAGTTGAATTAGTAACCTCACAGTCGTGCGACAAAACCCAGAAAGCAACGCATCTGTGCGTTTATGTTTTGGTGACGGATAAGAAGAACAAGCAAACACAAGACGTGGTTTATCAACCAAAACAGCATCTGACCAAATGCCTCAACAGCGTTTGTTGCAGTGCCAGCACCTGACACCCAACCACGCATGGAGAGCAAGAGCTTGACATTGGCCACAGCAACAAAAGCATTGTCAGTACGGACCCCTGAGGAGATCAATTTGCTCCCCCCATTTCCAGGCCTTTCAGCAGGGTTGAATAGAGGACAGAGGGCCAGTCGCAGCAGCGGGAGGCTCGGCAGTGTTTCTCTAATGGGGTGTAAAGACAAACAAATCACTGGGATGAGACGTGGTCTTGTTATTGTGATGAGCCGGTGATTTACACCTGGATCATTTAGGCTGATAAGGGATAATTAGTTTGGGATCACTGTGGTCACTAACAGTTTGTGAAGCTAAAGTGTGAGTGTGTCTGTCTATGCATGTGTGTTGAGGTTCTCTTGTCTTTTAGTATTAAAGCCTATTAAACTTTATAGTTGGTAGTAATATTAAGCCAGACGCTTGCCAGAAAAATCTAATATTAATGTGATTTGTGAAATACGTTTCTTCAGGTAAGCAACAAGGAAATGTTTCATTACACTGGCAAATCAGTGACAAAAAAGGGAAGAAAGTGGCTAATTCTCAGATACTATTTGACATTTCAGCTTATAAAAAAATGACTTAAACGACTAATCAGTGATCAAAACTGATGCAGATGAATTTTTAGTTAATTGGCTAATCAATTAAGTGACTAATTGTTTCAGCTTTAATGACAAAATGATTAAATATGTTGCTATTTATAGTAATCACAATAATGTGTAACTGCATTCCCTTTCACGTGTTTTAGTAAATTTCTAAACATTTTAAATGTGATTTTTAAAGGATACACACAATAAAAAAAAAGTCATATAACAACACTTAACTTGTGGACTTGACCTTTTGCCCCAGGGAATCTGAAACCTGCAGGTAAAGGTTTAATAATAATAATAATAATAATAATAATGATAAACACTGCAACAACATTGATTAAGACAAACTTTGATTTAACCACCTGTCTGTGCTCATCCTACAGCACTTAAAGCACGTTGTAAGGCAATGATTGCCATTATAACTCTGAAGAAGCACGAAACGTATGAAAGTTGTTTATCCAACTTTTGTCTCCCTCCACAAAGTCTTTCAAAGTGGAGGTACTCGTGGATAAATTACCTGAATGCATGCTGTAGGTCTGAACCCTGGCACAAGTCTCTCATTACAATTATGGTAACGAAAAGTCAAGAGTGGGTGTTAAAAGACATATCGGGAAAAAACGTGCAGTTCATGGGAGGAGAAAAGAAAACATCATTGAACGGGTTATAGTGATGTGTCGTGCGCGAACGAGCCGGCTCTAAGAGCCGATTCTTTGAAGCGACCAAGGAGAGCAGACTCCCATTGAGGAGAGCCGCTTCAGCCTGTAGTGGTACAGGCCAGGTACACACAAAGCAACAGAGAGACGAGGGGAGCTGGATTTAAATGCAAGCACGTCAAGAAATAAATGAAAAACGGGAAAAAAAAAAGGCAGCAACTGGATTGCATTTCAATGATATTGGAGACTGCAAAATTGAGTAAAGAATTTGTAAAATAAATGCAGGTCAACAATAAAAATGGACACACTGTTTTGTTTTGTTTTTTAAATAAAATGCATAAAATCTTTGATGGAAAAACTCTGATTGGAATATTGCTTACCAACACACAAACCATTCATAACTGCTAAATTAACTTAAATAGGAGGCTGTGGGTGATACTAAATGAAGAGCCATTTGGGAGATCTACTAAAGGGAGCCGAGCCAAAAGAGCCGAATCTTTTCAAAGAGCCGAACTTCCCATCACTAACGGGTTAATTTTGAGTCATACCAGGCTCCGAGAGAAGTAGAAAAATGAGAAAAAAATTCCTCCGCCGCGGCGACACAGAGAAAGAAAACGTTAGCGTCTGAGTGCGTTTCAAAGTTGTGTCCAGCTTAAAACTAACACACACACAGTGAGTACTGTGATTTGTTTTTAAAGCGGTGACAAACAAAGTTGAGTTAGATATACGGCTTAAAGACGTTTTACCATCTCTTTTTTTTACGCGCCCGATAGATCCCTGCTGACTTCTAGCGGAAGGATATGAGTTTTTGCGTGCGCGCTGTGTGACTTCAGTGCCTGGTGAGAGCACGGAGGTGGAGGACTTTTCAACTGCCGTGTGTGACCAGGAGACGTCAACTTTATACGTCTTTTTAAACGGTTTTAGACAAAAACAGCTTGTAGGACACGTGTAGAAAAGGCGCTGAAATGTTGTAATTTTTGTTAACTTGTGTGTGACCTATTTCCTACGAGACTTTTTCTTCTTCTTCTTCTTCTTTTTTTTTTTTTTTTGAGAAGTAACCGTCCCGGGAGACAACTCAACTTTGGGGCTGGCGACCTTATGTGGATTTTACAGAAAATATGGAGCAGATCCCCGGTTTCTCCTCGGGCAAATCACTAGTCTTTGTCTTCTGCTTCATTCACCTCTCCCTCGGTGAGTTTGTTGTTATATTACTGCTTATTTTATTTTTCTAAATAATAACCCACAACCTTGTCATGATCACGTTTTGTTGCCTCCGCATCAGCGGGACACACGGGGCAGACCTAGCATCTACACTCTGCTCGTACACTTGTGTCTTGCTTAGCTAGGTGCGTTGTCATGAAAAAAGTTACCTGAAAGAGCAAAACAGGTAACTTTAGATGGATATTTAACTCATAGAAAGACTTTTAAACATGTTTTGTGGTGATTTTTTAAAGTTCCTGCTGTGTTTAAATAGGAACTGCTATGGCTTTTTTTGTACACGAAACATACAATAAGCTAACTTTACTTTGATAATACTATGGAGGTTTAGGGTTTATACTCCACTTACCTACGTTATTCAGTGGTATTCCCTCTCTTCCTTGCTATTTAAAGTCTTCTGAAGTATTTTCGCATACTTTGAAAGGCTACAAATGATTGCACACCTCCATAAATCCACTAAAACTGAAGCTAACATCACTTTGAGTCCTGTTAAAGTCTGATTAGTATGGATACTATGGCTTACTACTGCTGAGCTGTGCTGTGCTGAGCCGCACCGCTGCCCAGATGTTGAACAGCGAGAGAGCAAGAGGAAGAATTCAAAATGGACACTTAACCATGTTTAGACTGCTCTGCTGAATTAAGACAGTCATGAAGGACTGGATCAAATAAATGTGGATTAAAGGGCAAATATCCACCGATATCATTATGGTTTCCACACTTATTTAACTTACTTATACCCATGTATTGCTTGCATAACACTGCCAGTAAGAAGTCTTTGACCACCCTGTGGTCCAGATTTCACCCTGTACTCTGTAAAAACCCCAAATTGTGAAATAATAAGGAGGGCAGAGGCAGAGGACATTGCCTGTACTGTACATCTGTCATATAATTGCTTGCAGTGTTTATGTGTATTTAACATAGCATATATAAGGATTACTGATTTACCTTTTTTGTGCACTTGTCTATAATAAGGGACTCATTAGAGTACAATAGCAGGTCTTAAAATAGGTCTTGGGTCAGCTCACAGTGGATTAGGACTTACTCCGAAGAATGAAATGTCGTCCTGCATAGAAATTGCAGAACAATTAAAAGTACCTTTTGTGGCTTTGTGGCTCACACTAACAAACTGCACTGAAAAGACTTGAAGAGAGTTGGCTGATGAAGGTCTAGTAGACCAACAGACAATATTTTGCCTTGCTTGCTTAACTCAGTTGTAACACAAATAAGCAAAAACCAGCATGCTGCCTGGTAGTGGCCTAAATAGATCAAGGTACTTTCCAAAAAACAAAATGTCACTTAGCTCATGTTTATTCATGTTATCTAATGGGATTATAATCGAATGTGGTACAATGTAGGAAAGCGCGTTTGACTGGCAGTGTGCGTTGGTTTGCTTCTCCTTAAGCTGTCGTGATATAAGTGTTTCTGCAAATACCTCTGTTGAAGAATTGGACGTTTAGTAGCACTTCCAGGATCAGACCTTTATTAGTTCATGAATGTGCTGTTGAAAACTTCATTTGCAGTGTGCCTCACTTATTTGACCCTTTTCTTGAATTATCACGAACCCATCATGCTTCTTTCTACTTATTTTCTGTCTAGTTTTTGTGTCTGCCCTCAGAACTAAGACGCAGCCCATAGCCTTGCTATCTTTTACCCAAGGAAGTGAGATTGACTTCATCTTACATGTTTTTTTTTCAGAGTTGATACATGCAGCCGGGCTTTTCTTTCTCACTTTCTGACTATAGGTGACTTCTGAACAGAGAGGTAGCACAAAAGAAGAAAAGACAATGTAAAAGTGCTGCAGGCAGTGCAAGGAGAAGCAGTGGAATGTTGTTGGTGTTTGACATTCCTCCCTCCCCGTCTGTTCAGCCTCTATCTCTCTCCCTCTCCCTCTCCCTCTCTCTCTCTCAAACACACATTGTGCACCATTATTTTCTTTTCCCTCCTCTCCCTATCCTCACCTATACTCTTACCCGCTAATGCTAAAGCTTCCACTGCGCTGCACCATGAGCAACTGTGATGACGGCTTGTGATATGTGCAGATGCACAAGTGGTTTTCTATATAACAGGATGGCATTATAGAAGGTGTTGTTTACCTTAATGACGTGAAGGAGAAGGTTTGAGGTTTAGCCTTGCTGCAGTAAGCGCTGGTAGCCTGCAGCTGTTTATTCAGCTAGTTCTCTATGGGCGTTTCTTGCTTTACTATTTCTCGTTTGCGTTATTTAAAAATGATGTGCTATGTGGACAGATTTTTATCAAATACCCTCTGCGACACTTGCAGCTGCACTTCCTGTAGCGTCTTCACAATAAAAGCCTGCTAGGTGTTTGCAAGTTGAGACAGTTTTAGCAGCATCTTAACTTGACCGGTACAGCTCCAATATGGTGCATTAAAGTAGATCATATAAGAGCTGAAATCCACTGAGCATAAACATTTAGAAGAAATATACTTCACACATGCCAAGGCAGTCAGTCACAGCTCAGTTGAGGAGGAACAGTATGACCTTCCTCATTGTGGGCAACAACAATGATCCCCCACTGTGAAGATGTAGTGAAAATGCTTATTATAATCACAACTTTCCACGCCAGCTGCAAGGCTGAAGCATGCTATTCCTGAGACAGTGAAAATGGGGCACATTGCACTCTGTGTATTACACTGAATTTTATTTTCTGAGGTAACCTATACTGCTCTGACTGCAAAATATCACGTGTGACACATTCCTAAACCACCTGTAGCAACACATTTGCATTTGTCAACAAATTGTGTGTGAAACGTTCCAAAAAGAATAAATGCTATCATTTAATCCCACTTTTGGTGCTTGTAAAGGACAATGAAGCCCTTCTGTGTGGATGCAGAGACACGGTTGGTACTGTGCTACAGCCCAGCTGAATGTCAATCTGATTCTTGAGGAAGCGTAGGTGCCAATGTCGTGGCACACGACATCGTGTTACCCCTATGGTGTGGGTATGTGGATGGTTGAATATATTTGCCCAGTGAAAACAGCAGAGAGCCGACGTGCGTGTGTGTATCTATTTGCGTGTGTGTGTATGTAAGGCATTGTGGATGCAAACTTACAAAGGCCAGCAATTGTGCCGCCCATGGTTTACTTGCGTCTGACCCAAGCTGGAGTCTGGTGTGAAATGTGATTTATCTGTGCCATGCTCTGGAGACAAAGATATTTATTGAGCTGCCCACAACACTGCATTATTTACTGACCACCAGTTCTACCCACTGCTCTGTGGCTGTGTTATTAATGTGGCTTATGACATATTCTCTGTGATAACCTTGGTTTCTTATCTGTCCTCCTGCAGTTTCAGTAAAATACATCTCTCACTGCTTCAGTGTGTTCCTGGTTACATTCAGTCCAGCCCTCTCCACCCTTCTGATTAGTAGTGTAGTTAAAAAGCCAGGCCTCCACATGTGATTTGGTCCTACACTTGTTGGTTGTGGTTGGAGAGAGTAGTAAATAATGTGCAGAACTGTAGAGGTCAGTAGGTGAAGGTCTGTGGGCCAGATGTATACATGTCACACACAGATTCGATGCATTTGTGTGGGTTGACGTAAACTGACAGACCTACAGTGATTTAAGGTCTTGAAGTTGAAATGCATAGCAGACAAGGTGAAAGTCATAGTCATGGGCCTGTTACCATGTAGCTTCACCAAGCTAATTCAGCGTCGGTGCCCTGCAGAACCAGTTTGTTTTTAGCGACTTTGATCCCCCACACATTAAATAAATACCAGTCAAAATGTGAATGAAGCTAGGTGCATGCCCTGCGCGAACCACATGCACTCTTACTATAGGAGGTGGTCTTTGTGGCTGTGAAGGTCGAGGGGATTACAGAGCGTTGTGTCTGCACTGTTGAACAGGTTAGCAAATTAACAGGGAATTACTGCGGCCTGCATTCCTTGGCCAACACAGCCCCGTAATCCTGGAGACATTCAGGCAGGGCGCATGGAGTAATGAACCAAGCGGGGTACATCAGCCATGGGAGGGAGGGAAATTACTTTGTATTAGGACGCAGTATTAATATACTCTGTGTTTAACAACCAGTTGTAATAACAGGCATATAATCAATCTCATTTCAGTACTTGGATGCTGGTTGCATGGACTATTTCTGAATCTTTAAAAAGTATTGGTTCACCTGTGCTGAATAAATTTAGATGGGACACAGGATCATCTGCTTAAAGCAAACAATAAAGACTGTCCAGTGTACAGAAAGACAGACTCTAGCCATTATCCATTTGCTCTCGCCATTTGTTGTATCATAAACCCACTAGAGTGAGAGAGAGAGAAGATGTTTGGCCAAGTAGATCAGCAGAAATCATTTCTAATGGTTAACCACCCACGTTATTATTCATGGTTCACATAGTGAAGAGCTGCATCTGGACTAAATCAGTGCAAGTAGCATTTACCAACAACTGTGATAGACAGAAACATTTGACTCGACGGGATGAAAGAGATTTTGAATTAATTATATAAAAAGAGATAATTCAGTGACAATTATTCATTTTGTCCATGGTTATCCCTCCTATTCCAGCTACTAGCCTGTGTCTCAGAAGCCACTAGTGAGCTGTTGTAGTGTTAAAGTGAGTTACAAACATAGTATTCATATTTTATATGACTATGGACTCATTCTTTCACAGACTTTAGTAATTAAAGTTGAACTAGACTGCAGTTTAAACAATCTGAAAATGATGTGAATGAAACATGAACACGTCTGCACATTTAGTCCTGACTTTGTTTGTTTTTTCTCATAATAAAAGAAGTTTTGAATCAGAAAAAAGTAAGGATATGAATGAGCAAGGGAAAGTCCCTGCATTGGCCTCGTCTGGTCTGCTCTCCTCTCCTCTCCTTGTTTCTGTCTGTCTCTTTCTCCCTCTAACACACACACACACACACACACACTCTCAGACTGAGCCAGCAGGCAGTTTTAAGATGAGACTCTCCCAAATGTTCCAAGTAATTACAACAACAAGGCGACCGTCTCAGTTGCGAGGATGGCAGGGTAATTACTGGGGCCGTCCCAATCAAGGTTTTTATCCTCCCATTTTAATGTCATGTTAATCTATTGAAACTACTGACAGCTTTCTATCTTTTATGCTAATATGTGACATTTCTCATCTGTTTAGGAGCAAGTTTACAGTCTTGTGACTTCAGGCGGTGTAGCGTATTTGACAGCCGGTGTACCTGAAGTGCAGTGGGTTACATAAAAGGGTTGGATCAGATTTAATAATACAGATACTGTTGCTTTTAAAAATGCCTTGATCTGCCATGATAAAGATCCAGGACATGACCTGGAGACATCCTCAGTAATCACCCTCATTTGTTGTTTCTGTTGGCACTTATCTGTGTCTTACTTGTATGTCACCACCCTCTAAACTGAAGCTGACCTGCAAGACTAAAGCCTTAAAGCCTCTCGCTCCGTTCCTCTGCTGTTTGTGTGGGCCAGTAAAGCTTCCCTCTGGGTAACAGTGTTTAGTTTGAGCCTCGTCTACCGCCTTCCATGCTGAGCTAAGGGTATTTTATTGCAAGTTACCATGACGACTGTTTGGCCTGCTGGATATAGAGGCTTGTACAGCAATTCCAGGAAATGGGGTTACTTCCTCACTCAGTGCGAACAACTTCCTGCCCTCCGCTGTATGGATGTGTGCCAGGGCTTAGGGACACACATTCGTGTGCAGTCTTTGTCTGTAGTTTCATAATTACTTCCTCATCTCAATCTTAAGCTATTAACTCCAAGCCCATCCATCTTTCTCCCTCCTCCCTCTTCTTTTATTTCTTCTTGCGACATGGCTGGATCCCTCCAGGGACCCGCTGTGGTGTCGGTGACAAAGCAGTGGCGAGTGCTGTGGGAGGACCCAGCATTATGCCAGCTGAGCACAACAACCCGACTCTGACTCCTTTTCCCTTCTTTCTTTTTTTGGGTCCTCGCCATTAAAGGCTGTGATTTCTGCCTTCTCTTTACTTAGACTTTATTTGCAACGGCTCAGTGTTTTCAGTTTTTACAGTTTCTGACAGAAAAATACTCAGATTCAAAAAGACGAGACTGGTTGAATCTAATTTTAACCCGGAATTTATGTCACCACGCGTCCAAAAGTAGTTGTGGTTGCTTCCGTTCACCACAGTTTACCAAAAACCAAGGTCCCCTCTCAGTGGGGACAGCTCAGTAAATGCTTCTAGTAATAGAAAGTGAAAAGTTAAATGGAGAGAAAAACAAATGAAGTGCTGATTACGCTGGAAGAGTTGTTTTAAAGACTGAGACTGTACAGCCATGCCATGCCACAGGCTCTGTGAGGCTGTACTTAGAAACAACAGTGATTTGAGCTAAATACCAAAGTCAGCATGCTAACATTTGCGAATTAGCACTAAACTCAAAGTGTGGGTAAAGTTGATGAGAATGTCATTAGTTAGTCTTTTTTTTTTTTTGGGACAAACAGAAATTTGGATCTGATGACAGCTCTAGTTGAATGGACGGGATCAAAATTTCCTCTTTGGATTACAAATGTCTGCACAACATTTCACAGCATGCAGTAATTCACAACACAAAAAGCAAAGATGCCAACCTGTTGATTGCACGATCTCACCAATGTTGTCTGGGAAGCATGAGTATAAAATGGTGCCAGTCTGTTGGGTAGACGTGGAGATATTTCAATGATGAAGTGAGAAGTCATTGTACATGAGGCAGTGAAACAGAAAATTAAATCTGTCTGCCTTCCTCATTTGAGCTTTGAGCTTGTACCAAGGCTGTGTCCGAAACCACCCCCTAACCCCTATATAGTGCACTATATAGTGAGCACGCCATTTTGTAGTGGTGTCCGAATGTTTAGTGTCCACGATATAGTGCACTGAATGTATCCCACAATTCACCGCGAAATGTAGTGAACATCCGATGGTCACTAACCGGAGCAAGATATCCCATCATGCATTGCCAGAAGCTCTCTGAGCGCGAAAATTGACGATCGCGAAAATAAATACGGCACTAATTCTCCTCCTGATCATCAATAATTGAATTATTGATAATACAAACACAACCAGACTAGTAGTAGACGGCATTTCGATAGCGCTACGAGAGTTTTCTATAATAACGCTAAGTGATTTTTCCCGGGGATTTCCTCGTACTTAGATGAACAGGCGGATGGATGGATGACAGGCGTGAAACAAACACACATAAAAAAACAGGCGCGCGGCCAGTTCATTCTATTTATTTTACTCACATTTTCAAAATAAGTCAGTTTAAATGGCCTCCTACATTAATTGAAAAGTGTAAAACGAACAGCATATACGACGAAGAAGACGACGTTAATGCGGTACGTTTTAATTGTGCGACAGAGATGACGTAATTAGCGGCGCCAAGAGAAGTGTCCGATAGTGTCCGAAATTGTTTTCTGTTGAGCTCACTATATAGTCCACTACATTTATTTCCCTATGTAGGGAGTAGGGAGTAGGGAATGAGTGAGTGATTTCGGACACAGCCCAAGTCTCCTCTTTCCATTGTTCCTTATGGCAGCTCTTCAGTCGTTTTTTTTTTTTTTTTTTTGTGTGTGTGTGTGTGTGTAAGACTATATTTATAATACATTACAGATAGTTCCTGAAAATAAAAAGGAAAATGTTGCAGACACATCCCAGATCCAAAGATGACTATATGCTCTGTCCTAGTTAAAGATCTTTTGGGTCAGTCTTTCCACTGGTAACTTAACAAGCCAAACCATTTCACACGTCTGCTTTTCAAGACACAACTCCCATGATGTCCCCATAAATAGCCCATTTAGCTATATATATATATATATATATATATATACACACACACACACACACACACACACACACACACACACACCCCAAGAAAGCACCTCATGGCATGACTCTGGGTAGCATTTCCAAGCTCATATTTCCATTAAATCCAACCCAAGATTCAACCTAAACTATCTTCTTACTTAGTACAATGTCCCAGGGTTTACTTTTAATTCCATTTTAATTTTTGTATTTTTGCTTTTATCATCTCATTTTCACAATACAACGTCATCAGGCCTTTCAGATTCCCACATTGCAAGACACTGTGGGAACACGGAGTGGATTTAGATGAGGCCTAACTGATGTCATCCACAGGTAGGTCGATGACAATGACGAAGGTAGTGTGTCACATATGACGCTGACCTTCCTGATTTCTCAGTACCTGAAACCAGAGAGCAACTAGAAAGCATCTCACAATCTTAACTTATATCTGGGAATTTCACTTCTGCTTTCCCATCTAAGCCGGCGTTGGTCTGTGATCTACGTGTTGCCTGTGGTGCTATGGTCAACCGGTGGGACGATACAGAGTGGGTGGCTTGCGAAAGGGCGCCCTGCCTGCAATCAAACTGGTGACTATGTGGTTATGTCCACCACCAACAACACTTCTGCTAGTTTCAGTCTTATTTTGGGGCTTTCTGGTGGACTGGATGCACGATATAAAACTTATCTACTTATATACGTATCCACTCTGTAGATCACTCGTCCTTTAACAACCCCTAGTTTTACACAGTTGAAGTAAAACAGTAAACAGTAAAGCAGTAAGGTCAGTCTCTTTCTTATCAGACTTAGAAACATGACCACACATCTCGTCAGAGCAGCTTGTTGAACGAGCAACCAAACAAACATTCACAGGCAACAAGAGCACGCAGTCTACAGGCTAAATAGTTAATCAGCTGCTCAGCTGCAGCACATTAAACAGCATGTCAACATACCTGCATGTGTCTCTTTGGTCTTGGTTAAATGCCGGTGTAGTCCTTACTCTTCAGTACCACTAACACACTGTACATACAGTACATTTAATAAACACATTGGCATTATTTTTGACTAGAAAGGAAATGTGATTTTAATATCAAGGTCTTCCAGGCTTTATCTAATCTGCTTTTTTTTTTTTTTGCAATATTTTGTTTAGCTTCTTAAAATATGCACAGAACACAGGTGGCTATACAAATGAAGATATTCATACTATCATGTCGAGGTCTTTGGGGAAAGTTTGAGTGCTTTGACATCCGCGTGTGTATACATTTTGTTTTCACTCTTTGCATAATAGCGTATTTACAGTTACAGCTTTCATCAGCAGGGATCACACACAGCTTACCTCCCAGGCTGCTAGACTGCAGACACTGTAAATCTCCTGCTTTTGTTCTCCCACTAAAACTCCACTTCCTCCCCCATAACTCGTATGCATGCACAAAAACACAACACGCATAAAAAAGCTAGAAGACGTTTTGGTAGCGAGTAAGAAAAGGAGTGTGTTATTTCAATTAGCAAAGGGCAAGGGCCCAAATAATTGTAATAATTCAGTCAGGTAACTGTTTCTTCTCAGCTCACACCATCTGCCTCCAGTTTCACTGTTGACTTTGTCGATTGGGTCTTATCAAGGCCCTCATTCCTGGGAAATGTTCCTGTCCATGGCTCATTGATAGCAAAGTGTGAGAACAGCCAGGTAGAGAGGAATCAATGCTGGTGATATGAGTCTGGATCGCAAAGCACTCGTCAGTCATATTAATGCGTGTGAACATTTTTGTTAAAGAGGCGGATTGCTGCAAACTTTTTCTAGAATTTTATTCGGGGGAATTTGGTGACCTGTACATCATGGGGTAATTATTTGGTGTGTGTGTGTGTTTTAAAATGGCGTAATAAGAGGCAGGCTGTCCCAAATCTGTTAAGATCATTGCATCTGGCATTGCGACAGCGTGTATGGGAAGCTCGTCAAACCAGTCGGGGGATGAGAGCAGCTTTTTCCTGTCTCTGCTCTCTCACTTCCATTCTTTCACTCCCTCTGCCTTTTTTTTTGTTGGCCTGTGCAGCTCACCATTCGTCCACCCCCACATCACTGCTACTTTTTTCTTTTCTTTTATTTAGCTGATTTTGCAATTGTCATCTCGGTGCTAGATGACTGGTATCCTGCCATACCCTGTGGTGTGTTGCAAAGATCTACTGCACACCAATCTAATCATTTACTCAAAAGAAGATAAAGAAATGATTTGTCATTAAATTTAGACTACAACATGGCGGACATGTTCCACTGTGTCACAGGTTTAACCACACATGTGTGCTGTCTGCACTGTTATTATGCTTGCATGATTTTCGCATGTTGACTCGCAGCAAGTGTGCATACCGTGCGTCTGCTCAGTTCAGAAATAGTCCCAGAATAGCACAGTATTTTCTGTGGTCTCTTGTGCTGCAGCAGTAGTCTGATATCAGCCCATACTTCATTTCAGTGGAGGTCTGTGCAGTTGTGCACATGGAGGCATGCTTGTGTGCGTGCTTGTTGGGATTATGAATTTCACAGTGGTTTATGAATGGTATCCCCATGTCTAATGGACTATGTCTGTCAGCCAGGCTCAAAGGCATTAGCCTGCCTCTGCTCTCCCTGACCAGGCCAGTCCAGAAACTAGACACTGAGCCATGTGTCCGACTTTTACCACCACAAAATCATAAAGGGTTAATGAAAGTGAATTTACAGGGACTCCTTGACTTGAGCGACACTGTGATTAACCTATGCACAGGAAGTAACACCATTTCTGAGCACGCTTCCTGTAATGCAATGACTGTTTTATGAAGACATTGTTGGCGTTTCTTCTAAATCAGCTGACCTACCATCAGTTTTGTAAAGAGAGCTCTGTTGTACAGTAGAGATGTGAGATATAATCACTTTAACACGTGAGCCTGCAAATAAAACATGTTAAAACGGCAGCTTGCCTACAGCCACTGATGATGATTTATACCAGTTTTGTTTAATTAATCACGCACACTCAACGGTGGCGTCTTTCATTTGATTACCATATCACATTGATAAATAAAGACTGAGAACCCCACACTGTAGTTGGGCATGGTGTGCGTGAAGACCACTTGAGTGTCTCTGGCAGCTTGAAGGCCACACAATAGCGGATGTGTCTGGCTATGAGTGTATCATTGGCCGGGAGATAGTTGGGCTTTGTTGTCTTCGTCAAGGCTCATTTCTGTCTGCCTGCCCATCCGGCCGTCCTGTGACCACTGGCTGATTTCAGGCCGGCTTTTCATAGGCTAGATAGGTGGCGATCCTTCTGCATTATCTCTGTAGAGATGAGGCGACGGGGGAGAAACTCGTAGACAGTGTGGAGGGTTTCCTTCAGAGGGTGGGTAGTGTGCGAGGTGGATCTTGTCACCTCCTCTAACCAATTTTCTGGGGGAAATCCTGAATTTATTTTTAGCTTTGCCAACTTAGCAGAAGTGAAGTGCTGCAAGCAAGGCTACATCTACCCACGTTGTGAGGAATTTTCTTCTTTTACTGATATACATAAAAATTGCATTGACATTTTTTTGACACATGATACATGAAGATCATCATGTTGTGTCTGTACGTCTGTCTCTAGACACAGTAAGTCAAGAACAAGGCTATGTACCATTAAATGGTTGAATTGAATGGTTTACAGATGAAGTGCCTCTCTGATCGTCTCTAATTCTTCTCTTGTCTCTTGCAGCTCTACAATGTATGGATGATAAGGCGCCTTGTGTTAACAACGCTACCTGTCTGACCTTTAGTAATGGCACTGGGTACTGCAGGTAAGATTGTCTGGCTGTGATCAAACACACAGATTTTTTTTTTCTCAGATTAACTTGCGCTATCACCACAACACTGCTAACAATCATGAGAACACAGCATTAAAACACCCATAAGGGGATTGTTGGATGTGAAAGCCAGAAATAAAGTACAGAAATAGGATTTTTTTAGATGAACCCCAGCCTGTTCACAGGACCATGAGGTTTTGCTCAGGCATGGAAGAGGGAATAATAGACTGCTCTGTCTGACAGAGTACACCAGAACTGGGAACAATACCAATACACACATTTCCACCTCCAAGATGTTATTTAGGACATTTCAGGGATTTTGTTACTTACTCTCTTGTTGTTACAAAAATTGATAGCGCTAAGTGTTGCCAACATATTTTACCACTGATTTGTTGTTGCTGGGGATGTCAAGACAATGATGGGACTTTTTAGTACTTGAGAAAGTAACCTATTCAGTATAATTGACGGGAAAAAACAATCTGAGACTTGGCTGATGTGAATTAAAATGACAAGTAGGTTAATCACTCTTACCACACGTATTAGTGTAGCCTCTTGTTTCTGGGCTCGTGCCATGTTGTTGTGGAAACTGGAAATAACCTGCAAGTGAGTCTCTTCTACTACCGGTGCTGCAATCAGACCATTGAGAAAAAGTGCTGCAGAGTAAAGGAGAGCAGTGGTCTGTTTGATCTACGCCTTCCACTTTCTGACAGCTTAGCCTAGTTTGTAATTAAGACTGAGCTATCTTTATAATTGCGTTGCCACTCCCAAGCCAAATTCCCAATGAAAAAACACCATCGCTGGTTCGTGATCCTGATCATATTTCACCAAATGTGATGTGAATCGCGCTGTGTGTCTGTTCCCAGAGCTTTAGGAATTTCAACACTCTGCTACTTCTGTAAATAGTGACGGAGAAAGCAACATTCCTTAATCAGTGTTTGACATTCCCTCTGTCTAATTGAAGGTTAGTGAGCCATTATACCGCAGGTGCAAATTGTCAGTGTCTGTACTATGTATTGTATACTCACTATTCTTTTAGATTCAGTTCTTTAGCACGCAGGCAACTGTTGAAGTGGCCCCAGGATCTTGAGTTCTAGTTAGTGTTGCAGCTGTGTTATAAAGTAGTGTGGTGTGAAAGTGCAGGTGATGTCTGTGCAGGCCGGGCCAGTGATAAAGATGTGATGAAACACAGGCCAGAATGACCTTTTCGAGGACAGCTCACGATAGGCTTTTAATTTTGGAAATGTTACACAGGTGGAGAAAACAAAGTTATATTGTCTTGGTTAGGTGATTTTCAAACAACAGGCCCAGATCATCACATTTTTTTAAGTGGTATCAGTCATACAGTACACAGGGCTGGCTTCATGTCAGTACTACTAGTATCTGTCTCTGAAACAACATTCAAAACCTTTTCTGCCATTTGCGTGTTACATTAAAATCTGCTCCTGGAAAAACATACTGTAAATACTACTGTACTGCAAACAGAGCCAGTGCTGAGTACTTGGACAGGTGTATATTTGTCTATACGTGGACTGATTTGGTCAGCTGATTATGTCAATGTCATGGCATCACAACCCAGGCATGACTGAGTCACAAAAGTGTGCAGGTGTGTAGCTGAGTTCAAAGATAGGTGTGGTCCGACCCAGGAGTCCTTATTTATTGATGTAGTAATGACTGTATTATTACTACTAGTAAAGGTTAGCCGACAACATTAACTGTATGTTCGACCAACAAAATGAGGTTAGGCTCAACTTACTGAAGTCTATTAGATATCTCTTGTATTTCCTCTCACTTTTGCCTGTCTCCATTCATCACGATTAAGTCAGTTTTACTTCTCAGCATTAAATGATGATGTTGGTGATAAAACAGCCTCTTTCCCTGAAGACACACAGAGAGGACTCTCATTTTAGAAGAGTCAGCTGACAGAGCGCAGGCCTACTGTTAGACTGATTAACTAGTCAGTCAATTTTCTTTCTTTTCTTTTTTTTCTTGCTGTCCACAGGCAAACACGAACACAAGCACACACTCTCTCACACACACACATATGTGTACACAAATAGACGCACTTGCCTCTGTCTGGACTGTCTGGTTCCCGCTGCTGGTCAAAAGGCTCATTGTTTAAAATCAAATTATGTGTGTCAGTGTATTAAAGGCAGCCGGTTGTAAGTAAACAGTCACTTCAGCCGCTTGGCTTGGAACGGCGTAATTATGTCACATGGCTCTTGTCTGGGATCAGACGGGGAGTAACTGTATAATTAAACATATAATTAATATTGTGTCAGTAAGACCACTTTGGACAACTGTTAAATCAGTTTATGTGATAACTGGAAATTAATGTTCACCCACATTTATATTTAGAGTTGAAGACAGAATTATTCCTGTCTGATACTTCCACTAAAAGAGATCCACGTTGCAGACGGCGCTGTGTTTTGATTGGCAATATTATGAGCTCCTCTGCATGGTGTCATTCGCCAACTTGCCACTGGTGTGTCTCTGCAGAGTTCTCGTACATCCTGGAAACTCTGGGAAAAAACATAGAAAGACTCTAGTCATACGTATGCATCTGTTTTACATTTTTCCTGTTTAGCGACTTTTCCCCTTTGCTTTGCTACTTTTTTGAGAGAGAGAACAGGGTAAGGAGAGAAAAGAGTAAGTTGCACAAAATAGGGTTATGTGTTATGCCTTTTACAGGAAGCCTCTGTGTCTCGTTTTGGACACGAACAATGTTGTGAAAGAGAATTAAGGTGCATGGGAGAGGTCGACTAGCTAAGCAGCAGGGCAGGGTTCAGAGAAGCTGTCTAACCGGTGACACTGCACGCCACCAGCCTAGGGTGTGAAAAAAGGTGTGTGTCGTGAACGTGTGGATTTGTGCATGTCATTTGTGCAAGTTTACTCGGGACCTGTTTGTAACGCACATCAGTGCTGAAGGGATTCAGAATGCTTTCTGCTTTCTGCAGTATGAAATAAGCACAGAAACAATGGTCCTGTTTGTTAGCCGCAGAGGATTCCTGACACTAACATGGAGTCTGACTCACTGAGGTATTACCTGAGCAGTCCGAGCAAGAGTCTAAACACATTATGTTGTCCAAACCCCGTTTTCCTCCAGAACAAGATCTCTTTGTCTGCTGTTGGACCATGGTGCAAAGTGATTAACTCCCCTTTTTTTTTCTCCTTTTCTCTTGCAGTCACTGTCATGTCTTTTATATTTATTTAAAAAAAAAAAGAGTGAGGGGGAAGAAAGAGTGTTGTGCAGACCTGCTGTCTGTTTGATCTGACAGGTAGAATTTGCCTGCAGGGCAGGCAGAGGAAGAGAAAGGGCCAAATGTAAAGAGGATGTCTCTTTTCAGGTAATTTGAGGAGGAATACCTCGGAGCACAACTTCTTACTAATGATGAGAGAACGGTGAATGGGGGCTGGGAGACGAGGAGAAGCAGAGCTGAGAGAGGAGTGTAATTTCCTTCTTGCTACGCCTCCTTCATCAAACTGTCACTCATCCATCCATGCCTGCGTCCCTCCCTCTGCTTCAGGGGTTTAGATGCCTCCAGACAGAACTCACCAGGCATCTTAATCCTTCTCCCACAACCGCGTTATTGTTGAGGTCTTCAGCCTTTTGCCTTTATTATTCTAGCCATACCTGCTTCATCTCCCATTCAGATCTGTGTGTTTGCAGAGCTCTGATCTTTTGCTCTGGCTATTGTTATTCATCAGTCTCTTCACTTTGTGTCACCTGTTAACTCACAGAAAGTGCTGGTGTGATTTCACGTCCCTCCATTGTGTTTACTCTGGTATCCCCTTTAAAAAGGGAGGAGGAGGAGAGGAGAAATTAGGAGGAGAAATTAGTTAAGACCAGCCACTCCACAAAACACACACACACACACACACACAGATTTTAACAGGGTTAGGCCTGTGATCCAAACTAAAGTCAACAAACCCCAGAGTAGGAGAACCCATGGCAGTGATTTCCCACTCACACTCTCCAAAGAGTTATCTCACTCCCACAGCCCAGTTAACAACTCTATAGATGTGGTTGGGACTGGAACCACAATGATAAGGGTTTCTTTGTGTATATGTTTGTGTATGTGCTCTGTCTGCGTGTCTATGGAAAGCCAGGGGCACCTTGAGCCTGAGGCGAGTTCACATGGTGGTAAAGAGTGGCCTGAAGTTCATTTAACATGGTCAGGTTCAATATTTGTAAGGTGGAGACGTAACTAATTCTCTGTGTCTTGTGAGTATGCGTTCAACTGAGGATTATTTGTATTAACATTAATCAGCTAAATGTTTAAATTAATCACATTTAATTTGTGATTACATTTTTCAGGTTGTTTGAGAAAAGCGGGAAATCCCCACATTTGAGATGCTGTCATCAGCAAACACCTATAAATACTAAATTTGTCAGTGTCTGTTAATATTCTGCTCAGCGCTGCCGTCAGAGGTTTCCATTGTACCTTGATGACAGACTACGATAAAAGACACAGTCACCACCGCAAACAAACAAACAAAGAAACAAACAGAGTGAAAAACACAAACGTACCACACACACATGCATGCCAGGCCGCTTGTAGCTCTGGACTCGCTCCCAGAAAGAGGAAGCCTTACAAAACTGTGTGGAATGTTGCAACCAGATCATAAACCCACATGCAGAAAGGTGACAAGTGTCTCTCTGTCACACATCGAGGGTTGTGTGGGGTCAAAAGAACCTCAGTTTTGTCACAAGGTTACACATTGCACATGCAGTGTGATGTAAAGGCCACTCAGTGTGGGTAGGAAGTTGGAAGCGACTGAAAAGTGTCAGATTAGTTCAGAGAATGACATGACTAACATCTCATGACTAACAAGATGAATTAATCTCTGTCTCTCTGCTAGGGGTGCAGGGGTATGCTAAGGGTGGCCTCACGTGTCATCAAGCCACCCTTTAGGACAGCCCAAAAAATCCTGGACTGAAAACTGTTTTAACTCCACATTTCAGTAATATATTGTTCAAAGTCATTTCACTTTTTCAGCAACTATTTTCCAACATATTTAATGTGTTTTGAAAGAAATCTTGGGATTGCCTTTACACAGACTTTAAACTCAGATTTTTAAGCACAAATTTAATCCTCACCAGACAAACATAATTGAAATACATCAAAGAAATGCTAAAATATCTTCTAATTACCCTCGTATATGCCACTGTGAAGCTCAAAGCAAACTTTAGGAGAAAATAAACAAGCTAGCTGGAAACAAATCTCCCTGGGTGGGCTGTAGCGGTAAATTAAGTAAATGTTAGCAATTCAGGTATTGAATAGAAGCAAAGAAGTAGTGTCTCTAAATCAGTCAGTAGTGGATTATGTATAACATGCATCTAGATATGGAGGTTTTCTATGCCGACAGACCTATTGTTGGAGATTCCTCTTTAGCCGACCACAGAAACAGGATAATGACAGAACAACATAGAGAAGCAGGCACACGGAGTGCTCAGACAGAAAATGGGTCCTGTGCTGTGCACCACAGCTACTCAGATGAGTCTTTTTGAACATGTTTTTAAACACAGTCTGAGATTTTACCACATGTCCCTAGTTTGGACTCCACCCTGCTCTGCACTTCTTTATTCAGTCTACCCCGATGCTTGCCTGGCCTCCTTTTCTCTCAGCATGTCTTGCTCTCTCATTACGTTTCTGGCTTCTACTTTTTTTTAACCTCTAGCTCGTTGCGCTCTCTTTGTCACTTTATCCACCTTCCTCTTTTTTCTCTCTCTATTTTACATCATTCTTTCAAACTTTTAAAAGAAATAACTCTCACACCTCTCTCTGCCTGCTTCCTCTGTCATGTATTTATGCTTCCTCTGCTCTTCTTGAAAAGAGAAACGGAGGAGGGGAAAGAGAGGGGAAAAACTATGCTGACGAGCAGTATTGGGCAAGTTACTCTAAAAAAATAATTAGTTACAGTATGTAGAGTGTAAAATTTAGTTGCATCTCTTGGTGTAATCACTGCATTGCAATCACCTCACATCACCCCCGCCTCCCTAGTGTAAAAGAAAACGAACATTTGAAAGGCCCCGCTGAGAGTCCGTATTTAGTTTGTCTGTTCTGGGCTAGTGTAGAAATACTGTGTTTCAATATGGCGGCCTCCGTGGAAGAGGACCTGCTCCCACTGTAGACTGTAGGCTCATTTTAAAGTAACAAAAACAAAAATGTTCTTATTTTCATGTGATTATAGATGCAGGAAAATATAGTTGTGTATATTATATTCTAGGTCTGCCTTATTCTGAAACTAGAGGCCTTACACACTGGACCCCTAGTGCTGGGGTGGGGTCAGTGAAATAATTTTTAAAAAGTCATACTGACTAATATTTAGTAGGTACTTGTTTTTTAGTGGTCAGAAAAAAACGGAACAGAGTGGAAATAGAAAGCACCAGGCAGCTGCATCACTCTTGCTCTCTTTCGTATATGCTTTACGTTATTTCCTTTTAGTTTAATTCCGGAGACATGATTTGAAGCTTCCTCTTGGGGTCTATGGTAGCTGTAATTTAACCACCCTTTCCTCTGTAAGTCAACTGAGACTCTCTTTTTGTGTACACTAGTAGCAGCACCCCCCACAATGGTGCTAATTTGGACTTTTCTGAGTGGAGGTAGACTATATAAGGTGACAAACTGTTGAGATTTTCAATGTATTAGCAAACCAGCCTCTCGGTTCACCATCGAGGTCTAGAAAGTGTAGTTCTCTTTGAGCAACATCTAGATGTGATATGACTGAAAGTGCATCTTAGTCATCCCGGTGTCTGAACCGGGTTTTTGATTCTACACGCACACAGTCTACATCAGTTTGAGCATGTGATTTTGTTTACACTTCCCATATAGTGATGCATGTTGACGTGAGTTTTAAATCTTATCATCTTGTAATTTGGATTACCATTTCTTTCTTGCAAGCACAGTCTGAATGTTTTCTTGAAGCTACGACTACTATACTAAGCCCAGGATTCTTTCCAGATTTATCAAACCGACTGCATAGCCAGTAACGTGTTCTGCACTTGACTTGTGATGTCCATGCATGCACACACAGGAGTACAGTACAGTGAATAGGCCACCTATGCTCTAGCCAAGCCAGGGAATGATCCGGGGATTGAAATGTGAGCTGGTTTATGCTCTCCCTCTTTCTCTCTCTCACACTGTTTCTCTGTGATGGCCGCAGGGGGAGAACATGATGGAGTTATTAAGCGTCGCTGAGACTAGAATAGCGGCTGGAGGAGTAGGAGGAGGAGGAGGAGGAGGCGGCGGTGGTGGTGGTGGGGTTGCAGAAGGTGGAGAGGTAGGAGGAGGGAATTAGCACAGAAGAAAAGGGGAATTAGGGATTGGCGCTAGGAGGAGAATGAGAGAGTAGGGGAGCTCGGTATATAGGAATTAGGAATGAAGGAGGTGGGAGACATTACATGAGTGAGTGAGAATGAACCCACCCCTCTCTGCTCGATGAAGCCCCCACGGCCAGCCAGGACAGGCAGAGGTCAGCATGAGGTAGAGGAGGAGAAGAAGAAGAAGGAGGAGGAGGAGGGAGAGAACGAAGGAGAGAGAAGAGAAAGCGAAGGAGGGGTGTGCGTGAGATGGGGGCGCTAATGTGAACCAGCTGTAGAAACCTGACACCTCGAGAGTGGGTTAGAAATGAGAGGTGGAGGAGTGAGAAAGAGAGGGAAAGAAGGGCTGCAGGAAATTGCACAGAGTAAGAGAAGGATGGAGAAAAGAGGAGGGAAAAAAAAGTCCTCATGGAGCAAAACAAAGAATCCCATAGATGAATGTGGCTGCAGGAACCCTCTGTGCTGAGCTGTTCATGAAAGTAGATCTGACTGTGTGTGTGTGTGGCTGTGTGTGTGTGTTAAGACGTCCATTCATTCTTGCGCCGTGTCCCATAATGTAAATACTGAACAATCGCGCCGCTTCCTGTAATATATTCAGTGACAGACTTGTGTGTCAGCATGTTAGGTTATCTCTTCCTCAGTGAGACACCACTCCCTGACATTAATGTGAATCATGCACAGCCTTGTCTGTTTGCCTCGGGCTGGGGTGATACAGCCACAGGCTAATAATGAGCTCTCTATCTTGCTAGTGAAACCTGAAGGACAGGGTAGTATCGTTTCCTGACGCCATGGCATGTGGTTCTGTCAACACTGGTTAGATAGCAGCGATTGAATTTAATAGAGGTTACTATGCATCTTTCCTGTCAGCAAAGTAGCAAATAAGTATAGAAGGGTGGTGTAGAGTTACAGCACGGCTCTATATTACAATACCTTTTTGTCTTTCCAGTGCATGTTGAGTGATTTCCTAACCAGACGAACTTAAAAGTTGCAAACGAACTCAAAAACCTTGTAAACAGTGTAACCACGTTTCAGATTTCAGCCTCCTCACTGAAGTGGCCGTGCTTGACATTGAAAATGCGTCTCATATTCCCCGGTCGTTTTTAACAATGAAAATGTGTGAAAAGTTCCCAGTGAAACGTAAACCTGGCATTAACCTGGACACGCTGTTCTTTGTGTGACAGGCCGCTAATGTGATGTATGTCGCAGGGCACGGGGCCGTGTCATTACTCCTGGAGAGGGGGCGGAGAGGTCGTCCTGGAGGAAAAAAAAAAGAGCAGTCCTAATTCCCAGGACGGGCGGCAGCGGCGGCAGCTGTGTTGTTGTGATATCATGGCCAAGCTGTGTTTGTGTTTAGAGCGGGGAGGGACAGCTTTGTGTTTGTGTGTTTATGTGTGTGTGTTTGTGTGCAGGCATGCATATTTGGGGAGTGTGTGTGTGTGAGGGTGGGGGAAGGACAGACAGACAGACATGCTGATACAGGGACGGAGACATGGAAGAGGGAGGCCGTGTCTAATCTGGCGGAGTTGAGGCGGAGAGGCGTGAAGTCTGTCTCTCCTTTGAAGATCACAGATCAATAATCTATCATCTGGTTTAACTGTTTGTTGTGAATATGAGGATTTGAATGAGAAAAACATATAAAAGATAAAGCTCGACATACACAGATGTATCAGCGTTTGGCTGCATGAAAATACATTGCTCAGTTGATTGAGTTGTGTTTTGTTGTTGTTGTTGTTGTTGTTTTGGGTACATGTCCATGGGTTTGATGTATTTTACAATACAACATTTGTGAACTGACTATGTTAGTAAGAGTGGGAATTTGTCACCAGATGTTGTTTGTCGTATTCAAAGAGACACTGGGTGACTCACACGTTTCACAGATGTGATTGATCTGTGAAACTTCTGCCTGGCATGATTCACGACTCTCATTCTTTTCCATGCGCTCACAACCTAATATCTTCAAGCTGCTTTGGGGTGGAGTAGCCAATAATAAATAAATGTTAGTAAGCGTCAGACTGAATTTCAAATAAGTCTCCAGAGTTCCCTGTCAGTTTGGTTCTCCCCTTATACGTGCTCAGAGGGCTGTTTATTTGTGAAACAAGCATATTTTTTTCATTTGTAATGGTTATGAAAGAGGGTAACAACTTTTCTGTGTGTGTGTGTGTGCATGTGTGTGTGTGTTACTGTGTGGTGTATCTCTGCTCTCTTATTATGTTACCTGAACCCCTCTAGGGAGGCAGGTTTAGAGCCCTGTGTAAGAGGCAGCAGGTTGCTCCGTCGCCCACAGTCCCCAGACAGTGTGTCTGCCATGTGTCACACTCACACACACACACAATACAACAGACGGCTGATTAAAATAGCACACACAGGAAGTTACCTGACTAGTACCATTTTTTTTTTTGCTAACAGAATAAGGTCTCCGACCAAATGCTGTCTCCACATAGAGAAGCGGTGCACGAAAGTGGGAGGGACCGTGAAAAAAAAAAACAGAGGAATAGAAAGTGACAAAAGGGATCGTCGTCTCTAATGAGATCCCTGGTGGACATGTTGTGTAATATTGTGATTTCCTCTCCACTGCACGGCATGCGGCTGAATCACTTTGCTGAAAAACAAGAAAAAAGAGAAATCGAAAGGAAAGGTTGATGAATAAGCAGAGGAAAAAAAGGGTCACTGACGCAGACATAGACACAGTTTGTAGGGCAAATGGGGTCAAATCGTGATAAACAAGCCTTTTAGTCATACAGTTTTTTTCTTTTTTTTGTGAATGACTTTCAGTTATCAAGAAGAGTTCCTTACCTCACACTGTGGACACATTTATGTAGGTTATGGCGTTTACCCGGTGTCATCTTTTTACATTGCCCCGATAACTGTTGGTGTTTTCAGCTTGTTGTTTTCAAGTTTCTGCCATCTTTCAGTCAACAACTTCCAGATGTGTCCATCTTACATCCTTCCACTTTTTAGCTTCTTCTTTGCCAGCACTGACCTCAGTTTAACCCTTCCACCAAGCAGCTCAGCTTCCTCATTTTCTCTTGCAGGGTTTACGGGTTAGCAGCTCAGGGTTGGGGTAGGGTAGAGCTGCTTCCATCTGTGATCTTTAGGACTCGTGGTTCAACTCTGGGCTCATCTTAACAGCATCTGTATGAGCTTGTACTATAAATAGCTTCCTATATCTCATGGGATAAAAACATATGAATTAATAGTTTAATAGTCAGTGTTATTACTCCTGCTCAGGGATGTGGTTCACCAATGGCAAGACTGTATTAGACAGTAGTGTGTACCTGTGCTGGTTCACTTCTTTCTTTGATGTGTGTGTCTGTGTGTGTACTGCAGTATTCTTGTGCAAATGTTACTCTATAACGCTCTCAATGCTGTTTTCTGATGTGGTGTGTTACATGCACCTGACTGAAACCCATTCCTTTGTTTTGTTTGTTTGCTTCTCTGTGCTCACACACACGCACACACACACACACACATTTGTTTAGCTCATCTTTCAACTATTGTCTCCATTGAGGGCTGATTAGGTTTAAATCCTTGTGAGTCCCTTTGCGTGCTCCATCATTGATTTCTGTGTTTTTCTTGTGTGTGTGTGTCCAGGTGTGCGGCAGGCTTTCTGGGCGAGTACTGCCACCATAAGGACCCGTGTCAACCTGGCTACTGCCTGAATGGAGGGAACTGCTCTGTGTTCATGTCCACCGGTGTACCTGTACCAGGCAGTGCCACCTGCACCTGCCCCCTTGGCTACACCGGACAGCACTGCCAAACTCCCCAGAACTCCACGTGTTACCCCAACAACCCCTGTGCCAACAGAGGAGTCTGTACCCTGCTGTCCCTCGACAACTACAAATGCGAGTGTGCCAGAGGATGGGCAGGTGGGCTACTGCTTAATCACCTCACAGGAGTTTGTCACTGTGCAAACATCCTGAACTCTTTTTCTGTTTGATTGCTGTTTTTCAGCCATCTGAATTTGAACTTTTTGGTTTAAGTTTAAGTTAGACCATGATTCAAGGAACTAGTGGCTTCTTGGTGCAGTTGTGTAACTGTATAATGATGTATAATGAATTCTAAATGTATAATGATGCATTAAAAACTATTTTCTGTTATTAAAATAAGACATTTAGAGGACACTGACTTCTGTCATGCAATAACTGCAAATACATTCTAGAGACGCTAAACAGTATGCTAATCTAGTCTGTGCAGAAAGTAACACAGGCAACGACAAAATAAAAACAATGTGATAAAAAAAAAAAGGTGTGAGATAACCACAAATACATACCCGTCACTGCGTATATCTTTTCCTGTAGTATCAAAGCCGTAAGTCTACACAGATGCTAACGCTTTGCTCCTCTCCTCTCCTCCTTTTTCATTCCCAGGGCCACGGTGTGAGCACGAGGACAGCTGTCTGTCTAGTCCCTGTGCCAACGGTGGAACATGCAGCTCTCTGTCTGGTGGTAGCTACACATGTTCATGTCCTCCTGGCTACACAGGTCCTCGCTGCCTTAATGACACAAATGAATGTGCTGCCACACCCTCCATATGCCAGAATGAAGGAGCATGTGTCAACACCCCTGGCTCTTACAAGTGAGAATCTAGTTTTTAATAACCAAATGTCTATTATTTTTTTTAAATAAAACAGCTTGAATTCACGGGCTGAATGAAATGGGCTCTGTCATTGTTACAGGTGTACCTGTGCCCCGGGGTTCACTGGCAAACACTGTGAAAGCTCATACATCCCTTGCTCACCTTCACCGTGTCAAAATGGAGGCACCTGCCACCAGAGCTCTGAAACCAGCTACTCATGCCACTGCCTCCCAGGTAGGCGGATTTTAAAAAGGCTTAAATTAATTCAGTGTGCGAAAAAGTTAACCACGCAGAAGGAACGAGAGAGAGAGGGAAAGAAAGCATGAAGGTACTAAAGAGAGAGCATGAAGGTACTAAAGAGAAATGGAAATTTAAGGGAATAAAAAAGAAAAAGGGTGACAGTGTAACATTGTATTTATGTATAAAAAAATGTAGAGTTGAGTTTCTGTTTTGTTACATTGTGTTGTTTGAGGTGCAAACAGTCAGTATTTGACACACCGTACTGTCAGTCTGCTACATTTAGCAAGTATACACAACAAACACACAGCTGCTGTTAATACACTACCAGGACATATCATCGTACTTGCGTGCATAAGCGAACATCCTACTACAGCTCATGCATTTGAGTGCATGTCTTCCCTAATGGACTCATAAATGAGACAATAAACAAAAAATAAATGTCTCTTTCATTTCTGCCAGGTTTCAACGGGACCAACTGCGAGAACAACATCGATGACTGCCCCGGTCATCAGTGTGCCAACGGAGGAACCTGTATGGATGGAGTCAACACCTACAATTGCCAGTGTCCTCCAGAGTGGACTGGTAAGGGCTTTGTGGGTGTGGTTGTTTGTGTGTTTTGTTTGTGAGATATTAAGAGTTTTCCTCATATGTGTGAAGTGGACTTAAAACATTTAAAAAATAAAGTATCTTAGTGGCCGTTCAGCCCTGCATATGAGTGTTTCTATGAAGTATCTGTGAGGCATGAAATGGGAATGTACACTACACATTTGATTGTCCACCACAGCGCTTGCTGGATGACATCGCTCTGCGGTCTGGTAGAAGTTGGTGCCAGGTTCAACTTTTTTTTTTTTTTTTTTTTTTTTTTTTTTTGGTGCTGGAATGTTTCCATATTCTTTTGTACTGATTCTTCATCCTTCAGCCTGTACTTCACACAAGGAGTGTCTGTGCTAACACACGTGTGTTTGTGTGACATATGCAAGCTCCATTTACAAAGCAAACATGCATACATCAGCTTACTTGGACCTCTCTGAGTTTACTTAACACTAATCCAGCCATTTCCCACATCTACAAAAAACAAAACAAAACAGGGTTTCCTAAATAAGATGGTAAGCCTTCCTGTCCACCCCTCTACCTCTCCACAGGTCAGCACTGTACAGAAGATGTGAACGAGTGTCGCCTGCAGCCAAACACTTGCCAGAACGGAGGTACCTGCAGCAACCTGATCGGCGGCTATGTCTGCGTGTGCGTTAATGGCTGGAGTGGACCCGACTGCTCTGAAAACATCGACGACTGTGCTACATCGATGTGCAGCAAAGGCTCCACATGCATCGACCGCGTGGCGTCCTTCGTCTGTCTCTGCCCCCTCGGAAAGACGGGTAGGCCAATAGTTAGAGAGTTACACACAGAATAATTAACTAAAAACTAAAACCAAAACTAAAATGCTAACTTCAAAACAAACTGAATAGTTGCTGTTATAGTTTAATACTTCCTTTTTATATTGGATCGTTGACAACTGTAAAAAAGAGAAGCAAAAACAAAAACATTTAAGAAAAAGGCACTGAATGTGATCCATGTCAAATAGACAAATACACTAATTACACCATAGAATAGATTTGCATGCGCAGTCAACTGATTAGTCACACATTATTGAATTTGGGTTAAGCTTCTCCTTAATTAACTGTAGCAAATTTGTATTGAGTCATGCTTTATTGTCTCCTGCGTTGGAGATTCTCTGGAGGCATTTTGTTTAAGGATTACTTTTCACTCATTCGTGTTGCTTCTCTTCAGGTTTGCTCTGCCATAGAGATGATGCCTGTATCAGTAACCCCTGTAGAGAGGGCTCCCAGTGTGACACCAACCCCATCAGTGGCATGTTCAACTGTAACTGTCCACCTGGATACATAGGCAGCACCTGCAACATTGACAGAGACGAATGCAGCATTGGTAAGAAAGAGAAAGTCCTAAACACACGCGCACTGCACTGTTATGATCTGTTCTGCTTTCAATTGTGCCTCCTTCCTCTTCATCATCATCAGGTACCAACCCTTGCGAGCACGGTGGTCAGTGTGTGAACACTGATGGCTCCTTCACATGTAACTGTGTCAGGGGTTATGCCGGGCCGCGTTGCGAACAAGATGTCAACGAGTGTGCTTCATCCCCCTGCCAGAACGACGGAACATGTCTGGATCGCATTGGGGACTACACCTGCATCTGCATGCCCGGTACGAGAATATAAATTATCTTCAGTTTTAACCTATTTTATGCCCAGATAATCTTTAATCAGAGAAATTGTCCCCTGCAGTCAGTAAAAGTAAAACGGATAACTGCTTGGATAACTCCACAATCATCTCAAAAGAGGTTCATCCAAAATAAAAAGTGATAAAACACGTTTCAAACAAGTGCCATACTTTTTATATTAAAATTCCTGGATCTGAATCTGCACAAAAATTGTCTTTGGTTCATGGTCTAATTATCATCATTAAAATTGGTTACTGTTTTTTGTCGATATCCTAAAAATGTCATCTTTGTTGGTGGAGTTTATAACAGCCTACACCCGCACCTCACACACTTTACTTGCAACAAAGTACAGGAGACAATTTTTGTGTGGATTCAGATCCAGGAATTTTACAAATAACTACTGTCTTGAATATAAAAAGTATGGTAGCTGGAGAGGTGCCAGTTCACCTCCTGAGCACAGCCAAGGTGCCCTTGTGCAAGGCACCGAAACCCCCACAATAGCTCCGGGTGGCTGCCCATCACTCCACCATCCCTCTCCACATTTGCAAGTGAACCATCGTACATAAACGTGTGTGCATTTCAGGTTAAAATGCATGTAAAACACTTCGATTTAAGTCAATTTAAAAACTTGTTTCTTGTCATTCGTGCAGGATTCGAGGGGACTCATTGTGAGATAGAGGTGAATGAGTGCCTCAGCTCCCCCTGCCTGAACCAGGGTAAATGTCAGGACCACGTCAGCCGCTTTGTCTGCGAGTGCCCGGCAGGTCGGTATACAAAAACTGTGTGATTTTATTTTTGATTTCCATCCACTCATAGTGGAAATGATCCAGCCCAAGAAGTCAGGTGCCGATTTTAAAACTACGCTCCTCATCATTCTGTTTTCAGGCTTCAGCGGTGAAATGTGCCAGATAGACATCGATGAGTGTTCCAGCACACCCTGTTTGAATGGGGCCAAGTGTATCGACCGACCCAACGGATATGATTGTGAATGTGCTGAAGGTAAAAGGGAATAACCTTATACATGCCCGCTCTGCTGTTGTGTTAGGCATCTGATACTGATGCTATAGTCCTTGTTATTGTTCTGAAAATATAATCTCCTCTCACAGGCTTCACGGGTCTACTCTGTGAGGACAACATCAATGACTGCGTACCTGAGCCATGCCACCACGGTGTGTGTAAAGACGGCATCGCCACCTTCTCCTGTGAGTGCTATCCTGGATACACAGGCTCCATCTGTAATATCCAGGTTCAGGAGTGCCACAGCAACCCTTGTCAGAACCGAGGACGCTGCATTGACCTGGTCAACGCCTACCAGTGCAACTGCCCACAGGGAACCACAGGTAGGTACTCAGTGTGTTAATTCCATTTGACATGTAGTACGTAAATTATGCAAGCAGTTGTGTAAGTGGGATTAGATTAGATTAGATGTTTGGGGGCCAGCGTTGTACAAAGAGACAAACTTTCACAACATGAGATATGATACAAAGCAAGTCACTCGGAAACTTCCTTCCTTAAAACAAAACTCTGCTCTGCTTGACGTCTAGTTGCTATAGTAACCGCACAGTCTATCAAACACGCACACACACACACACACACACACCTAGAGCTTCCTGTATAGCTTTCAATGTAAAGTATAAGCGTTCTATGTGCGCATGTGTGTGTGTTTAGCAGTCACAAGTGTGGGTCAAGCGGTGCTAACCCACGTTGCTGAGGATTAGCAGGCTCAGATCAGTATGTTGTACCAGCCCGAGGCCTGGTACTGGAGTCTGTACTGTCCTCACTTTACCAAAACTGGCGTCAGGTCACCCTGTCGGGTCTCGCTTTCAGGTTTCATGCCCTGATTTCTCCTCCTCTGACATGCCTTGTTCTCTCTTTCTTTGTCTAGTTCTCCCTTTTTAGCTCACCCCCTCTTTCTGTTTATTCTTTCTTTCTTTCTTCTCCCTCTTTAACAGTTCTGACTATGAGGTGAGGCAGTAGTAAAAGTCTGTCTGTGTTTTTTGGTGTCTCATGTCTCGCTGAACTCAAATTTTTATGGAGTCTTACTCCCTCTGGTGGTGAATGAGTCACATTTTGTAACTGCCACGTGATTGAATTGGAACTCAGCACAGGCAGATAAAATGATTATTATTTATATAAACTGTCTGTTGTTACTTTATGAGTTTATGTTTTGTCTACTCAGGGGTGAACTGCGAGAACAATGAAGATGACTGTGCCAGCAACCCCTGTGAGTACGGAGAGTGCCAGGACGGCATTAACGAGTACAAATGCGTGTGCACGCCAGGATATACAGGTATGTTTTGATAGAAACCCCATTAAAGTCAATGTGATAAGAGTATACAATGTTTCAGAAATGAGGCAGGATACAACTAATCCTCTGCATTGCTCTCCAATAGGAGCTAAATGTGATGTGGAGATCAACGAGTGTAACTCAAACCCATGTATGAGTGGAGGAACTTGCGTGAACAAGGTCAACGGGTTCCACTGCCTGTGCCCACCGAGCACCCACGGCCCCCTGTGCCTCTCTGGGACGGACCACTGTGCTCCTAAGCCTTGTGTGCACGGAGAATGTATTGAACAGCAACACGGGTAAGTTGACATGAGTTGATATACACCAGGTATGTAATGCTAGTGGGAATTTAAAAGATCCATACTGTAAAACAGTCTGGCCAGCAGCCAGTTTTGACAAAGTGCTTCCTTTTACATGATTTAGATGTGAAGGGCCTCCTACAGTTAATGAAATATCTTTCAGCTTGTATCAATTTCCAAAATTGCCCCTGCAAACCATTAAACCGTGCAGCATCAGCATAACTCTGTGCACGTAATGAAAAGTTATAATCTTACTATTTACTATGCAGGTAATTCCACATTTTAAACCTGTGCGTATCTTTATTTTGTCTAAAGGTTCCATTGTGACTGTGAAGCCGGCTGGGTAGGACAATACTGTGAGCAAGAAAAGGATGAGTGCCAGCCCAGTCCATGCCAAAACGGCGGCACCTGTGTGGATCGTCACAATGGCTACACCTGTCAGTGCCATCCTGGATTCAGAGGTAATAATAACAACAATAGTTAGCGTGATTATGTTTCTCATATTTCATTTAAAAAGAAAAAAGAAAAACAAATATCTGAATCACCTCCTGCTCTCTTATTAGGTGTAAACTGTGAGAAGAACATAGATGAATGTGCATCTGGGCCCTGTCTGCACCAAGGCATTTGTATAGATGGAGTCAACAGTTACACCTGCCAGTGTAGTCCACCATTCACAGGTTAGTGATATCACACTCCCACCACATCATGATAGTCTTGTTAGCATAGCATGGCCAACTGAACAGAATTTTACCATTCACCTGTTTTTTATCAGTACTCACTATGTGTGCTATGTTAAAACAGGAAAACACTGTGAGGTGGAACAGGTTCCCTGCGCCTCTCATCCATGTGAGAGTGGCGGAGTGTGTCGTCCAACTGCAGACTACACCTCTTACACCTGTCGATGTCCCGCTGGCTGGCAAGGTATGTGTGTGTCTGATTAAAGTCCTGTCTGTTGCTAAATAGAGGCCGTGCTAATATCCGCTTGTTTGTTCACAATTGTGTAGGTACACGCTGCACCGAGGACGTGAACGAATGCAAAAAGAACCCTTGCAAAAATGGCGGCAGTTGCATAAACAGCCAGGGCAGCTACAGGTGTACGTGTCGACCTGGATACAGCGGACACAACTGTCAGATAGATATCGACGACTGTTCACCCAGTGAGTCCCACTTTGACTAATTCAGTCACTTTTCTCAGCTGTATGATGCCTGTGTGATATTTGATGTAGATATAGATATAGAGAGGTCTTAGAGGTCAAACAACCTTGTTAAAACTGATGAAGCTGATTGCTATTTAAATAAAATGTTTATTCATGGGCCACCTCTTAACCCCCCCCCTCTGTAGACCCGTGTTTGAATGGAGGCTCTTGTGTGGACGACGTTGGGGGCTTCTCCTGCGACTGCCGCGCAGGTTTTGAAGGAGAGCGCTGCGAGACCGAGGTAGACGAGTGCGCCAGCCAGCCATGCAGGAACGGAGCCAAGTGCCAGGACTACGTCAACAGCTTTGTGTGCGAGTGCCGAGCAGGCTTCGACGGAATCCTGTGTGAACACAACATCCTTGAATGCACCGAGAGGTGAGCCATAAAACAAGTGTTTTATTATCGCGCTCAGTTGTTCTCCTCTTCTGCAATGAGTTCTTCTTGGAAGAAAGAAGTTGAACTTTAAGATCTTCAAGGCCTGTGTTGTATTTTTAAAGTATGCCTCAGCACTCGAGACAGGGTGACAGATTAATCACTACTTTCTTTATCTCCTTCCCCCCAGCTCCTGTCTGAATAATGGGACTTGTATTGATGACATCAACACCTTCTCTTGCCGATGCCGTCCTGGTTTTTACGGGACGTTCTGTGAGTACGAGAAAAACGAGTGTGACTCTCAGCCCTGTAAGAATGGAGGCACCTGCACTGATGGCCTCGGCACCTACCGCTGCACCTGCCCTGTTGGGTACAACGGACAGAACTGCCAGGTAAAGTGTACAGAGCAGGTAACGAGTGTGAGTCTGGGTCAATTTGTGGTAAAAAGCCGTTTAATAAGTCATTTGCTTACATTTACAGAGAGTACACAGAGTGTTGTATGCCTATATTCTTTACATTTTGAAGCCTGTATAAATTCAAATTGACCAAAGTGGTGTAACTTCTTCAAGGTTAACTCTGTCTTACCTTTTTTGTATGCAGAACTATGTGAACCTGTGCAGCCAGGTGCGTTGTCACAACGGCGGCGTCTGCTCTCAAACAGCAGCAACCTCCTGGACCTGCCACTGCTCAGTGGGATGGACGGGACTTTACTGCGACGTCCCAAACATGTCATGTCAGGACTTTGCAGCGAGGAATGGTTAGCATCTACTTCCTGTTGTGTTCTTAAGGAGCAACGACACATTATTTATAATTATAGAAAATAGATGGTAGATCATCTCCGCTACAGTAATGATGAAAAGTTGCATCCTAAGGTTACATTTACAAATTTTGTTTTGTCATACATAAGTACCATCAGATTCTTATAATAGCCAGTAATTGTTTATGTTCACATTCTTAATGCACTATATCCACCTCCTTTATCAAATTACCATAGGTATGGAAGTGGAAAGTGTTTGTAAGAACGCCGGGCGGTGCAAGAATGTGGGTAACTCACACAAATGCGAGTGCCAGCCAGGATACACGGGCAGCTACTGTGAAGACATGGTGGATGAGTGCAAGTCAAACCCATGTCGCAACGGAGCTACATGCAAGGACTACCAGGGCACCTACGAGTGTATAGTAAGTAAATTCTCAGCTGTTTGTGTATGGATGCGTTTGTGGCATGCACGGTTTAAAGCTTTGCGTTAAAAGCACCTGAAACACACCATGAGCTAACCTCTGTCTCTCGTCGTTTTATTGCTCCAGTGTAAACCAGGCTACCAGGGAGTGAACTGTGAGTATGATGTCGATGAATGCCACTCTAAGCCCTGCATGCACGGAGGAACCTGTATCAACCTCATCAACCGATTCAACTGTGTCTGCCCACCTGGAACATATGGTCAGTCTGCATATTGCATATATATATACACACACACATAAATGTACACAAGAGAATGATTGCTTTTAAACATTTATAAAGCAGCTTTGATGCTGCTATGAATTTGAGATAACATTACGAGCCTCTGTAAGCTCCTGAGTATTTCCTGCAATGAGAAAGAAATGCTGGATGTCTTGTGCATTTTGCATAAAAGGAAAAAAAGCCTTATAATCATGTGATTACCTGGGATGCCTCTAAAAATAACATTACAAGCTCATAAAATACTATCTTGAAAAGATTCATTACTTCACCTGATACATACAGTGATATCTGTCTGTTCTCTGCTCTGTAGGCCTCCAGTGTGAAGGCAACGTGGATGACTGTGCCCCGAAGCAAGGCTCCTGGGAACCTCGCTGTCTGAATGGAGGACAGTGTGTGGATGGTGTGGGCCGTTACACGTGCTCCTGCCCCCCAGGATTTGTTGGAGAACACTGTGAGGGGGATCTCAACGAATGCCTATCTGAGCCCTGCCACTCCCCCGGCAGCCTCGACTGTGTGCAGCTGGTCAACGATTACCAGTGTCGCTGTCGCCTTGGATACACTGGTACATTCAGATTAGCTGCTCACAGAGACAAACCATGCTGGTGTTTTTTTTTTTTTTTTGTACATGTTTGGTAGTTAATTCTGCATATATAACTTTCCCCTTTCCCTCACCTTGTGTCACCAGGTCGTCACTGCGAGTCCATGGTGAATCTGTGTCTGTCTGAGCCGTGCCACAACAGTGGTGTCTGCTCTATGAACATGAGCTCAGTACATGGCTACATCTGCTCCTGTTTACCTGTAAGTATCAGCCCCCTTCTGCTATCATAACACGGTTTCAATCAATTTCCTGTTTCCCTTTTCTCTTAATTTCTCAGTGCAGACATGCTTTACAGTTGTTTTTCTATGCACATAGTAATCATGTCATGTTTGGGGTTGTCACAGTTTCTCCACCCTGCCTACATTCACACATCTGACACGTCCCAAGAAAGAAATCACAACACTGATGGCACAGCGTAATTCACCAGTAGCCTACACTTTCACTTTTGAACTTGAACTTGAAGATTGACCCTTGCTGTCCCCCATCATTATAGTTATCTACCTCCAGGTCACTGCTGGTAATATTTATCCATGGTAACGTTTGACACAATGCTGCTGTTAAGAATACAGGATGACACTGTTATAACGTTACATAACCAGGGACTTTTTATGTCTCATCCGGGACAGCAAACACAACACAGCCTTTCAGTAATAATTATGCTTATTTAGTCTTGTTGCGGCTGATTAAAGTAACTTAACTACCCTTTACAGCATGCAGTTTTCTATGACTGCGTCAGTTTCCTGGGAGAGACACACTTCCCACAACAAACTTGCTGCGTTATATATTCGGTTACCCAAAAGGCCACTTTCCTCAAAGATGGACTGTTAGCTGTTTGGAGGAGAGGAAATCTTTGTTTTGTGTCCCTGGTACAGTTACAGGTGAAACAAAAAAAAAAACGTTATATTGAAAATCGTGGAGAATTGTGACACCCCTAGTAAGATTATATTCTTACCAGTGCTGTGCTCACAGTAAAGAAGTTATTAATTATTCATAAAAACACTGAGTGACTTCAGAGGATGGCAGTTTTCCTTCCCTTTTCTCTCGTACTACTTAAATCTTTTCACACTAAATGCTTGTTTTTCTCTCCACTAACCTCTTCTTCTGTCTCTTATTCTCATGCTTGCTTCAGAAGGCCACACCATGGCTCAGGTATAGTTGACAAGCAGCTGATTTGTAGGAGAACCTAGATGTAGTTATGGCAGTTTGTTTCATTTTTGGGCCCTTTAAAAACAAGCACCCAACTCTTGGATCTTAAAAATTTATTATGACCACACCTCATATGTATATTATATTTTGCAGGGTTTTACCGGGTTCAACTGTGGTGAAATAGAAGGCTACAGTTGTGCAAAGCTACGTTGCCAGAATGGTGGGCGATGTGTCGAGTCCCAAGTCGGCCACCTGTACTGCCAGTGCCAGCCGGGCTTCAGTGGGCCACACTGTGAGAATGAACAGAGGTGTCCGTTGACGTGCCAGAATGGAGGAATCTGCATCAAAGACCCATCCAACCCATACCAGTACAGCTGCCGCTGTCCCATGCACTTCTCCGGACAATACTGTCAGATCGAACAAAGAACAAGCCCAACAACCCCGACCTGCCCCTATCTGCAGTGCGGGTGGCATTCAGGGGACAAAATGTGTGATGAACAGTGTAACAACCACGAATGTCAGTGGGACGGTGGAGACTGCTCGCTCAACTGGCAGCAGCCGTGGGGTAACTGCACTGCCAGTGTTCCTTGCTGGGATCTCTTTAAGAATGGAAAGTGTGATAAGGAGTGTGACAACCCGGGCTGCCTCTTTGACAGCTTTGAGTGCCAGGAGAAGGAGGAGTGCACGTATGTGACCCTCTTCTTTATTTTCTCGTTACGGTCACAGTTGCCTATACTGTTTTTAAACCAAATCACCAAACTCCCTTCTTCTTGTACTCTGTGTTTTCAGTTATGACAGGTACTGCGCTGACCACTACGCTAACGGCAACTGTGATCCGAGCTGTAACAAAGAGGCCTGTGGCTGGGATGGCCTGGACTGTTCTGCTGAGACTCCCCAAGTGGTGGATGGCACGCTGATTCTTGTGGTCAGGCTGCAGCCTAAGGAGCTGCTCGGTGACTTGAGAGGTTTCTTGCGTGCCCTGGGAGGCCTGCTGCGCACCAACCTGCGGGTGAAGCTGGATAAAAATAATGAGCCAATGATATTCCCTTGGGTGGAGGAGGAGCATGGACGACAGAGGACCAGAAGCAAGCGGGAGCTAGAGAGGGAGGTTATTGGGTAAGGACAGTTCACGATAAACATAAATTCATTTACATAATACTCAGGAGCTTGAAATCAACCATGCATCATTATCTGTGTTTGTGTTTTTGTGTGTCTGCACAGATCTGTGGTTCACCTGGAAATCGATAATCGCAAATGTTCCGAGAACTCTGACGACTGTTTCTCCAACACTAATGAGGTCGCGTCCTTCCTCGCAGCAGCACACATCAAGGCTGAACTGCCGTACCCTCTGGTGGATGTTCAGAGTAAGTTGGCCCCTGTCACTCAGGGGTTATTAATATATCATTTAAAAATGAAGGTGAAACTGACATTTAGACTTGTCTTCCACAGGTCACCCGACTGTTCCACCTGGGCCACCAATTCCGATGATCCTAGTCGGAGTGGCAGTGGTCATTATTCTGCTCATCCTGGTGCTCGGGATGCTAGCAGCCAAGAGGAAACATAAACATGGTTTCCTGTGGCTGCCTGATGGGTTCTTGGCCAATAAAAATGACAAGAGGAGAGAGCCTGTCGGACAGGATGATTTTGATATGAAGTAAGTGGATATACAGACCAACTGCAGCTTGTGTTAAAAAGTATTTAAAACAAGAAATGATCACTGCTGGGTGAGAATTCATAATTCATGATTTGGGATAAATGTGGGCAGTGAAACCTACCTGTTGTAGGTTAAAAGAGGAACAGGGAAATGGCATCAGTAATTAAAACTGGTGTTTGATTGAGTGTAAAACACAGCTTAGCTTTAACATAGCATAGCATCCTGGAATAAATACAACATCTTCTGAACGTTTTTTTCTCTGATATCAGGAATTTCAAGACTCAGGATGGAGCCATGATTGATGGAGGTCAGAGTCAGAGATGGCTGGAAGATGAGGTCTCATCCAAGAAACCAAGGGTAAGTGAATTGAGTGAATTGTCCAAATAAAGCTGATGGATGGGAGCAGTTTAAATGAAACTGGGTGAGGAATGTTTGGAACATAAAGAAAGGTTTTTGGTTGTGAATGTTGTTTCAAGCCTTCTTCCTTTTTATAGACCGAAGACAAACCGTTGCTGCCCATCGCCATGGATGGAGGTGTTGACCGAAGGGAGTGGACCCTGCAGCATCGCAAGGCCGCTGACATCACCCTCACCCCCCCGCAAGCCGACCTGGATACTGACTGTCTGGATGTTAACGTCAAGGGACCAGGTGAGAAAAATACACTTCTTAACATCGTAGATTTGTGTTCAGACATTCCCTTAATAATGAATTTCTCCTCTCTCAGATGGCTTTACCCCGCTGATGTTGGCATCGCTGCGTAATGGTGGCGGCCCAGACTGCAGCCTGCACGGAGAAGAGGAGGAAGACAGCGGAGGAGACGAACCAGGACCGAGTGTCATTTCGGATCTGATCACTCAGGGTGCTTCTTTGATGGCTCAGACTGACCGTACAGGAGAAACGGCACTCCACCTGGCTGCCCGCTACGCCAGGGCTGATGCTGCTAAGAGACTACTGGACGCTGGAGCTGACCCCAACGCTCATGACAACATGGGCAGAACTCCGCTGCATGCTGCCGTGGCGGCTGATGCCCAGGGAGTCTTCCAGGTGAGACAAGTGTTTGATCAGAAGCATTTATGAACATCAGGTGACTTTAAAATAATTTTATGAGCTGGGTTTGCCACCAGTTCCACTATTGTGGCTACAGATTTATCTAAAGGTATTTCCTATGAAACGTAAAATCATCATCACTGTGGTCTGCCATGAATTATTCATCTTGTGTGTCTGTATCTTCTCAGATTCTGATCCGTAACCGTGCAACAGAACTGGATTCCCGCATGAATGATGGCACCACTCCACTGATCCTGGCAGCCAGGCTGGCAGTGGAGGGCATGGTGGAAGAGCTGATCCACTGCCACGCTGACATCAACGCTGTAGACGACCACGGTCAGCAGACTTTTTATATATTTACTCTTCCTGTGAATGGAAGTCTGGTGTATGAATTACAGCATGACATGTAAAGTTATTTTAATTTTTTTAAACTCCTAATTTTAAACTCCTAATTAGTGAAAGATGTTATTAATGGAGTGACACAGATAAAAATACTAATAAATGTAAATTTGGTGGCCGCCCTGCTGCTCACCTGTATCAAAGCTGAGTTCTTACAGCAGTCGCTGCTTTGGTTTAATGCGAGCCCAGACCTTTTACTGCATGTTATGCCCTCCATCTCTCCCCTGCCTTTCCTTCATCACAATCTAAACAAAGCAGAAATGTTTTATTTTGGTTAACGTGCTTCTTTGTCTTCTCTCGCTCTCCCACCATTTCTAGGCAAATCTGCTCTGCACTGGGCAGCTGCAGTTAATAACGTTGAGGCAACTCTTGTTCTTCTGAAGAATGGAGCCAACCGTGACATGCAAGACAACAAGGTTTGTTCTGGTGTTTTCATTCATGTTATTTTAAACATTATAACTCTTCAAAAGTGAAAATAAAGCAACAGTGAGTGTGCTGAAAAAATCATGTATATAGTACTATCTGTTCAAAACTGGATTTTATTCAGAGAAAATTCATAAAGTAAATAGAGATTACACACAAAAAAGATCTTTTCTCTCAAACTGCTCCTGTAGGTACGCCCCAGTAGCTCACCTGGTAGATTGCTTGCCTGTGTATCAGGACTATATTACCAAATATAATAATCTCAACTGTCTGGCAAAGATCTGAATGATTAGTCCAAACGTTTGCACTGCTTCTGTCTCAGTGGAAATGAATGTAATCAGAAACCCTAATCGCTATAATGAGACATTTGCATATATATCAGGATTGAGTGTGCTTTGGTTGCAACAGTTTGCAACCAAAGCACAACAGTCTGGAGAGGAAAAGAGGCAGAACACATCGGCTATCGTCTGATAGGTTTCACTTTTTATCAGCTTAAATCTGCATCTGCTAGCAGATATCTGTTTACAGAGGTCAGCAGAATTGTGTCACACTCATCATTCTTGCATTAAGTTGCTAATTGAACTGCAGGGGAAGCCCAGATATCCTTTATATGTTTTCTGAATATCCACCTGCTACACCAAGAAAGATTCAAGAACCAAGAAACATTGGCCTTTGAAAAAAGATGACTGGTTTCAAATTGCCCCAGCGCATCTCACAAACCCACATTTCAACATTTTCATCATTTCAACATTTTCATCATTTCAACATTTCATAGATGGCACAGTGCGGCTTACCGCGGTCCTGCAGCTGTACTTGATGTTGCACAAACAGTGTGTCAGCACACATAACACACAGCCTGTCCTCCTCTGTGACTGCTGCAAAGTGCTGGCACAACAAATCTGCTACATCACATTTTAGGGTTCAGTTCACCCACCTTCCTTAAAGAGGGGCTGATGGAGTAAGGAAAGTCAAGCTGTTGTTGTAAAGTACCATCTTCTTTCTTTTTTTTTAGTCATGCATTTTCATTTCTCCTTCCTTCAGGAGGAGACGCCACTGTTTCTTGCAGCGAGAGAAGGAAGCTTCGAGGCGGCTCAGGTTCTCCTTGACCACTACTCCAACCGTGACATCACCGATCACCTGGATCGGCTGCCCCGCGACACTGCGCAGGAGCGCATGCATCACGATATAGTGCGTCTGCTGGACCAGTACAATTTGGTTCACAGTCCACACAATGGGCCTAATCACATGGGTGGAGGAGGAAACTCTTCTGTTATGTGCGGGGCCAACGGGGCAGGTTTCATTGGCATGAGACCCGGTCCGCAGGGGAAGAAGAGCAGGAGGGGCGGAGGTGGAGCGAAGGTGGGAGGTGTTGGCGGAGGAGCTAAGGAGCTGAAAGACATGAAGGCGAAGAGGAGAAAGAAGCCTGCTGGAGGTGACACGTCAGGGGTGGTTGCTGGAGTGGGAGGAGGAAGTGCAGGAGGTGCAGGAGGAGGGAGCGCGAATGGCGTGAAGGCAGCAGGAGGCCTTCCAGAGAGCTCCGTCACCATGTCACCAGTTGACTCTCTGGAATCGCCGCATTCGTACACAGGTGACGTGTCCGGCACCGTCTCCACCACAGCGAACTCCCCTCCCCTCCTGAGCAGCCCGACCACCAGGCCAATGCTGCCGCCCGTCAGCCACATGCTGGGACAGCAGCAGGGCTGGGTCGGCATGACGAAGCACGGTTACAGCGGCCACATGTTCGGCCTCGTACAGCACCAGATGGGCGGATCTCACCCTGGCATGGGCCAACACCACAGCCAGGGCCCGATGCTGACTCCCATGAACGTCACCATGAGCAGAGAGCAGCTGCCACCCATTGTCACGTTCCAGATGATGGCGCCCGGAGGAGGCCAGGCCATGCTGAAGCAATCTCAGCCCGGGCAGGTACAGGTCACACAGTCCCAGGGGCAGAACCAGAATCAGAGTCACTCCCAGCAGGGGCCGGGCCACCTCCACTGCTCCCAGAGTATGATGTACCAGATGCCTGAGCAGATGAGCATGGCGCATGGGCTCCCCCACACCCTGCAGCACGCCCACACCATCAGCCACGGAGGCCACGGAGGGATCGAGGGCCAGTCTCGGCCGCTACCTTCTTATCCACCCATGCAGAGCCCCGTAGATAAGTACCCCACACCGCCCTCCCAGCACAGTTACACCACCGCCGGCTCAGAGGGCACCACCCCAGGCCACTCTGCCCACCCACCCAGTGAGCACCCGTATCTCACCCCTTCGCCCGAGTCCCCGGACCCTTGGTCGTCCTCTTCGCCACACTCCAACTCGGACTGGTCTGACGTCACCACCAGCCCCACCCCTCTGGGGAACCCCCACCACGCACTGCCGTCTTCACACCACACACACATTCCAGAGCAGGCGCAGCTGCAGCCGCAGTCGCAATCGCAACAGATGCAGCAGGCCTCTCAACAGCCTCCACTCGGAAACATGCAGGTGTATGCATAAAGCCGGCCAGAGGGAAGCGTGAACAGACTGACTTTGGGGTTCTGTGTAGTTTTATAACAACACGTACGATGCTTTTCTGACTTAATCGTTAATTCTCTTTGTTCGTTCCTCATTATGATAATCGGTCACCTCCCGTTTTACGTTTTCTACTCCTCTTTGCACTTAAGAAAACTGTGTGTATAGTTTCTAAAACGTTGTTGAGTATTATCAGCCAGAAAGCAAAAGTTCTCAATACCAAAAAAAAGGTGTGGCGTTAGCTGTCTGTCACAAATCAGTTTTCCACGTAGTGCCTTCGATCCCAGCTGAGCGCGCTCTGCTCTCCGTCGGCCAAGTCTTGACTTTTTTTTTTTTTTTTTCTTTTCGGCCTTTGGCACCCAAACACAAACTGTTTATTGAGGGATCATCGAGGAACTGGTGACCAGATGGCAGCCAGCTGGTGTTGCATCAGAAAAACAGACTGTTGAGATGGACACTGAGACGGGGCGGAGGACGCTCTGCGTTGGAGGACGTTGTCGTTTTGTTCTGCTATATGCTATCCTTATTTTTTGTTTAATGTAATAAACCTGCCAATACTAACTCCTCATTGAAACCATTCACTCTACTTTTTTTAAAATACGATGGGTCACATTCAGTCGATGCTTTAATTCAGCAAAACTACCTAGTTGTTGCCTTGTTTTTTTGTTTTTTTACTCATGCATTTTTTTAATGTGTTAAACATTTTGGGAATTTGATAAAAATGCTATTGCATGACTAGAAAGACAAAAATGACATGACGTTATTTAGAGATGCTCACGGATGCATCTACAGTCTAGGGCGTTAGTCTGTCAGTAAATGCAGTAAATGAATTCACCTGCACAGCGTGTGGCCCGTGTCCTGTTACAGAAGAGTTGCTTTGAGAATCAGATGTTTGTTTTAGATGCAGTTACGTGGCGTTCCTCGCCACAGACGGCGCCACTATACTTCACGTGTCGTCGAGGGATTCATTCAGAAGCTTGACTAACTTTATGCAAATACAAACATAAGTTTTAGTATGTTGTATGATGAAATGTACATAGACTTACAGCACATTCTGCTTGTTATTACTGAGCTCGATTCGGCGCAGACGTGTCGACTTTTTAAAAAAATGTCTGCGTCTGTTTTTTTATATGAATTCTGTTCGCACTTCTTGAATGATTCTGAATGTTAGAGTCGCGTGGTTTTACCTTCAAACCGCCTCTTTCTAAGCGTTTTTTTCTCTCTTCCAAAATCATTTAACCAGTTTTGCCTTTTTGCTTAACTACAATCAGTGTATCTGTGCACCTTTGTTTTTGTTTCATGATTCATAAACCAAGTCTGGAGGTGAGTGAGGTTTAAAGTATTTCTTTCTTTTTTTTTGTCTTCCTTCTTAAAGTTGATGTCGATCATAGCTTTGTGTCTGCTCTGTAAACACAGACAATCATTCACTGTTTTCATTTTTAAAAACTTCGAAAAGAAACGTCGGTGTCTCTAAGACCAAATTCATTTTTTATTTTCTACCAAAAAAAATTCACATCTTGTCCACCTTTTGTCAGCTGTTCGTGTTGGGGTTAGACACACAGGTCTGATACCGAGACACGTTATGGTTTGAATTACTACTGCAGGTGTCTGTGAACAAACCAAATCAATCATGTTTTAATAATCCCAACTTTTTTTTATCTCTGTACTTGACGATGTCCCTGCAGTTTCACGAAACACAGACACTGTACATTGAGGTGTCACGCAGCATTTTTATCAAAGAATTGAGCATGTCAGTTCCTGTTCATATGCAAGGCCACGTGTCTTATGTTCTGTATATAAAATGTTTTTTTTATTGTACTTTCCTGTTAACCAAATAGCCTATAATATACATGCCATATGAAGTAGTTGTCACCATGTTTGTATAAGATAGAACTAAAACTGATGATGAAATATGTTTCTGTTGCAAAAAAAAAAAAACAACCAAATGATCAACCAAAATGTGCTTCCTGAATTAAAGCTCAGATCTTCATAGATTTTTGCACTCATGTCTTTTTTTTTTTACACACTTGAAGACTTTAGAGAACATGATGCAAAACCAGTCTCCCCAAGGACTGTCACAATGTGGGACATCTGGTGTATAGTCACTGAGGACAGACTGATGAGACTTATTTGGGATTGAAACAAGGCAGAATGGGAACCTTCCCCGGGCTGAAGAACCCAGCAGGCCTTCAGCCGCTGGTCTCCAGGTGTCTTTTCACCTGGCTGCTGGAAACAGTCAGGCGGGCGGGTGGGGGAGGTCAGAGATACCTGAGGTGTGAGGAAGTGTTGATAGGCCAATGTTTGGGTCCCGATCACAGAGGAAGTGTGAGGGCAAGGGGGGGGTGGAGGTCCGTGTAACAGGTGTGACTTTAGCCATAAATGTAACACAGGCATGTCCAAAGTCCAGCTTGGGGTCCAATCACAGCCCGTGGTCAGATTTCATGGGGCCCGAAGCTTCATTTTTATAATATATTATTGTTCATTGTTCATTTCTCCATTTTGCAAATGTTAGTACTGGTCACCGGGCATCTTCACATTGTCAAACCTGGCTCATGGCCACCCTTCATCTAACACAGGAGTCTTCAACCAGGGGTCTGTGACCCCTATACAGAGGTACTGCAGGTGGTCTGCCAATTTTTTCACCAAAAATCTATTTTAATAATAACTTTAAATAAATGATTCTAGTATGCATGAACGTTTTATCAATCCTAAACACATCAATGATAATAACCCAGCATATAAATAGATTAATACGGAGAGATAAAAGGTGAATAAAGTAAATATAAAAGTTATTTTTAGGCCGGGCTTAAAATGTGGCACGCACACAAAAGTAATGGATTACATGTGGGGGTCTCTGCTCTGTTTGTCTCTCGTCCGTGGGGTGCAGTTCCCTGCCGGTCCCTCGGGGTGGCGCTGTGTCGCACAGGAAGCTTTGACACAAAGACGAGGAAGAAACCTGTACACGGAAGTCCAGCAGGATTTTTTTTTCTCTTCTGCTCTACACGCATGAGATTTGTCTCTCCTTTGTGGACTCTCTCGGTGTCATTCACCTCTTTCCTTAGGCGGTGAAAGATGGGACGGCCGGCGCGGAGATAATGTGCGGTTAATCGGCAGACGGTTGAGATCCAGTCCGGGTCAATGGACGCCAGGACCCGCTGAAGTGCTGCTGTTTTGACAGCTGGGGCTGGAGCCTCCACTACCCGGTCTGTGTGGCGGACAGAAGAGCCAGCTAAAGGAGAGACAAGACCCGAGATTTAAAGAGTAAAAAGAGATATCTACGCATATCTACGACAGGGAAGTTTGTTTTAAAGCGGGGCTGAAGGAAAGGCGGAAAGAGCTCCTCTGACCTCTGTTTGTTTAGCCTGTGAGTAAATGAAATCATTTTATTTCTAAAAAATCTTCCTCATGTTTCTCTCTGGCTGCTTATTCATATCCACATCCCCCCGCCCTGTCTCCTTTCTTGTGTCCAGCTCCCCACCGTCCCCTGGTCATGGCCTCATCCCGGCTGAAGTACCTCTCTCTGGGCGTGCTGGTGTTCCAGACCACCTCCCTGGTGCTCACCATGCGGTACTCCCGCACCCTGCAGGCGGAAGGCCCTCGGTACCTGGCCTCCTCAGCTGTGGTGGTGGCCGAGGTCATGAAGATCCTCGCCTGTGTGATGCTCGTCTTCAAGGAGCACAGTGAGTGCGCCTGGGCACGATGCCAGCCACATCAGAGCTGACACATAATCCATGGTCTTCATTATAGTATAATAATCTAATCTGATGTTTTTTATTGATTTATTCTGAGGGCTATGAGGTGTCAGACGGTGGTGAAAATGAACACCGTGAGCTGTAGTGCTGCCCAACACCCTGAAAATGACATTAAAGTTGATAGAAAGCAGCAAAATTAATATTTTCGGCTGTATCGGTTTGTCAGCCCTAAGCATGAAAGATGTAATGCTAATATTCATAAAACTACACAAGTAGCACACAAAATATAAAATATAACAAGGTCAGGCGATAAAAGCGAGCGCTGGATGAGGAAACATTTATTCTCTTTGTGTAGTTGGTCCAAAAGTCTGAACACAAGCAACCGCTCAATAACTTTCCGATGACTCACTGGTATAAATCCAAAACTGTCTCATCAAGTTTTTCAAGTTTCCTGCTCGGTTGGGGAAATGAATTCTTTATTGAGATCTGTGGATCAGGTTTGTCATGTTGCACTGTTTCTTTCACTCTTCCTTGTGTCTGAGACAAAAGGCGGGTGCGCTGAATTGCCCGGACTGATGCAACCAGATCCATTACATTACATTTAGCTTTTATCTAAAACAGCTTACAAAAAGGGGGAACAGTCGAGGTACACGCGTGTGCAGCGTGAAGTCCTACTCGCATAGACATGATCTTATCCAGATGACCTCACTGCCTGGTTTAAAAGCTAATTTTAGATTCATTACATCCCGCCAAAGCCAGCAGACTTCAGCTACAAATTAAATTTCTCTATATCCCGCGGTCTAACTTTGTTTTCATTCCTCAGGTTACAGCCTGCGAGCTCTGAACAGCGTCCTGCGTCAGGAAATCGTCCACAAACCCATAGAAACACTGAAGCTTGCGATCCCGTCTGGGATCTACACGCTGCAGAACAACCTGCTGTACGTCGCCTTGTCCAACCTGGACGCGGCCACCTATCAGGTAAGGCGGAGGGCAGGATGGGAGCTTAACGAAGAGACTCACACAGGAGCTGATGTGTGTTTCTCAGCCGCTTAGCGATGAGCACATCCTTGCTCGTGCGTCATTTCACAGTTTTTACTCGCTTTGTCTCCATCAGGTCACGTACCAGCTGAAGATCCTGACCACAGCTCTGTTCTCTGTGTCGATGCTGGGCCGCAGGCTGGGCGTCTACCAGTGGCTCTCACTGCTGATTCTTATGGCTGGAGTGGCTCTCGTGCAGGTCCGGTACAACTTCTTGTCTGTTTACTACTTGGCCCCGCCCGTGAGTTCCTGCTCGGCTCAGAGATTTTACACACTTTTATTTGCTCAAGGAGAGTTTCACAAACATCAATCCCGGATCGAGAATCCACAATAGAAAGAGCCATAATGGACATTGTTTGCAGTTCTAGTGTGTCAACAGACATCTGTTTTATAATGTTGGTGCATCAGACCTACACATCACTCTGAAACAGAGTTAAACCTTTTCATTTGGAATTTCTGTGATATCTTTTCCCCAATTGGAAGACCTGCATGCATTTCCTCTTTGTGTGGACGGTGAAGTTAAAGAAGTTCTTCTTTTCTTTTTTTTAACACTTCCACACGTTTCTTTCTCAGAGCAGCCACGTTTGAATATATGATGTTTAGTTGCAGGGACACGGTGTGCTTACCTGTGGTTGTATATTCTGGTCTAACTGTTCCTTCAGGAGAGAGATCGGTAATTCACTCCAGAGCTTGCTCGTCGAACCTTTCTTTCAGATTACCGACTGTGCAGCTGGAAAACCAGGATAGATTTGCGGGGACTTTAAATTTCCTCAAAGTCTGCTCATTCCCAGCATGTTCCCTCCACTTCTTGTTATGTATCTGTATTATTTACACAGCCCCCTCCTGAAGGAAATCCATCTTGTTAGAGAGGACGAAAGAGAGTTTGGCCGGTTCTGTAGGTGTCACTTTGTCTAATTAAGCATTTACTCAGCTGTGTGTTGGGTGCGTTCCCATTTTTAATTTTAATTATTGCGTGATCTCTAATTTCTTCTCGTGGCCACATAAAGAAAAGAAACTCTTGCTCTCAGTGGGAGTTCTGTGTGTGTGTGTGAAGGTTAAATAAATAAAAGATAATGATGCCCTGAACTTGGAACATCAAATAAATATTGGCTACCAGCGGTTACGGGGGATGAGCTGATGAATGATAAAGTGTTGACTGTTGTGATATCACCTCCTCCTCCTCCTCCTCCTCCTCCTCCTCCCTGGCAAAACAAAGAAAACGGCAGTCAGTTATAATCACACCGGATTTGATCTTAATATTGTCTGAGCTCAGACAGACGCACGGTGAAAGAGGAGGATAAATCTACAGGATCAGACAGGTTGAGACATTTGCTCCCAAACTGCATAACCACGCTGTTTATCCACGACACCTCCTTAAGGCTCCAGTAACAGAGCATCATGTTATTAACACACAGCCATGGCACCTATCCTGTTTGCAAACACCTACAAGCGGATGAAGGAGCGAAAAAGCCAGCATGAATCTGCTAAGAATTAATCGGAGTGTTTTTTAATGTAACATCTCCGCCGTTCGCTTTCAAGGTTTATGCCGTTAGTTCTCACTCTGCGGGGTTTGTTTCGTCGTAGCTATAGAGGTGGAAGGCACAACAGTGTCTTGTTCCAAAACGTATAGAAATGATCTTTACCAAACAATGAAAAAGTGCAGCAGCTACAACAATACTTTTCTTACTTTGCACAACCAGAGATCATCATCTTTTTTTTTTTTTTTTTTTTTTTTTTTTTATTCCCCTCCTGCATTAACACGCCTTTTCCTGCTTACTGCAGCACATAACGCAGGAACTCACACTCTGCAGTATTTTTACAACTTGGCAAAGTTGTGAAGATGCCTTTGTGTGAATTTCAGGTACCCAGCGTTATGGATTCAAAGAGATTCAAGTGTGATTGTTCAGACCTTACTAAGGACACACAAGAGTCTTCGGTTTCATGATAGGAGCGGTGTCCTTCGACAGTTTGTGCTTACATGTTCTGTTTCAGCGTCCTCTCTGTACACAGAAGGAGTTTGACATTTTGAGAAATATGTTGATTCACAGTTCTTGCCAAGAGCTTAATAAGAAAGTCGATGCCACTCTCATCTGTCTGTCCCTTAAAGGTCCACTGTGTCAGATTTAAAAGGCTGTATTCATAGAATATGTCAGAAATGTAATATATGATGCACAACTTTGTTTTAATTAGTGTATAATCACCTGGAAATAATAGAATAAGCCTTTTATATCGGACACCGCGGCTCCTTTTCCATGGATGTCCGCCGTGTTTCTACAGTAGGCCAAACTAAACCGTCTCTGGACACGCCGTTTGGAGTTTTTCGCGAAGTCGAGCCGATTATGGAAGTGAACTGACTGGTTACAGTCTTCTACTACATCTCTAGATGGCACAAAATCCTACACACTCGTACTTTAAGTATCAGGCTACAGCTAGCAGAGGGGTTAGCTTAGCACAAACACTGGAAATGGGGGGGAAACAGCTAGCCTGAGCTAAGGTCTAATATTTAGACTTATATTCAGGTCTACTTACTAGCTTTCAACCACACCTTGCAGTCCAATGGATGCAGTTGGAGCATCTAAAACAAGAAAAGGGCTGAAAAACAGCTGTTTCCAAGAACGGGAATAAACTAATCCATAGTCTTTGTGTCTTGTGTTTGCAGTGGCCCTCTGAGTCCTCAGCGACCCCGGAGCAGGAGGCCCTCTCCGCAGGCTCCCAGTTTGTCGGTGTGACAGCGGTTCTGGTGGCGTGCTGCTCCAGCGGGTTCGCTGGTGTCTACTTTGAGAAGATCCTAAAGGAGAGCAAACAGAGCGTCTGGGTCCGCAACATTCAGCTAGGTCAGTGTTCACCAGTCTGTCCAATCAGTCTTGAACAGCCGTTCTTACGTTTATAATATAATTAAATGCACTGGAAACTAATGTTTAATGTTCATTTGATCGATGCGCATCCATCGATGATGCTGCGAGGTGTTGAACAGACTGAAAAAGGCTGTTTCTGAAGCAAGCTTATGTGTGTGTTTGTGTGTGTGTGTGCAGTTTCCTTTGGTCCCACAGAAAGCCAGCTGGGCTTTTTTTTTTTTTTTTTTTTTACCTCCGATATGTTTCTGTTAAGATGAATGTTCCTGTCTAATTTATTTTTACCCCGGTGCGTGTGAAGCATGTGTTAAAGTCTCCTGCGATTGCCGGTGTGAGCTCGGTGCTTTTTCACCTGCATTAAATGTTGGAACCTAGATCTGCAACAAGAGCGGCGAAGAAAATGCTGCGCGTTTCATTATGTCGTTGGTTGTAAGTGTGGTACAAGAACATGTGGAGTGTTGATCTGACAAAACAAGCAATTTGAAGGTGTCCCCTTCTGTTCTTGAACGATGTTGGGCTTTTACAAGAGTTAGAATAAGAGGAAACATAACTGAAAATGAAAGTGTAGCTGGAGTATGAAAGTGGTCATTTGGGGGGGGGGGTTATTTGCCTTCTTGTTAAGATTTGGATGAGAAGACGCCACTCTCGTGTTGACACACCAAGTAGGAAACTATAGCCGGGAAAGGTTTAGCCTTAGATTAGCTGACTTTAAAAGAGTTGAAACAGGACGACACGGCTCTGTCTGAAGGTAACAAATGCAGGTGATGGAGTATTTCACAGTCAGACCAAGCAGTAACCTCCATGGCTGTGAAGTGAATTCCATGCAGAAGTATAAAAAATTGCAGTTGCTCAATCGTCCACTTGGCTGGCTACAGAACGAGTCAATCTCCATAGGTCCCCATGTTAAAATGTCCAACAACAAATGTCCAACAGCAGAAATAAACATGTTTACAGCCTGGTACGAAAAACTAATTTCTCCCTTCATGACAACTGTACTGAGTCTGAATATTTATAGAACTCACCTGTTCAAATTATATTAAAGCTTAAAGTTATGCAGAATTAACAGCATGGCTACTTTGGTCCGCCAACTAAATTTGCCTCTGAGCACAAAGTCTTGGTCTGAGCTTCTCTCTTGAACTCGGTTAGGAAAGTTCCGTGTTATTTGAATGCGTAGTTTTACGTCTGTGTGTTTTCCAGGGATGTTCGGCCTTGTGTTCGGCCTCTTTGGGATGCTGGCCTACGACGGAGAGAGGGTGAAGGAGTCGGGAATGTTCCAGGGATACAACACGATCACCTGGACTGTCGTGGCGCTGCAGGTAACGCTCCCTGCACTCCCAGCTTTCCCACCCAGAACTGTCACACATATTATCGAGCCTCTTGGGTAATAGAGTTTTTATTTCACGGATCGGGCTCCCCGTCGGCCCGTGCAGGTCATGCCTTCGTCCATCTGTGTCTGTGTGTTTGTTGTTTCTCCAGGCGCTGGGTGGTCTGGTCATAGCAGCGGTCATCAAGTATGCAGACAACATCCTCAAGGGCTTTGCTACATCGCTCTCCATCATCCTGTCAACGCTCATATCGTACTTCTGGCTACAGGACTTCGACCCCACTGGGTAGAGGATACTCTCACTGCTTCTCTCTGTCTTTGGTGTCTTTTGTTTTTATTTCTCACAACCACAATTCCCCAAGCTGACGCTGTCGTCTGCTGTCGTCCACAGGGTGTTTTTCTTGGGGGCCATTTTGGTCATCGTGGCCACTTTCTTGTACGGCTACGAAGGCAAGCCGTCCCCCAACCCCAGCAGGGCGTAGGACCCTCACGGCTGACACTACAGCAGCGGTAGGAGGTCCTGTTGAAGCGTCAAGACGTGGAGGGTAAAAGCAGGACAAGAGGGCTGGAGGAAAAGAAGGGGAAAGGTCTTTATCGTATGTAGTGAGGAGGAGGTAAGCAGGTTGGGAACTGAAGATGGGGATGGGGTTAAAAACAAAAACGAAACAAAGCACAACGCTGTGATGGGTCTCACACACCAAAAGTGCCTCAGCTGAGAACGGTAACCAGTGAGAGAAGAAAACTGTTTATGAATATGGCTGTATGAGGAAATATCCTGGCTGCCACACCTCCGAAACTGGAGAGCTATTCTCGACAGGACCGATTGATTGTTTTCATTAAGAGCCTGTTTGACTGCCAGTCACTGTTACTGCCACATCGCTCACACCTTGACAGTAAAAAGTTCGAGAGGCAGACAGGCGGGAGTTTCTAAAGCTTCTTCAAAACCTTATTTTTTAAGATGTAGCGTGCCGAGCCCACGCTGAAGGCTTGTTCACATTAGAGCTGCAGTGTTTAATGCTCTTTTTTTTTTTTCTCTCTTTTCTCTCTTGGTCCCACTTTGAGTTCTGAAAGCACATTTCCCTCCCAGAGCCTTCACAGCCGATGTTTACTCTGAAGCTGTGTACCATACTGCAAGCTGTAACAATCAAACGGTCAAGCTCGGCGCTAAGTCTGCTGCAGAGGAAGGATTTGTACACAGTTTAAGAGACCTGTCTGCCTGGGAGGCGCGCTCGGGGCAAAAAAAAAAAAAACAACCCGAGCAAATCAATGCACCGCGAGCCGCACAGGTAGTCGACGTGACCATAACTAGTATTGTTTCCTTAATCACGGCTCTCACGTTGGGCTCTGTTCAGCTATTTTTGGAAACAGTTTTAGTTGCCAAGCAACATATAGTCACTGATATGTCTTTGATAACATACAGCGCTTCTCCATGACAGAACTGTCAGCCGTTACTGTAGGACTCTGGTCTGTCTGTGTGTGTTTAATGTTTGACAGTAATCTGGGTGTATGAGTGAACTGTTACGGGAAGAAACTAATCAAACTCTACAGAAATACTGTTCTAGGTCGTAACCGGGGTTATCAGTCGAAGGGAAAAGTCTGATTATGTGGTGGGAAAAGAGACATCATGTTAACCTTGAGTGTTAATAATGGCACCGTTTTTAAATTGTATGAATGAATCTAGAAATCTCAATGAAATGTTTAACTTATTCGTTCATTAATTAGACTTTTCAAAGCCACTGATTACAAACTCCCTGTGTTTGTGTAACTATATATTCTTTTGATTTTGGCAAAGTTAAAAAAAATAAAAAAAATCTAGACATATTCGAGGCATTATTTATTCAGAAAGGAACATGGATTGTACGTTTTGACTGGTGTTTTTCTTCTGAAACTACTTTTTTTTTTTTGTTTTCTTGGGATAAAGCGGGTATAATTAATAACTTTATTATTTTAATTACCAATATGTGAATCTTTTATAAAAGAAACATGTTTCCTTTAACTTTTCCGAATGTGTTCTTGTGTCGTGTCTCTCCTTCTGGATCTTTTCTACACTTAAACACACACAAACTGCTCATATTAAAAGGCATCTACACGATGTCTGATTGCGTGTCTAAGTTGATACTGTGCATGTCGCGTCAGCGCTGAATAAATTCACACTTTTTGGATTTTTGGCATTTGTTTTAATGAGTTTAAAAACACTGCATGCAAAAGCCAGACAGTCTGAGAGAAAGGACTGTAACACACCAAGAGTTTCATGTCCTTCATGTTATAACACTGCAAAACACAGTCAACCCTAACCAATAACTGCATCACACTCCAGTCAACCAGTAGAACAAGTAGGAATTAACGAGTCAAGCTCCTCATGAAGGGCCATGTACCGCTCTACCCTCGAGTCCTCAGGCACATCTGTTACTGTAAAAGACACTTGAGGCCCTGATACACGCAGACAGAAGACTGTGTGACCTCGTGGTCAAGTATAAATGTGTATTTTTTTTTTTTTTTTTTGTCGCCAACACTTTATTTTTACGTGTGGGGGAAAAAGTGTTCGCCTCAATCCTCTGAATAAAATCGCAGATCCCCCTACTTTAATTCTCCAGTTAAAAGTGCTGCTCGAGATGTTTCCCTTGATTGTCAACGTGGGCTCTCAGATGCCGTTTGCCTCGCTAACCGCTCCTGTGTCATGGCTACAATGGGCTTGTTGTTGAGAAATCCAGTATCCATGCCCTCTATACGATGAGGCTAAAAAAACAAAACACTCCTTCTGGTGATCACCGCTATAGTGTCGCTCTAAAATGAGGTGTGTGTGTGTGTGTGTGTGTGTGAAGGCTCGTTCGATTTGCACCAGGAATAATGAGCAGCATTGTGTAAGATACCGTGGTTACATCCTCCGTCTCTCTTCATCTCTGTCTCATCTGAACCAGCTCAGCACTTCAGCGTGACCTGTTTCACCGGCCCATTGTGAGTGTGTACCGTTTAGAAACACAGCGTACAGACCTGCGTGGAAAACAATAAGCGACGTTTGCAGATTCAACGTGATCGTGAAATGTTCTGTAAGCCGCACTCCGGTAATGAGTCTTTATATAAAAGCAAAAAAAATGTTTTATAAAAGATCAGAAATGACACGACACTGTATGTCTGAGTAAACCAAATACTGCACCAAACTTTAAAGGCTCAGTTCACCCAAATCACAACAAACTTTTTTTTGCTTCTGTCAGAATCAAGCCTTGTGGATGGTTTCAGTTTTATTCCTGCAGATTTTCAAATATCTGTAGCAAGTCCACCACCCAAAACGATGGAGGTAAAGTGAACGCTTTCATGTCAGTATTGTCAGTATAAGAGAAATAATAATAATACCTTTGCTCATGAACAGACTCTACTTCTAGCCTGATTATTGATCGGCAAATTTTCTACCTGCAGAAAGAGATTTCCATTCCCACTAAGTGCTAATTAGCAACTATCAGCATGCCATTGTGCTAAACTAAGGCAATGAATGAACAAATATGCTATTTGGTAAATGTCAGCATGTTAGCGTTTATCTCCAAGCTGCTAGCGTGACTGTAGCGTTGTTTAAATGCAGTTTTTCAAAGCTGTGATCACAAATTCATTCGTCTTGATTGTTTTTGGTTGAGTGGCAGAAATCTCACTGACAGATATTTCAAAAATCCCCCCAAAATCCGCAAGTCTTGAAGCTGCTAGAAGGATTTTTTGTTCTGTCATTTAGGTGAACTGTCTTCTAGCATAAATACACTCTTTCTTTCACTACAATCTTTGTTCTTGAACAACGTATACTGACAGGATAAAGACATATTGTTTCTCTTACAGAGGTCAGACAAAGGTTTTTTTTTTTTTTTTGTTTTGTTCTGTTTTACTGGAGATGGCTGTCATCATCTACACAGGCATCGCTGGCTTTCAAAAGGCAGGGAGCGAGGAGCTCCACAGCTTGGATGAACTGGCCGTTTGTGTTTGATAAGATAAAAAATAAAAAAATCCCACTGCAGGGCGCCGTTGAAGCGTACCCAAGCTGTGATCTCTGCATTATCTGTGATATGTTTAAAAAAAAAAAAAGAAAAAAGAAAAGCAAAGTAGCTCTGAGGATGCATGTATGTCGACAATCTTTCTGTTTAGAAATGACCCTCCCTGTACTGTGTGTGTGTGTGTGTGTGTGTGTGTGTATGTGTGAGGCAGTCTGGTGTGACAAAGCAGCAAGCCCGGACCCAACCCTGGGGCTCCATTATAGAAAACACACAACCAACAAACACATACACACACGTGCCTGCACACCCACACTCACATCATCTGTAAAAGTACATCACCCAGTAACATTTCAGCTGATATATTATTAGTGTTATCTCGGTCCGTAGCGGTGTTGTCCTCCTTAAACCTGCGTGACACAAACACTAACACCGTTCCTTGGTTACACTCTTACACAGCACTTTACTGTACAGTACAGAGCAGGCCAGTATTATGTCATCATTAAGGCTGAAGTACCTTTTTAAACAGGGTCTGTATTTTAGGCTTGATCTTTTCTTTTTTTTTTTTTCTTTCTGGGCCTGAGTAGCTACAGTACGGGTTTGTGTTAACATCCCAGCACTAATGGCGGATATTCAAAGTTAGCTTTGCTCAGTTGTGTCAGGCTGGAGGTGAAGGCCTGGATACCCAACAGCTCAACAGCACCAGAAGGAGCGACAGACATACTTTCTGGATCGTCAAAGGCAGCGGTGGGGAATTAAGGCAGTTGTCCCCTTCAAGATTTTACACGCAAAAAGAAAAAAACCCTCTGTTTTGTGCCATTGACAGTTCAAGTCTCAGCCTGCTTACAGATCTTATAGTTTTTTTTGTCTTCTCATCTGATTGTCTTGTTAGCCGTTTCACTGCAGAAGTGGCCCACTATGATATGATGTAACAAACGGCCGATCAGACGCTCTCAACGCTCTACTTGGGTGGTATGACGACAAGCGGCGGCCCTCTCCTCGGCCTCCACATCAGAACCTGGGCGTCGTTGGCATTGGGCCTCCCCATGGCGTTAGGAGGGATGGGCTCCATGCGGGTCAGGACCCGTGGCTGGTCCTGGTGAACCCGGCCCACCAGCCTGGCTCTGGAGCCCAGAGGCAAGGACGGATCCACTGCAATGTCGACCCTCATCCTCCACTTGATGGTGTGGAGGAGGATCTTTTCCCTGGACGTGGTGTTGAGCGCCACCAGCCAGGTGGTGAAGCTCTGGTCCCTTTTGATGTTAGTCAGTAAGGGCGTGTTGGATTCACTGACCGGCACCGCCCAGGTGACGCTGGGGTAAAAATTGTCATTCATGCTAACGATGAAGCGGGATGGCTTGGAGGTGGGGCCCACTATAGTGACCGTCTCTGTTGTGTTTCCGTACCAGGGGTAGCTCACGCCGTCCGAGTCGCTGATGGCCCTCACCAGACCTTCACGTAGCTGAGGCAGCTCCCAGCTCGACCTGAGAGGAGACAGACAGCAAGCAAGGAGAATCCTGGGTTACTGAGTACTCTTCATCTGAAGCTGTGATCCACAAACACCTCGGATAATATGAGGCTCTACAAGTAGACCTTAATATACGGCAGCATAGACAGACTTTAATCAGCTACAGTCAGTTCACAAAAGAGACAGGTTTATACCTCATAAGAAGATTATTTATTAAACTGAACCGGTTTAAGAACCAGAGCTGGTGTTAAAGGCGCACTCCTAATCTGCATTCTTATACCAGCATTTCCTATTTGTGGAAAGACTGTTCCTATTTTAGCTCATATTTTATTTTAGATTGAAACTTTGTAATATTTTGATTGTATAAAATGTTTTTAAATAACTGGTTTAATTTTTACAAGATATTTCTGAGATGTGCTAGAGAGAGGTCACGTCCTACCAGTGATATACTCGTACCACAGTGTGCGAACCAGTGATCTGAAGGCTGGTGAGAGGTCAGCAAAATTTCTACTGCTGTTAAACCAATAATGCTTTTTTACCAATATAAACTGCAGGTGCACGAGTGCTAGACTCAACAGAAATGTATACGACTATTTTGTTAATTAATTAGCACTTATTAAGAATTTGGGTCATTTATCAGGAAGAATAATCAAACTTTCTCAGGTTTCAGCGTCTCGATCTGCGAACATGCTGCTTTTCTCTGAATCTGTACAATTTGAAGGTGTCGCTGGAAGATTTTTGTGATAAAGTGACTCTTTTATTCACATTTTGATAAATGATATTCTTATAAGGTAACACGATCACTTCACGTCAGGCTCTAATATTCTCATCCAGACACAAGCTTGCGTCTGTACGTGATGTATAGTGGTTCAGTGTGTCAGTGGATTATCATCATCTCTTTGTTGTGCCCAACAGTTTTTTTTTGTCAGCTGGTGGCCCCCTTCCATCTATTTGTTGTGCTTTCATGACCAATCTGATGACAAGCCACCCTGTAAGCCCCATCCTCTCACCCCTACACCCACCCACTCCCCTAAAACCCAGCAGGATTAAACACCCCCTCACATATGCCCTCCAGATAATATGTGTGTCTGGTGGGGTGGGGGGGTATGTCTCCGTGGGCACAATTTTTGAGTGTGAGAGCATCAACTGTTGTTTAGCTCCTTTTAATAGCAGCTTTTCTATTTAGGTGCCAAAGTCACAGGAACAGAATCTGTCGGTGGGCGTTTGAATGAAGGAGGCTGACGAGCGCAGTTAACCTGCTGCGTGCACAAATGCTCCTCTGTGTGATGCACAAGAGTGTACAAGCATGCATGCAAAGCCTCTCTCTCACACACACACACTGCTTTTGTGTGTGCACAAGCACGTAACGGGGATGTAATGGGGACGCAGGTGACAAGAGTGTGTGAACTCACATGCCGACGTCTCCATAGGTGTTGTAAAATTCCATCTGGGTGCACGCCTGGATCCAGCCCACCACCCACGTCTCATTGCGCGGTATAGGGGGCATCACAATCCGCGCCGAGGCTTTGAAATAGGGCGTCTTGTACCGAAGCACTATGGGCGAGTTCTCCTCAATGACAGTCGGGCAGTGGTCTATGGTGGCGGACAGGTCGTACACCACGATGTTCTCTCGTTTGATGCGTGACTTGTTACAGGCTATGCTCTGGATGCAGCCCATGGCTGTGCAGGTGAAGGTGATGGTCAGGAGCAGCCAAGAGAGCCTGACAGGCCTGGGGAACAGCACTGCTGACCGGGACTCGACCAGTATCAACACTATGAGGCCGTGCATCAAGATGAAACTGTAAGGCAAAGGTGGGTGCTACCACGCTGTACGAGGCCCAAGATCAGAATCACAATAAGGCTTCAGTGAGATCACAGGAGGAGGAGAGAGGGACAGCCCGGTCCAGTGAGACCAGGATCCAGGTTCAGGGCACCCGCCCTGCTGATGTACGGGCGCATCAACCAGCTCCGGGGGCTAACCCCGTGCTCTGACCTCCCCGCAGGCTGCAAGCCACGAGAGAAACACCCTGCAGGGATTAATACAGTATCACATGAATTTTTGATACGGTTATGATTGTATCCTGTCCGCTCACACGGCGCACACTGTCTGTTCCCGTGTGTCCTCTCCTCAAGGATCCGACCCGTCTCTGCTCCCGCTGGGACCCCTGCCCGTAACCTTTGATCCTCTTCTTCCTTCCCCGAGCTGTCATGTCACAAGAGGCGTCGGGGGACCGGCGGACACCGGGGCGCCGGCAGGGGGACCCGGTGGTCGGGCGGCGAGGCTTGTTGATGCGGCACTGTACATGAGACGCTGCTGCTGCTGCTGGTGTTACTGTCCGTCATGCCTGTCGACTCGACGGGAGGGAAACCCAGTGAAACCTGGGAGTCCGGTCATCTGTGATGGATGGAGTAAAAAAAAAAAAAAAGAAAGGAAAAAAAGAAACACACACACACACACACACACGGGCAAGCACAAACAGCTTCCTCTCGCGGAGTTAGACGACACAGGCGGGTCGTTCCCGATCGAAACCGACCGTCAGCATCTGTCACGCACCGATGAATCAAATGGCGTCATAAAATCGGACAAACGGTGTCACGGTATCCGTGCGGGGCAGCGCATACGCCGCTCGGCGCATCCTCATGTGATGAAAGCCGCACGGCGGAGTGTCGCTGTTCAGCCTGCGTGGTGCTGAAGATGCTGCTCAGCGGACCAATGAGCGGCGGAGGGAGACCGGAGGCGTAGGAGCGCCCGCGTCTGCACAGTAGTAGCTTTGCGACCTCCTTTCCTCCATATTGGAATAATGTTTTCTAACCGCCTAAACACGGAGTAGACCCGGATAATGCTTCAGTGCATGCTCCGTGGATCTTACTCCAAGGGAGGGGAGCAACAGGTAGTGTTTGCCACTCCTCACGGTTGATCTGTGGGCGTTTTTAAACCTGCTGTGCTCATAAAACGTCACTCTTTTATATTGTTGTTAACGCGTTTTTAATAATGCGCCCCGTGGTTAAATAGAAAGAGGCGATGTGTTTCTAATTGTGCAGAGAAACGTTTGATTGGTTAAATTGAGTCAGCTGCAAGAGGCATGATGGCACCTTTCAAAATAAAACCATCACAAGGTGTTAATAGCTGTTCTGGTGCATGATCCCTCCTCAGCAGGTGGAGTCTGACAAGTTATTACTGAACTTACCTCCACGCCAGCTGTGGGGTGTTTCTCTTCTACCCAGGCTGCGTACCATTCAGGTCAGACAGAGTCAGGGTGCTGCTGTGGTTTCATGACCAAGGTCAGAGGATAGGGCTGTCTCACTGCCTAGACACAACAGATAGGTACATAATGTAGAAGGCTGTACAGAGTCAGGTAACGTCGTACTACTGAAGTGTGAAGACATTTCCTTGTCTGTAGACTAACAACCATTTATTGAAAGAGAATAGTCCCTAAATTGTCACATGTAGACGAGCCAGAGAGGACAACTTCTTCAAAACAGATCTTTTTCAGCCATTTTAGGATCAAAGCAGGTGTTTCTATTGATACTAACTAAGGTCCAGTTCCATTTATTGCAGCAGAGCCAACATGCAGCCTGACTCTGGTTAACCTGAATGGAACTGAACCTTAATTAATATCATTGGAAGCGCCTGTGTTTACTATTTCACATCAAACTGGCTTCAGCATAATTCAGCAAATATGTATAGTGTTCTGTCTAAGTATGTATAAGTGTCTATAAGAGTACTGGAAATCTATCACAGAATAAAGTTAACATAGTATATAAATATGATGTACAACTATTTAAAATATTGATAGAAAGAGTAAAGAGACATGTGTACACAGTGTAGCACTAAGGTGAATAATAATCTAATAACAGAGGGAAGCGTAAAGAGCCTTTATTTTGAAAACTAACTGCGTGCTGTCGTCACTTCCGCGCAGCCGCAGACAGGCTGCTGATTCACACACACACACAGAAGAGAAACAACGTGCTGCAGTTATCAAACATAAACATGTCTCTGACATAAACTGTGGAAACTTCACTACAGTATCTCCTCACAGGTCACCATGGTGAGTACAAGACAATTTACTCAACGACGCAGAGGCTCAGAACGAGGATGTGCTAAGCTAAGCTAAGCTAAGCTAAGCTAAGCTAATGCTAACTAGCGTAGGTGAAGTAACTTTACTGTAGCTGAAGTTGATGAGCTCATTATAAAGACTTATTTTAATTACTCTTGAGTTATAACGACTCCAACACAATGTCACCTTATTAACATTTTATAATTAATCAAGTATGTTTTAGATTAGCCCATAATATGTTGAATTAACACGTTATAAGATCAAATCTAAATGTTTTAACAACAAAAACATAATTCATTCATACACAGTGTTTACAAAGCCAGCTATATGTGACTGAGCTGTGTTTCTGTTTTATTTAAGCAGCAATGACAGTAGTAATAATAGTTAAACTCTAAACACTAAAATAAACTTTATCTAATGATGATTTCCTCCCTGTAGGTCCCTGCAGACTTTAAAACCCTGATCCAGAGGTTTTATCACCTTCAGTCTGAGCGGGTGGAGACGTATCAGCTCTTTGACGAGTAAGCTGTTGTACAGATACTTTATATAACGATACACTCATGCTTTTCCTCTCAATCCCACGGATCATTCTTCTTCTAGAGGACTGGATTACACACTCATTAATCTCTGCCTGTGTTTGTCTTGTTGCTGTTTTTGGCTCCAGAGGACATGAGGCCTACTTAAGGACGGGGCCCCATTACGACTTCGACCACTACAGGCAGCTGGTCCATGAGATAACACAGGCCTTCTGTGGCATCTCCAAAGAGGTGCTGGAGATCAAGGAGAAGCTGCACCATGAGTTTGACCGACCAGACCTCTCTGAGCACATTGAAAAGCTGCAGAGCAAAGAGAAGCAGAAGCTTGAACTGGTAGGTAAACAGCTCCTGTACACAGTAAGAAACATTTCTTATAATAACAAGTTTATATATGATTTAACCTTAGATTGACTGTTGATACCCACTCTGACACCACTCTGAGGTGTTATAATCAGCAGACTTTTAGATACAGACAAATTATAAATACACTCATTAATAAAGAATTAATAAACACAAATCAATCTGTATGCAAGAGACAAAATTTAAAGAAGATTCATAAATAATGAAGAAAGTGGTGAAACCAAGAGAAAAAGCTAAACACATACACGACACATGATTTTTTTTATTTTAATTTTTTTCTTTATTTTGGGCAGCACAGTGGTGTAGTGGTTTGCACTGTTGCCTCAGTTCCTGCTTCCTAGTTAAAACCTCATGTTTGGGTTCTCTCTGGGTACTCCGGCTTCTCCCATGGCCCATTTCTGTTCTTTTACTGTTAAAAGTCTGTTCTGTTACTAATAAATATCAGTGTTGGTGTAGTAAAGAGAGATGCAGGATGACAAAAGCTTCACGCTGGCCTGGAGGTGTGCAGAAAAACAGGCTGACTTTTATTTACTCATCAAACAAAGGTAGTGTTTTAACAAAAAAAACGACTCTCAACACATATATATATATAACCAGCTTATCAGAGTAGATCTGTGAAAGGTAGAACAGACACGATTAACAATAAAAAACATAATTTCCTTGATTTGTTTTATTTGTATATCCTTTTATTAACCGGTAATAACTAATGATGTTTAAAATGTGTTACAAGTTCAGACTTTTTATTTCACGTTTGCGTCAGTTCCTCTGTTTCAACACAAGGAGGCAGAGTTTCTCAGTTTTGCCTCTGCCCTGTTAAAGATTCATCTGTTCTTTTTATTCTGGCAGATCAGGTCATAAATATTTCCAGCAAACGCCACTTTTGGAGGAAACCTACATGATACTTCTGACTGTATATTCGGTGCTTTTTGGACGGAAAAAAAACTCATTTCGGTTCAGTTAAAATAATTCAGTGTTTTTTAAAGAGCTTCTGTTTCAATTTAGTAACATGAAAGCTGCAGTCTGTCTGTGACACTCAACATGGTTTCAGTGAGCCTGGTGTTAAAATTTTAGCACCTCGGCGCTTCCCGCATTCTTGAGCAGTCACATCTGGTGTTCAGAGGTGATGTGCGGCACTTTTGTATGACGTTTTACACTCCTTTTATAATATCAACTCGACTTCCTTTCTGCCAGTAATGTCATAAAGCTCCTATTATCTTAGAGTTCATCCTCTGTCTCCTCTCCATCCTCCGCTGATGAATGGTTTGCATAAATCTTATCTGATGTGCCTTCTCAACAGACAGCCAAGCTGCAGCTGGCCAGGCAGCGGGCCCAGGATCACCCGGAGGACGAAGACTGTCAAGAAAAGATTCAGGAGATCAAGCACGAGTAAGAGCAGCTATTACCTCCCCTCCGTTTACTGCGTTAGCTCCCAGCTGACCCATCCACTCACTCACCATCAACCTGCTGTCTGCTGCAGAACTTCCTGTTTCCTCTTTATTTAACAGACTGTCCTTTGTTGCCGTTGTAATATCATGAAACTGTCAAAGATATTCACTAATTTGTTCCTTGTCCAGGATCATCAAGAACAAAGAGGCTCTGAGTGAGATCATGCAGGACTTTAAATATGACTCCGAGGAGTCTGATTGACAGGTCGGTCCCCAGGAGGCCCGTCGCCGCCCTCTCACATCACCAGACAGCGGAGCTGACAGATCGACTCGGCTCTGGTGCAACTTCCATCTTGGACTCCTCAGCTGCACTTATCGATCCCCCCCTCTGGCCCCACCCTGCTCGTTGCTGCAGTCTTATTCCACCCAGGGGGCTTTTCACATTCTGGCTTTGTGGGTTCGTGTCTGTAGTTATGTGTTTGTGTTAATGCATGTATCAGCAAAAAAAAAACAAGAAGAAACAAAAACTTTGTTGTGAAGTCGTGTAAATAAGGTTAAATATTCCTCGGAAATCTTTGTTAACTTGATGAATTGTATTTTTTAATAAAAGAGTTTTCTTGTTCTATACATTATACACAGGATTTGTCAGTGACATTATTGGTGCAGTACAACAACATAACTTAGACAAAATCTTTAAATATGAAGTTATAAAAAATAAAAACAGCATAAAAGAGACACAGGATATTAATGTACATTTTACATATAGTGAGGCCTTATATCATGGGGATTCAGTTACTCATACGACCAACAGTTGCTGCAGGTTAGAAATATCTGAACAGACCTTTATCCCAGCAGCCAGTCTGCCATGAAACAGTAAACAGAGGTGTTACCAGTGATAATTAACGGTGAAACAGATGCAGGGTGCTGCTGTGGTGCGTGTTAGCTCACTGGAAAGGCTCCTCTGCATTAAATGGAACTGCATGAATGATGACACGTCTCATTACTGTGTCTAAACAGCTCATTAGTGATTTCATTTTCAATTTAGTTTCCAGCCGAATTTGAGCAGAAACAGAAAATTAATTGTCAATATTTTGATAAATTTATTAGTAAATATATTAAAAATGGTTCTAGTTTCTTTTATTTCCTCAGATTTATATGGACAATTTGACAAAACAGATTTCCTCTTGGCTTTTAGGAAATTTTGACTTTTTTTAAATGGAACGATTAATCGATTAACTATAAAACTAATCAGCAGATTAATCAATGATGAAAATAATCATTAACTGCAGCCTGACACTAACCTAACTGTTTCCAATAGTCATACAGATTTGTATTGATAAACTATCCTGGTCATGTCGATCATAACCATGTAAATCTCATGTAAAGCCACAGCGTTTAAATACTTTCTTGACCTGGAACAATAAGGTCAGGGTTGTTTTGTACATTTGTTCTTGCTACAATTACTTTTTCTTCTTCCCCAGAATAAAAGTGCAGTTACTGAGGGCCTAAATGTGTTTGTGCAAACAGATCTAACGGACAGATTTGGCCAGCGGAAATGGCAGAAAAAGGGCTGCATTGTCTCGCTTCACTTATCTTCCACTCGGGCCCTTTAAACTCAAGTTAAGACTGTATGACCAAACACTGCAATATCCCTCAGGCTGAGGGCGTTGGACCTCTCTCACAGAGCCGGGACCCTCGGGGCCAGTTATCTGTCAGTGTTTTCTTGATGCTGTTCTTGAATTAAAAACACCACAGTGGTGCTGAGCGGCGGTGCTATGAATTATCGTCTTGTAGAATCTGAAAGGACAAAAGCAGATGGTTCAAAACAGGAGAAACCATGTAATTTACACAGTAATTTCTCTGTCTGGCTGCCACTTTTCTCTATCTTTGCATGCTCTCTCTTTTTAAAAAAAATTTTTTTAAAATCACTATGTATCGCTCCTCAGCACCCTGCTACCTCTCTCTCTCTCTCTCTCTCTCAAGGTAATCAATGGGAACCTGTCACGGTTTGTGAACAAAGACATTATTCAGGAGACAGCGTGTGCCCTATGAAGCACAAAAACCCGGAGACTGCTGAACTAATTGAGTCAGGTGGAGTGAAGGTTTCTGTGAGTTCGAGGACAGAGCAGCAGAGGATGTGGCTGAAAGCGTCTGAGCTCCAACACAAAGTCACATAAACGCACATAAACGACTACGCCGGAGCTCTGCGTGCCATTTGGCCTGAGTTATTTTTGTGAAAGGGCCTCCTCATGCCAAGAGCAAACAAAACACAAAAGGAACACATTACAGCGGGCTGTTAATTACATTTACATGTCGTTTCTCTTTGTTGTGGGCATCAGCTGAAGATCACAAGTCTGCATCGTTAAAATATGTAATAAAAATCAGAGCGCATATCTACTTTTATGCTCCCACTTCGGGGCCAGTAAAGTCAAAACCGCACATTTTACCTGATCATAAAGTACGGACTGAAACTTCACAGAGCTAGTTCAAGAGTCCTCTTTGAAAAATGCTGACCACATGGCATAACAAAGGCAGGGTCAGAAATTCAGCTCAGGACTTCAATGCAGCAGTGGCTGTGTGTGTGTGTGTGTGTGTGTGTGTGTGTGTTAGTGACAGCGACTCAGCAGAGATAATGAGAAGAGAGAGAGAGAGAGAGAGAGAGAGAGAGATAGAGAGAGAGATTCTGCTTACCTACCTGGTTGCGCGTTTTGTGCGTTTTCTGCAGCCACACCCTCCACTGGTCGTACAGCTTGATTGACATGCCGCTGCAGCCGTACGCGTGCTTGCGGACCCAGCCGAAGAACTGCTTGAGTTCCCGTCGCAGGGTGGAGTTCTGCTCACCGGGCTTCGTATCGCATGAGCCGCTCTGCAGCCGCTCTGGGAGGAGGAGGAGGAGGAGGAGGAGGAGGGGGGAAGACAAAGGAGAGAGTGTGGGGTGAAGAAAGGAAAAGGTAACAGAGAGGATGAGAGAACGCATCAAGGTTATAGTTATAAAGGTGGCGTAAAGATGCTTGCCGTGTAATGTCAGCAAAGATGCGACTGACGCTTCTCACTGTGAGTTCACCAAAAATAATTTAAAAAAAGAACAAACTCAAAATCTATTTAAAAAAAAAAAACACAATAAAACACAACTTCACATTATTAATAAACATGTTGACTTAATATTTTTATTCTTTCTATCCTCTCCGCGGCCTTTACCTGTGCCTCCTTTTTTGGTTTTCATCTGATTGGGATGTAACACTCCAGACCTCATTTGTTGTGTTCAGACAAACAACAACAACAATAAAAGTATTAAAATGAAATACGGTTGTGCTGCACTACTATTGTTTGATATGTTTAAACTGGAAAGCTGTATTGATACCGAGCAGGTTAACAATGTGAAATAAAGTAAATTGAATTAGCCGTGCTAACAGCCTGGCTCCAGGGAGGGCAGTTTGATCCAGACTGAAAAATCTTTACAGCTACTGGACGGGCTGCCATGAAGTTTTGGACATTCATGCTTCCCAAAGTGTACTAACTTTACAATACCCCCCGACTTCTCATCCAGCGTATAGCTTTGTCTGATACATTCCTGCAAAACGTATGACATTGCCGTCTTCGTGTTTAGCGCTAATTAGCAAATGTTAGCATGCTAACACGCTAACCTGAGATGGTGTTTTGAGTTGTTGTCATAGCTCAAAGCAAAGTACAGGAGAGATGCCAGCATGACTATTCTGTTTTTGTATTAATCCAATTATTGTTTAGCTCATAAAATGTACAACTTACAAGAGTTCAAGCATGTTAGCGGAATAAAAATGTACATTCTTTCTAATAAACTTTAAGATAATGCTGTGTCGTATTATTAAGGCATTATTTAATATAGAAATATTGTTGCTCAGAGGACGTAAAGAGAAAAGTTTCTCTTTTAAACTGTGGACGTGACCGTACTTATACTTTACCATACTTTGCTTTCTGGGGAGGAAAGGCTACTGAAAGTCTGCTACAATCAATTCTTTATGGCAAACAACAGAGCCCGATAACGACTTCCTCCCTCTGGGGAGTAAATACCACATGACCAATGTAACTCATTATCTGCTCCTCCTGCTCCCAAACCTGCTTCCACTCAAGCTTTATAGGCCCTGTGTGTGCCGCGGACAGACAACCAGCTTTTTAACTTGATCAATCTTTGAAGCCGACGACCGAAATCTATCAAATGTCCCCCTGGCTCTTTGCAGTTCCTTCTAATCCTCTGCTGGGAGATCTCTATCTAGGTATCTAGCCTATTGATGTTTGGTTTCTCCTGGGTCACATGCGGTTTGGATCTGCTTGCTCAGGATGTTGAAACAGGAATAACGACATTGTTTTTCTGGCTTTAATTGGCGATGAAGGGTTGATTATTAGAAAGGAATGAATGGTCAAGATTTGTGGGCATCGCAGACGTTTGGGAAGCATTTGAAGAGCCATTTAAGACAGACTTCAGTTATACTTGGCGGATTTTGGATTGAATGGCAGCTTTGTTCACACAGTCTTATATTCAAATTATTTGCCCTGCATCCTTAAAGTTTTTTGACTCACCGCTGCTGGGTGTGGAGGCTGCAGCCGGGTGGCTCCAGTCACTCCAGATGCCAGCCTTCCTGGAGCCATAGATGCCCACCGGATTGCACCTCACCTGGACGAAATAGACAGTCCCAGGCTGGAGGCCGGCCAGTCGGCACGACGTCTGGTTACCTACATCATCCACCACCTGTGAGAAGTGACAGAGAGGATGTCAGGAAGGAATATTTGCTGCATCCTTTCCTCAATGTTTTTGTTTTGAACTTTCATCTTGAACGCAGTCTGGCTTCAAATACATTTTAAACATTATTTTCTAAATCCTCTCGTTCAACACTGAATCCAGGATTCAAAGAGGCATACGGCATGTACCTACACAGCGGAGGAAAAACATCAAGAAGCTGTGGGCAGAAAACATCAAAGCAGCAGTTTGAAAGAATGACAGTTTCTAAAAAAGCTCCACTGCTGCACTTTTGGATCAAAGCTAGCTTTCAAAAATGTACCAGCACAGATTCACTGGCAGGAGTCAGGGTTTTCACACGAGCATTATTTGCTTTATAATAAAAGCACATGCACGAGGCCACAGATGCCGAAGAAGCAACTTTTATGTTCATCATTTAATGGATCAGTCGGTGCTGCACCTCATATTTCCACTGATGCCTCAGAGGTGTCATAGCTACAGAGGAAACGCGTGTATGTGCATAAGTCTACAGGTTCATGTGAGAGAGACCACCTTCCATTCAGAGCTGTCCTCCAGCCTGTAGCGTATCTGATATTTGGCCTGAAACAAGACGTCCTTGAGCTCGGGGGGGCTGGCCCAGCGGACCGTCAGCTGGTCCTCAAGGTCACCGACACGACTCACCTGCACGTTGGCGGGAGGGTCTGTGGTCACTGCACGGACAAGGGCAAGTTAGAGAAGGTTTATATACAGCAGATGTGCGTCATGTAGGGCAAGAGTGTTGAGATGACACCAACATGTATCATATCATATTATATTATAACACCGAGGGCAGGCAATCATCATTCGTCACGGTGACAAAGCCATCTGTCTCATATACAAGTTTAATATTGGCTTTTTTATTTATTTATACGAAAGAAAGCGAGTCAACATTCATCAGTATGACAAAGCCGTTGTTTCTGTGACTGTCCTCCGTGATATTTTATTATTTATACAATCTTTATTAATTCTTCTCTCTAAATGACCTCTCTCTCTCCTCAAAGCAGATCAGATAGTAATATCTTTTATGAAAATAATAACTGAACCCCCCCCAAAACGTAGGAAAAAGATACATTTAAATCAGATAAAATGGATGAACGAATACAATAAACGTAATGTGATTCAAGCTGGAACTTTGAAAAGTATAACATATGGAAAGCAAGGCGAAATGTCTCTTGACCAGGTTTATATAGAGAATAGTATGTATGTTGTCTCCAGTATGAATCAATGAAAATGTTTAAACGTAGGAAGTACTACACAGTCTGCAGTGGAGAAGCTTTGTCACCTGAGAAAATAACCCTGATGACGTCAGGGAGGGAAGATGTAATCAAGCTCTGGGTACGAAGTGTACGATCCAGTCTGACCCACGCTGGAATCTAAAAGTTCAGATATTTTTAATCACCCCTGCTTCAATTTTGACTTCAAAAAGTACAAAAAGGAATATGGGTAAAATATGTTTTGGTCACATCAACGTACGTACTATTCTCTATATAAACCTTGTGCAGGGGAACAGTCCTAACATCCTGCGAATTAATATGTGCAGAGTAAACGCTTTCCATCTGTGAGTAAAACAAACACGTAAATAAATACAGAGGATAAAAAGTCTGAGGCATGTATGTACATAAGAGAATAACTGTTACTATCATTCTCCATGTATAGATGTTTACGTGGAGGATTTGAGTACAATCATTGTGATTAATCCTGTCTGCAGGCTTCGGTTCAAGTCAGCCTTTGCTTCCTTAGTCAGTATTAAACGAAACATTTTATCCGCCGCAATAAAGGATGCAAACAAATCGAGTGCTTTGAAGGAGAGAGAGATAAAGGGGATGGCAGCACGACACACAAAGAAAGGAACTTATTAAATGCCTTGTAAAAGTGTTTCCTGCTGGTAACCTTCTGCTTCAGACATCCTCCGCTGCTGCGTGACGCTGTTTCTCAGCTAACGTACTTTATTTGTTCTATTACGCTGAGCTCAGGGGAGGGAGAGGAGGAAAGCCAAGCCAGAACAAATACTCTCAGAGCGTGTTGTTTCTGTCATCAAGGCAGCGCAATGCATCATACATATGGCAACGTTCCTCCTTCCCTTACAACCCACTCACGGCTCCAAGTTATCTGTTCCTCGGTGCGCAGCGAGGATGAATGGGAGGAGAGGATGCTCACTCGCGGCCGATAGATGCCGCTTTCAAAGCACAGCGCTCGCTCAACGCCCCGACGCGATGCTTTTACGTTAGCACGGGGGAAACTGTTAAAGCAACGCTCGTAGATCATAACCTAAATTTCTCATTGTGGAACCTGTGAAGCCGTTTTTACCTGAGAGGCTCACTTTTACAGTTTATCCTTGAGAGTTGCAGCCTGAGCCTAAAACGTTGTTAGAGCGGCGGGTTGGAGGGAGCAAACCATAAAAACAAATCCCCTCTCCTCCAGAGAAGTGTGTTAGCCATATGTAGGAGATCTGCAGACAAACAAATGTCAAACAGAGGAAAGGAAAGGGAAGGGAAGGAAAGAAGAAAAGAAAAGGAAAGGGAAGGGCAGATGACAGGATGGAAAGGATAGGAAAGTATAAGAAAGGAAAGGGAAGAAAGGAAAAGGAAAGGAAAGACAAGACAAGACAGGAAGGAAACAGGAAAGGAAAGGAAATGTTAAATGTTAAATAGATGTTAATTAACCACCAGAAGTGTGGTTAACATGTAAAAAGAAAACTTCGTCCATCCTTGAAACGTTTATTTTTTTTTTACCCACCTACATCGAGGATGTCCAGGGTGGTGATGTCAGAGGTGGCAGAGCCCAGCTGATTGGCTGCCTCCACCCAGATCTCATACGGGGTGAAGAGGGCGAGGTTGCGGGGGATGTGGCAGAAGTAACGCTGCTTCCCCGTGCTGTCATTTTCACACTCCTTCTCTCTGCCGTACCACCTGCAAAGAAACACAATGACAAAAATAAACACTGACGTCTGTCCCTGAAAAGGCCAACCGGTTATTTTTAACTGTTAGTGCACGAGGAAAAACACCGCAGGCTCTGAGCGTAGCATGTGTTGCAGATGATAAACTGTACTAGGTAGGGCACTAATGCATTGGTTGCTAGTCTACCTGAGTGCTGTTGGACGAGGTGATCACCTGTGAGCTGCAGCAGGTCTGGGACGCTCACCTCAATTTGTACTTGAGGGTGTATTTGGTTCGGATGTGGGTCTCACCCCGCCCGCCCGGGCTCCACTTGCAGCTCAAGTCTTTCGTGTTACGGGACCAACATGTTAAATTGACCGGCTTTTCTGGAGGCACTGGACGGAAAGGAAAGAACAACGAAGAAGCAAAGAAATCAAGAAAAAGTGATGTTGAATAAGAGTGAAGTCACACGAAACATTAAGACCGTGATATTTTGATTCTGAAATTTGAGAAATAGGAAACAGCATGAGGCCAGCTTCATCTCCTTTTACATGTGGAGCATTAACTTCATCAAGGCAACGCATTAGAAGAGCAGATTAATGACACAGAAAGCAAAGCATGACAAATTATAATTAAAAATGCTGAAAATAGTTCACAAGTTTGAGAGTTTTGAGTTTTTGAAATAAACTTTTTATATCAAGGTTCAACAAATTCATTAATTTTGTAAAGAAACACAAAGTTTTTAGTTTAAAGGTGAGAGAACATGCACATTTTTTTAGATTTATTTATTTTAATTGCTTGAAATTTCATCTTTACTTTAAGATGAATAAAGTCTAAATAAAAGAAGCATTTCTTAACACATTCATACCTGGGTTTGTGTGTGTGTCTTTGTATGTTAACAATAACATATTTACATACACGTTTTATTCAATCTCTAATAATAATAATAATAATAATAATAATAATAATAATAATAATAACTATTTTGTGGCATTTTTTAAGACTTTCTGGTTTAAATTAGTGATAGATGAAATTATTAAGTACGTATGTACTTTTCCAAACATAGTGTCAGACATAAAGTAATTACTTAGTTTAAACAAACCAAACACTGACAGAAAACCAATGAAAATTCTTTTGCACAGACAGAAAAATCTTCTTACTGCCCACGTAGAGACACGAACCGGCCAGGACGCGTCCGTCGGCTCCATGACACACCAGATTGTCTCCAGACTGCTGCTGGGAGCCGTTGAGGTTGTGAAGGGTGACGCTCAGGATCTCGGGGCTCACCACACTGTAGGTGCTGCTGGACAGACAAATCCCATTCAGGGTCCAGTACAACGTGCTGGAGAGGAGGCCGAGCTCAGGGCTCAGTGTGCACGTCGCTGTCAGACTGGAGCCGATACGCAGCACGGGATCCTGAGGCGAGATCACAGCTACTTCTGGGCAGAGGACACACACACAGTCTTTAATCCAGGATAAACTAAAGAAACAAAAACAACTCTTCTTCTTCTTCTTCTTCTAAAGGCACCTTTACTTTTCTCTGCTGTGTCGTGCTTTCATTGAATTATACCAGTTAAAAATAAAACATGGATAGCACTAACTTTAATACTTTTGAATTTTAATTTAATTTTTTTTACTCCTTTTGTGATGTGCTACTATATTATTGTGTGTTTCACGCCTGATGAAGGTCATTGGCTAAAACACTGCTTCAACTGCAACTGAATATTCAACCCTAATATTTAAGACAGAAAAAGCAAAGAAATGAAAAATAAAAACAAGTCCAAATACACAACAGTCATTTCAACCCGGCTGAATACAAATCTGGTTTCTTGGGTTTACACAGTATTCAGAGACATTTTTCAATCAAAGTTGGTCTGTTTGTTTCCCTTTGTTGCAATTAGTAGTGTCTTTACTTTCTAGTAACATGATTTTGCATTTATTTATTTATCATATTTAGTTCATATCTCAGAATAAAGATAATCTATCAGAATATCTTTAATTGCTGCCTTCACATTATTCCAAATGGAGTGCAGCTTAGGGCATACCCAAAAGATATGTGCATGATTGGCTTCTTTGCTCCCACATATCTGCCAACATGCCTGCTGCGAGCCACTTTACTACTAAGTGCACTCACAACCTTTCCATTAATTGGACTCTCCTCTGTAACATGCATTAAATCTGTACAGTGTGATCTGCTGAAGCGTTGAACACACTCTGCCCACATTTCCAACTGTGAGAAAACTTTATGTTTGTGTGAGGAGGCTGAATGCAGGAGCAGCAGCAGCAGCAGCAGCAGCAGCACTGCACCACAACAGAGCAGGAGCTCAGCACATATTTATGACCCAGTAATGAAGTGGATTTATGGAGCCTCTGTAGGATCAGTCAGAAAAGGTCACCCTGGTTTGTCGGTAAAATCCTTGAATGCTTTTCCATACCTCGACCCCTCTTAGACTTTAAGTTTGCCTTTATGATTGATGCCCATGAGAAACCCCTCTGCAGTGCGTTTGAATGTTACCACTGGGCTCCTTCTTCACAGAGATATGAAGGTTAATGTGTAGAGTTTTATTAACCGTGCTCCAGGTGGGCGGTGGACAAGCTTTCCAACATATGTGCCACTGAGCGGTTTCCAACCTCGCTGGATTCAGTGCCATCTAAGACGAATGTACAGAGAGGAAAACTGCAATACGGGCAGATCATTTCCTCAGTCTTGGAGTTGAAATATTGTTTCTTTTTTTGTGTTTCCTTCGTGCAACATGATGTTTGTCTCATTACCGGGATGTCCAATAGGTCTCGCTCTCGGTCTAAACATCCCTAACAACATTAGTTACACAATCACATCTAATGATTGCCATCATGGAAATGTGGTGTCGCTACATCTGGACTTATTTTAGCGGAAAATGCTACAATTAGGCTATAATTTGTGCTTTTGCTGACACTATGATTAGTTGGTTACAGTGCAGTTCACACCACAAGACAATGTGCCAGCAATTCTGTCATACTGTTAATACCGTGAGCGTATTGATATTCCTCCAAGTGATAGTTTTATGTATTAGTTATTTTTATTTGAAGTAAACCACTGAATGTGTCAGCCTGCAAATATACATCGGTCCCTGCGTATATGTCAGATGATAAAAAAAATAAATAAATCCTGCAGCACAGAAATGTCAAAGATATTTTTGGTTTGAGAACATTTAGAAAGTGTCTCCATAACATAATGTGTCCACCAGAGAGCACGGACAAGTTTATTTTTAACTGCACAACGTCATCATCAGCACTACAGGTCACAAACAGAGTAAGGGCTTATGGGAATATATCTTTTTTTAAATCATCTCTCATGTTGTTCTTATCATATTCTTTAATTTCTTACTGTTTAAATAAGTATTAGAAAAGTAAATACTGTAAGGTGTCTAATAAATATCAGCTGATTTTCTTTAAACTCTCTAACATAACATATATCACCCAGACTGTGATGTGATTATAATTCTTGCACTAGTTTAATTAAGTTTCTTGACTGACAATTATTATTTATAACATTAGATAAAAGCAGACCTTCTCTCTTTGATATTTTATCCGTGAACACTGAGTATCAGGATCACTTTATCCATGTCACAGTGTTAAACTGCACTAATAAACTCCTGGAAGTTGAACTTGAAAATCTTCCTCCTGTTGTTGCTTCTTCTAATTATCATAGGTGCGGTGATAATGACACCTGATTTCTGCGTTAACTCGTTTTGTTGCTTTGGAGCCTCCGCGCAGCAGAAACACGCACAAACACTCACACAACCTTTAAGTGACGACACAAACAGCAGGTTGCGTCTGTCAGCTCGCCTAAAGTTTGGTACTCACGCGTCGAAGACACCAACACATGCGGAGCCAGGAGGAGGAGGAGAAACATGAGGAGGAACATGGTTCTCTCAGCTGTTTGTTTCTCTCCCTCTGTGTTGCTTTTCCTTTGTTTCCGGAGAAGGAGAAGAAGAAGAAGAAGGGGAGACAAAGTGAAGCAGCTTCACTCTGCAGCTGCCTCCTCACTGCGAGTCAAGACACACCGAGCTGAGTGAAACACGAGGTGTGCTTCCTTTTTAACTCCTGGCTGACTCCGCTGCTGCAGAGACGCACTCAGGTTCACGCTGCTCGCTCCTCCTCCTGTTTTCACACACAGCCACAAGTCATTAACAGCGTGTCCCCTCCCCGACACAAACACACACGACAGCACAGCACAACACACACACACACACACACACATTACACACTTTCGGTTCTTTTCTTTGTTTAATCATTTGGGCTCCTTCATGTGTGGCCGTGACGCCTGAAACAGGCTCAGGCAGGGCCGGCCCTAAGCTTTTGGTGGCCCGATGAATTGACATCACATTTCTTGGTGGATTTGAGGGCTGAAAAACAAACTGTTTAAAGACCGTGAAGCCTTCAGGATCATTTTGTCCAAACAAACTAGTTTTTACTATTGTTATAAACTGGAAAGCCAGCCTAGAAATAAAAGAGAAAGAGATCTTAGCTAAATGATTTTGTTCATTTTTCTCATTTGTTATGTCAGAGGTGCTTTTGAAGCAGAGACTCAGCGTCTCCTGGGAGCAGTCCAAGTGAGAAATAGAAATCTGAATGCGTGTTGTGAGAGCCGCGTGGGTCTCATGGTCACTGCGTGAGAGGTGGCAGCCCCCGAGTCCTTCAACCTAACACTGGTGTGGCCCTAAACAACTGCATAGACTGCTCATGCTATTAGCCGGCCCTGAATAGACTAAATAAAACCTTCATGTGTTTAATTAAATAAGATAAGATAAAATGACTTTCACTGATGCTGACTGATGGATGTGCCATGTGGAATAATCCTGCTCCTTGCTACACAGAATGATGTTTCCTGCAATGATTTAATCTATCTATCTATCTATCTCAAATTAATTATGTCGTTATCTCAAGAAAAAGTGAAAGTGAAAAGAAAAAGTCTCATTATCTTAAGATCTTGTGAAAATAATCCCATTATCTGGGGACAACAACATTTGTTGTTTTTGAGATAATGACATAACTAACAAAAAAAGGTTTTTAATAAAACACCTTTAAAAACAGAATTTTACAAAGTGCTTTGACAGACGAGCACCAGAACTGAGGCCAAACAAATCACATCAGAAAATTCTTGCTAAATTTTACACGTAAAGGCGTAAAGATGACTTGCTTACACCCTAAAAATGAAGATTTGAGTCAGAACTTTAAATGGTTTTTCATGGTGATGCCACAGAGGAACCTTTTCAGCTCTGCAATGAACCTTTTACTGAGCGGTTCCTCAAAGAACAAGTCGTGACATTGAGACATTGAGTAATTAAAGTAATAAAAATAGGTTAAAAAAAGATTATTATTCATAAAGAGTTCTTCAAAGGCATTTATTTACCCAAACAACCTTAAACAGGATTTAAAGGTTCTCCAGAGAACAGAAGAACCAGTTTTTCTTTGCGTGTACAGCAGGGTATCAGTGTAGTGTTGAACCTTTCCCCTCTTTGATTCAGACTTTGCACTGTGACTATGAAAGACACGTCCTTTCAAAGTGGATGATGGATGATCTAGTTAAGCAGCAGTTTATAAAACCTACACCCGCACACATCCACACACCTCTTTTTCACAAGACGGCGCCACATAAAAGTCTATAAAGGTGTGAAGAAGTGATTTAGAAACCTTATCTGCTCAGGCAGGTTGTTCCAAAGTTGAGGGGTCCTGATGTCGGTCCTCATAAGGGGTCAGCATGTCTGCTGTGTGACCAGGTGTGCTTTGAAGGTGATCACTAAAATCTTTAAATCAACTCTAAAACCATCAGAAAGCCAGAACTGTGTCACAGCAGTTCCCAGCACACAAGGTGGATGTTATAAAATGTTTGTCTGACATGTTTAAGTCCTCTTAAACTCAGTGTGTGTAGAACACGTTCACTCTGAAACAGACTTCTTCAAACCAGGAGGGCTGTTTCACTGTGTCGTATGGATGCAGCATCGTTTAGGATCGTGTATTTTATATAAACTGGTGCCAGAAAATACAATAAACAGTAATAATACTTGAGTATTTCCCTTTTATTGCTACCTATACTTTTACTCCACTACAGTATATTACATTAGTACTTGAACTCAGTTTCATTTAGATTTTACATGCAAAAAGATTACTTTAAAAAATATTCCACCAGTTTATAAATGAATGAATTAGCTTCACTTCAGCTACAGCATTAGAATACTGCTGCCATGTACAAATAAAACAACATATAACTCCATGAAGTTTAAATGTTAGTATTGAGTATCCCAGTATCTTACTATCTCACTCCACCAGTCTTTACCATTACAGACAAAGTGCACATGCATGTAGTCCCTGATTTAAATTAAGGAACAGGATGAAATGTATACTCTGTCATATATACTGTAAAATAAATGCTGTATGCCCTGACTGACCTCTGTGTTAGGTGTTTCTACCATTTTAGCCCTCTCGTGTGTAAATAAGGTGGCCGAAATATTAGAAAGACCTCTCAATACAAGGCAGTCTACAACCTCACAAATAAACATAATTCAGTTCTTTGTCAGTGTCAAAGAATTTCTTTCTTTCTTATTCATAAGAATAGAAATATTTATAGCAGCGTTGTTGTATTGGACCACATTGGATTGTACCTGATGAAGTGGCTACTTGGTGTATATGCAGTTACCATCAATTAAATGAAGCCCAGACAATTAAGTAATCTACTAAATACATCTACACAGAAATAGTATTAATTATTATTATTTAAGCAGTTTTATGGCAAAGTTGCAGAGTGCTTTACAAATAAACCATCAAATACCATCAGTATGTTTTTCCACTGGACTCTGACTCTTCATCTCTCCTCAGCTGATGCATGTTTTGGCCCACATGTGCTGCAGCAGTATCACTGGACTGATCACACTGTGTCATCGATTGTGTACAATCTGTCAATACTCGAGCAAACGGTCCATCTGTCCTCTCCGTGCGGGACATCTGCCCCCTCCCGCAGCTCGGCCCTGATCTCCAACTATCTGCCACATCTTTATGAATGTCATCACCGCCACTTTGTGCACTGCAGTGAAGGCTGCTCTGCAGGTTGTGTGTGTGTGTTGGTGCGGGGGGGTGCAGCTTGTGCGTGATGATGATGATGGTGATGGTGATGATGATGCGCGTGACGCCACGGGCAGAAGCAGATCAGCGGAGCAGACAGGACCCGGGCTGAGGCAGCAGCAGCAGCAGCAGTAGCAGCAGCAGCAGCGCCGCCACAAAGGGAGCTTAGCGGTTGAAGCTCGACTCTTCGCTCCTCTTCTCCTCAAGGTTTGAGATGCTCCGGCTCGGCGGCAGGATGTGCGGCTTGTCGGCCCTGCTCTCGGTGCTTCTCGCTGGGCTCGCGGCGGCGTCCTCGGATCTGTTTGACAACCAACTGGGCGACATCAATTACTGCAAAAAGCAATGCCAGCTCACCATCAAAAACAAAAGCCCCGCTAAAGTAAGTTATTCCTCTCTGCTCTAGCGTAGGCTGTCTCTGCAGAAAGCGCATTATCAGCAACGGGCTGACAGCTTCATCCCGCTGCTGTCCGACATTTCAGCGCCTGCAGCGATGCACACACTGACAAAATATATTCAGCGTTTAGAAAAACATTATCTTTGTGTGAAATATCTGAAATAAACCTGTGTATATCTGTGCGTAACGACACGCTGCTTGCTCCGATTTTTCGCTGCATCCTTTTGGATGCTCCAGCGCACAATTAGGCCGAAAATGGACGCAGCTCATTTTCTCATTTTCTTCTGCACCTTAAAGACTGGTCCAAGAAGTGTGCTGCATCCAGGCAGCTCATCTCAGATGCAATAAATTGCGCCAACGACTGATCATTACTTAATCCGCAATTAAGATCCGCCAGGCCAGACTTAGCGCGTGCAGGCTGTGGGGGATCAGTGAGACTATTGTGAACCATGAAGCAATTATCCTTTATTGACAGTTTGCACAGCGTCCCACCGCTCAGACAAGGCCCGACTGGGTCCTAGCAGGACGGGGGATGATGTGAATTTGGCCAGGAGTTGATGTTGTTTTACAGCCTTGCTTAGATTTCCAGTGTCGGATGTTTTCCTCCCTCCTCCTCCTCCTCCTCCTCCTCATCCTCCTCCCTTCAGGTGTGGTTCAGGCGTCCTGCAGGGCAGCAGGAGCGGAGCTGCAAAGCGGATCACAGTCACCTGGACTGAAAAAAAAAACCAAACAAAACACAGACTTCATGCACATATGTGTCGAGTTTAGGAGTGTCACACTGGATCACAACAGCAGTAGATGCTGAATAAGCAGTCGCCTTTAAACTGCGAGGCACACTTTCATGGTTTGGGGATAAACACCCCTCTCTGCCTCTCTGCGAATAAACAGCAGTGAAGATGATGTCAAGCACAAGGCTGCTAGAAACCGCTCACAGTCGCGGTCAGGGGGAATCTCTTTGTCTCTCCTGTTCACAGAGGGATCACCAGAGGGCGCTGTTTCCCCATTTCAAACCGAGAATTAAAAGGCGTTATGACAAGAGGGAGTGCAGAAATGTGCATCTCCCATTACCACCACCTCATGCCTCAAGTTTTTTTTTCTTTTGCAACTTGCTCATTATCACCGGTTTTCTCCTGCAGTGACTGAAAGCTTCTCATCAACTCTTTACGACAGGCTGTAATACAAGAGCTGCAGCGTGTCATTAATGCCATAACAAATCTCTGTCATATTGTCTAACAAGGTTATGTTGAGTTTATGCGAGAGTGCAGGAGACATCTTTAATTTTGTCCCCCCCCCCCCCCACCCACCGCCCTCCTCCACCCTTCTCTCTGTTTGTCTGGCTGGCTCGTAGGACTCCATAATGAACGCCTGTCACCGCGGTTGTCGCCTCTATTCCATCTGCCAGTTCGTCAATGGCAACGCCGGCTTCAACACCAGCAGGGAGGAGTGTCAGGGAGGTGAGTCAGTGTGTCAATCTGTCTGTCGGGCTGTTTGAATGAGTTTGATGGCCGTGCAGGGTGCGGGTTCTTCAATATGCGGTGTCCAAATGAATGGCAGTGAAGCGAATCCTCATCAGAATCAGATCTAAATGCAGTCAGTGTCATTCATTTGAAGCTCCTGCGACATAATGCGCAGGTTCAGCTTCTTATTCCAGTCATTTCTCTCCCTTACAACCCCAAAGCGGTGGTTCCTTTGGACAAGACAGGCAAATAAATATAATTTATCCACTTAAAGGTAAATGCGGTTTCTTCTGACGAGTTAGACGAAATTTAAGGCAATTTCAGGTGGAATCAAAAAGACAAAAGCAGACTGCAGCCAAATTACATTCTCCTGGATCTCCAGGCTGACATCTTTTAAACATTAACATGATGAACACAGCCCTGCTTAAATATTGCATTGTTTCCTAAAAGCTGGCAGGCTCAGTGGGTATTTTCTGGGCGTTTGAGGCTGTTCGCCCTGTTTGAACTGCTGTATTGGAAATCAATGATGTGATTTGCCGTCCAGACAGCAGATGCCCCATCGCCCCCTGTTTCAATAACGGCAACGTGGAGTGAATCGTCTCCGCGGGGGCAGTCAGCTACACCTCCCATGCATCTTTATCTTTCTTTCCACATAAACAGCCTGCGCCTGATTTATTTCTTCACGTCTTCTACCCAGCTGACTCCAATGCTGCGTGCCCACTCACTTTTGTGCCTCTCCTTTCTCTCTTTCACTCCATTTTCACTCTTAACCCTCTCTTCTTTTTCTTCCTTTTTTTACCACTGTGCTTCTTCTTTCGTGCTTCACAACTGTCTCTCCCTCTTTCCCTCTCTGCAGCCTGCCAGGAGGCATATATCAAGCTGCTAGAACAGGAGGCTTGCAGCACCGGCTGTGCCAGCCAACCCTCTGAACCTGAGATCAAGAGGAGGAAGGTGAGAAAGCTCTGCAGTCCGTGGCTGCACACGTAAATACTGCAAAAGCAGCTCTAAGAGCCAAAGTGACTCAGGATGTCTAAATATTAATACCACTACTAAGAACACAAATGTGTACATACGCAGAAACACGTGCACCTTCAACACTTTGTGTACTGCTCTGTCACCCACAGCTCAGAGCCATGACTCTCCGCCCTAAGCCCCCCTCTGTGATGGAGGCCGTGTCCAGTTGGTGCAACGACATCGTCAGCTCTGCCCAGAGCTTCATCTCCTCCACCTGGACCTTCTACCTGCAGGCTGATGATGGCAAGGTTGTGGTTTTCCAGGTAAGATCCAACTAAGTGTTTGTCCAGGACAGGCAGGCTTTGCATTATGGGACTCCAGTCAGTCTCTCACTTCATAAAAACACATTTATCCGTCTCCATTCTGTGTTTCTGCAAAGGTTTCTGTGGTCTACTGACAATTTACACAACCTGACTGTGTTTTAACATAAACCCAGACGCTGAATTTGCTAGATGAGGTGTGTTTTTGATGTTCCTGGCAGCAGTTTGTTTGTAAAAATGAATAGAAGACAGAGTTATTTCTATGGCTGAACTGGAAAAAGAAGAAGAAGAAGGGAAAAAAAACACTTTCACCCACTGTACGCCGTTTCCAAACTTTGCTCACAAAGATTCGAGGAAACAGGCTGACAAGTGATCGCTGTATCTGCAATGCAGCACAGAAACACAGCAACAAAGTCAACAGTACATTTTTTTATTTCACAGTATCAAAGTGAGTCCCCTTCCTGTTTGGTATGAGCATACTTCACACTTAATCTTATCAGCAAACAGATGCAAAGAGGAACACAGAAAGCATCAGTTTAAACTATTTCCACAGTCCAAAGTTTGTTTATGTTGCATGAATAAGAATTAATTTGAGAATTACATTAGTTATTAGTTATGTTAATTACATTAAAATCTGCTTGTAAAGCCTTTTTTTTTATTATAAAAAGACACAGAGAGCTGAACACTGAAATCTCCATAAATGAACTAACCTTGTACACTATATAACGGCCCACTGAGTCATAACGATGGAAAATTTTAAATTAATATCTACAAAGCGTGTTCATGTCGTATGTTTTTAATTGGATGTTAAAAGCAAGCCAGTAGACTTTTATAGATCATTAGCTGAGCTAACCTCTGCTTCCTGTTAAGATAGTGAAATGTATCCTCTGCTATACGGCGCTTGGTTGGCTGCCAAAACAACTCATAGCCCATTTTAGAGTCAGTGCATCTGTGAAGGTTGACTGAGCAAGGGCACGCAGCAGGGTGGAGACAAGGTGGTGGTCGAATTCATTCACTCCAGCACTTTAATTGTTTATAAATGTCCTTTTAAATTATGTCATACGCCCTCGGCGCCATGCATATTTGATAACTGGCAGGGCGGGCTGTGGTGAAGTCGACTCAGGACTGCAACAAGATTTAAAAAAAAAAAAGAGTGGACAGCAAGAGCTAAAGTTCTGGCTGTGACAGATAAATATTCAGATGTTATTTCTGGAAGTGGAAAAGATGAACCGAATGGAGCCGACAGGCTCATTGTTCATGGTGTGATTACCCCGACCGAGGAGGTCATATTACGGTCCTGTTTGTTTGTCGAAGAATTGTGAAATTATTTTAATGAAATATGCTTTGAAAGTTTGGCCAGTGATTATTTATTTACATTTTTAACTTATTTCAGCCTCCAGTGGTTACATTTCATCACATTTCCTATTATTGAAATGGCAAATTTAGCTGTTTGTGCGGCCTTGGCAGGGTTTCCTATTCAGACTTGAACGTATTGCTAAAGTCGATGCTGTGAACCACCTATGCATTAAAGCTATAATAAGATTTGGTCTGTCTTTCCACCAGACTACACAGCCATATCCTCTACATTTCAAAACTGGTCAGAAACCTGCATCCTTGTCAGGGATTTTCCCACTTGGATGTGACTTTGATGGCATTTTTAGCTACATAATTAAAGGGCTCAATGGGAAATGATAGTATTTATGCACCCTAACCCATACAGAAGGGCTTCTGTACTGTGTAACGGAGGAGGCTTTTTATATGCTGAAATTCACTATTAGGCAAAAGAAACCGTGTGCGGACTGACCTCATATAGAGATGCAGCAGCCGCAGAACATGAAATTACCGGCGTTTCTTTCGGACTCGGTGATGGATGTTTGCTCTTTATGGTGGTGACATGCGGCCTGAAGCGGCGAGGGGAAGCCAGGCTCCACGGGGCTGTGAGAAGACTATCAGGCCTGTGTTTAGTGGGCAGCTGGCAAACTGCCACCAACTTGACAGATTGACTCTCCGAGTGTTGAAACAACAGAAAAAGTCCAGCTAAGTTGAGGGATAGCAGACGGGTGGCAGGGGGGGGGGGGGGGCGAACAAGGCAACGCTGCCTGCAGTATGAATTATGTGGACGTCCGTAATGAGCTGTCTATGTATGTCTGTCTGTGTGCTCATGTCTGTGTTTGTGTGACCTCAAGCTGTGAGAATGACTAGCCCCAAGCATCATGAAAACAATCAGAGAGGTAGTAAGCAGTCAGAGGTAGCAGTTAGTTCAGATTATAAGGGTGGGGTGAAGTCATTCTTGGGTCACAACTGTGGTTTGGAATAAAGAAATGTTGTAATTATGAGGAAATATTGGGGAAAAATCCCGTCTCACCACCCCCTTGTTATTTTGACGAATCAGCTCACGATAGTGCGACATTGTGAGAGCGTTTGGGACAAGAGCGAGTCGATTAAAGGCTTCCTCCGACCGAGCTGTGGTTCCGCTTGCGCGCTGGCCCCGCGGAGCAAATTGAACTTGGTGTACGACTGAATACAGAGAGGGAGAGAAGTCCGTGGCCATTTTCATTTTGACAATTGCATTAGTCATCTCGCTTGAATGAATTTTAAAGAAACAAAAAAAACCCCGAACAGAACAGACTGAACCTGCGAAAAAAAACAGTGTTTAAAGGAAGTGTAACTTTGACTTATGATGCTGCGCCGAAATGGAAGTCAGTGTATTTTCTCAGCTTGTTTTACTCATCCAGGCACAAGAGATATGGACTGACTTAAATATGAACATTGCACACGGCGTGCGTGTATGATAAGACTGCCTTTTACTTACTGTCACTTACTGTCATCTCTCAAATACGTTATGACCTTTCTGTTGCGTCTGTTGCTCTTGGCGACAAGCAGATTAGTTCCTACCGGAGACATAAATCTTAGGAAATAGGTCAAAAATATATTTTTTCATTTTTAAACAGGGCTCAGTAATTTCATCAAACAGCTAGGCTCTGTAGTAGCTGAAGGGGTTGTAATGCATTTGTTTTGGACTATATTAAGCCGTGGTTTAATACACATTGCACACACTAGTCATGCGTGTAATCTCCACAGGGGACCGGGTGTCAGGTCCACTGCAATGTCATAATCAACCTCAGTTCAAGCTCGCAGTTTTCTGTGTTTAATTACACGGGTGGAGGCACCGTTCACTGTAGTGCCATGCATGTGCATGTGTGCGTATGTGTGCACACACCTGCTGGTAAAAACAGACAGGGCTGGTGAGATGCAGGCTGGAGGTGAGCACCAGAAGAAGAAGAAAACGTTTGTAGAAGTTATCTAGCAGTGAACCTCCATATCAGCAAGCAGCTGACCTGAAGGTCTTTGTCTCTCTCTGGATTACGTGCCTCACTCAGACTAACACTGCTGATCCTGGAGTATCATGAAGCCGGTTATGACTCGTCTCTGATAACACAGTGAAGTGTTGAGATGAGATGAAATGCTCAGTAGCTGCTGCGATAATTAAAAATGATCCTTATCCTTGGCCACAGTATGTCTTTAACACAGGAGTGAATACTTGTTTTTTGTGAGATGGACAAATTATTCTGAGAATGTGCTGCACATAAGAAGCATTCATAAATCTATCGGTCCTTATTACTCGTCAAATTATTGTAAACTTCGTCAGGATCACGTAGGACTGATGACTCTTTATCAGTGATCAGATTTGTCAGCCGTCGGCTGTGGACACATTTTGTTAGGATGCTTTGAAGGGAATCCTCAACACTGAACCGACCATCCCACCGTGCCCAGCCTGGTTGGTTACTCCACAGTGAAAGATTTCGGCTTTGACATGAGTGAGAATTTAAGAGCAGATGGCGCATTTAGGATTTATTCAAAATCAACTAAAATAAACAGATTTTGGATAAGAGCAATGGCACAGACTACGTATCAGGAGTTTGATACTTAAGCAGTACTCAGTTTATTTTTGGTTTTGGTTTCTTGTTGACAGTACAAAAATATTTTTTATTTAAAAACATCATCTGTTGTCATTGTCATGACTTCCCACAACTAAGGGATATTTAAAAAAGTGTAACTGCTGTGATTAAAATTCAGATTGTAGATTAAAAAATGTAATTTTGACACAATCAGTCCAATTTATTCTGAATATTTGCATTAAACCTTTCTTTCTTTCTTTCTTTCTTTCTTTCTTTCTTTCTTTCTTTCTTTCTTTCTTTCCTTCCTCATCTCTCTTTCTGTAAACCAGAGCACCTTTTGCATTCCCTCTCATAATGCATGACAGATGCAGATCAGGCTCTGCTCGTTCTGATGGTTAGATCTCGCTGGTCTGCAGCCAATGAGAATCACCCTCCTCACATCTACCCTCGTCTCCACAAACCTTTACACTGCATCTGGTTTCAATGCACTCTGTCAGAAGACATTGCTCGCTAGGGGTAATAAACCCGGTTGTGAAAAAAGGTTTTGAACAGAAGAGGTTTGAAGGATTTTAAGTGTTTTGGGAAGCAAGCTAACCAGCCATGTCTCCACAGTCAACTTCAGTTCGCTGTTTTGTTATTCTGGACAAGCGATGGAAATCGTCCAGCAGAAAACAGATCAATCATTTCCCGAGTAAAGGAACGAGAATGAATGAAACTGAGAACGAATTTGGTTGGTTTCATATTATAGTGTAGGACACAGCAAGAGGTTTCAAAGTTCATTGATCCACTTAGTGTCAGAATCGATAAATACTGGGAGGTTGACACTACTGCAGTGTGCTATACTCCTCTATATCCTGTGTGTGTGTGTGTGTGTGTTGTTGCTGAGGCTAGCAATAGTATTGTTACCACCAACTACAGCCGCTGTTGTAGTGGAGGGAGGGTCAGCAGTGGGGAACCAAAATCCTCTTTTAATGAGTTCTCCAGGGGAACCAAAAACACTGCGCACATAATGAAACACACAACAGTGCAAATACTGACGGCAGGCCGTGTGCGTAGGTAGCGGTTATTTTAAAAGCCATTTTTAGCTCAGTTCAGTCCCAGTTCACGGGGTTTAACTGGACTGATTTGGGTGGATGAGAAAGATGCTGCGAGACGCGCCAAGACATATTGAGTGGGCAAGAACAAAGGAGCCAGGCCAATTTGATAAAGTTATACAACATATTGAATGCTCAAAAAGAGATGAAACAGTTACAGATTATGATTCAGGAGGCCCAAGAAAAGTCATTTCAGATAGAAATGGTTTAGCAAAAGAAAGAAAGAAATAACAAGTACTCATACCACCATTAGCTGATGTCAGCATGTTTATATATATATAAAAGTTAGACACCTCATCACCTGTCAGGATACAGGTTGGGAAAAAGTCCAGCAGGTAAACATTAGGTGACCTCTGACCTTTCAGTGAAGAAGAGCCAAGAAAAAAAAGTTTCAAGCTCACTAATTAACAACCAAAACTGTTACTGCTCATCAATATTGATACCTGTTGAGACTACTCACCATAATTTGGTGCATTAAACTAAATACATGACATGAAAAGATGGGAAAAGAAAAAAAAGAGTATGGGTTATTGCATTTAGTTGCATTTTCATTAGATTTAGTAAAAACAGGCCACACTTTTGAACGTTCTGCCCTGTCAGCTGTGTATATGTAAAACACTGATTGTCAGGAGCGTCTCATTTTATTCTTTTTTACATTCAGATACATGGCTAGCTGTTTCTCCTCGCTACCAGTCTTTACGCCAAGCTTGACGAATCGCCTCAGGCTCTACAGTAGCTTTAAAATTACCATACAGACATAAAAGTGGCATCAATCTTCGTATCTAAATCTCGACAGTGCAAGAGAGTGAATAAGCATATTTTACTAAATGTCTCATTCTTTCCCGTTTACTGTCAAGTTCAGTTGTGTTACATATTGAAATTAAATCTCGCTCTCTCTTAAAATTTCTCACATTCGCTTCATCTGCTGTGGTGTTTCTCTCTGTTCATTCCAGTTTCCCAGCCAACTATTCTTAGTTGGAGCTCCTCTGTGGTCTGACCTCGCAGTGTTAAACAGATCCTTTCCCGTCAGTTCTTCTGGTGAATTACTGTGGTATAATTGGCTGCGTGTGTCTTTGTTGTTATTTTTTTTTCTCCCGCTCCTCAGAGCCAGCCAGAGATGGACTACTCTCTGCCCGAGCTGCAGGCTCCTCGTTCCAACGTGGCAGACAAACCTTGGCCTCAGGTCCACTCTCACACCCAGAGACCCCATGGTGAGCACACATACACCGCACGCACGCCGTACAGACGCACATTTATCAGTATATGCTGGTACAGTGTTGATTCATTATTCGCAGGTGTGAGGGGACATGGCGAGAGGGGAGCAGCCAAAGCAGGAGGCAAAGGGAAGCACCCTGTTCAGCACGCAGACGACCCCACGGCTGAGCACGACTTCCTCGGCTGCATGTCAAGGTGAGCCGGAGTTTGAGTAAAAGCTGTTGTCCAGATAAAATACAGAAATAATAAATCAGTAATGTTTCTAAAATACCACTCACACTCAAACTGTCATCAAAATCGTCGACTGTCAGCATGAAAACAAACTTGCAGACACTTGAAACTTGCTCTAGATCCATCGAGCTAATCCATCACAGTGAACATGATTACTGCATTACATTTATCATAGTGCAATGTTCAAATCAATGCGCACATTTAACTGCATTAGCTTTCAAAAGCAGACATTCAGATTCAGATCTACTCTCAGTCTAATTCGCTGTCTGTCTCTTTGAGGTCATTTTAACATATTAAGACATAATAAAAGATCAAAACCACCTTCATGCTGTAATTAATATACATTTTCACTTACGATGTATTTACATCCAGGCTTGTTATATTTATTGGTGCCTTAATGTTTAGTTTCTCTGTCTCTAGTCACGTCCCTCGACTTGTCCCCTTTTTATCTGTCGTTTCGTTCCTCCAGACGTTCAGGCCTTCCACGCTGGATTTTAGCGGCCTGTCTCTTCCTGTCCATCATGGTCATGTTGTGGCTCAGCTGTGCCAGCCTCGTCACCGCGCCAGAGCAGCACATTAAGACGCAGGTACACACACACACACACAGAAAAGGATCAGCAACACATGCACATGAGGGGAAGCAGTGAGTCACAATTTCAGGTCAGCATTTCCCACCCATACCGACCAGCATATTGCTGTGTAGTGCCCTTCCCTTTCAGTTGAATCACTTTATAGCTTCACATATCTGCACTACATAATCTGAGTGACATGCTCTGTACGTTCGGGGCAGCACGGTGGTGCAGTGGCTGGCACGTTCAGCGAGAAGGTTCCTGCTTCTGTGTGGCGTTTGCATGTTTTCGCTGTGTCTGTGCGGGAACTCCAGCTTCCTCTCACAGTCCAAAGACAGCGGTGACTCTAAATTGCCCGTGAACGTGAGCGTGAACGGTTGTCTCTATGTATCAGCCCTGTGATTAACTGGCTTGTCCTGGGTGTACTTCTTGCCCAATGCCAGCTGGGACACTGATAAGGATAAGCGGTAATGGAAAATGGATGGATGGATATTCTCACATCCACATACTTTGGTTATGTCATAGTCACTTAAGACACTAAGAAATTATTTTGTTTTTTAATTAAATTACTCCATAAAATCATCACAGAAACTCTTAGTGCAATCATGTGAAGACTGTTTTTCCATTCCCACTTTGTTTCTGACTCAATTGTCAGAAACTAATTAATGCAGTCAGATCTAACACACATTAAGACAAGGTTGTAGGTGGAGGTATGCATGAGTGAACGTGTTTTTTTTTTCACTGTTTCTTCCTGATTCTTTTCAGCTGAGTATCAACGGAGACAAAGAGTTTCTGGATAATGCCCACAAAGTCAACCCGTACCACCTGAGTCCTGTGATCGCCGTCGCCGTGAAACAGTCGGAGGAGAGTCAGGAGGCGGGGCCGCTGCCGGTGAAAGTCGACCTCAACAAAACCTGTGTTTAGGAAGGACCAATGGGAGAGCTGTTGTCATGACTCCCAGAGTAACCATGTCCGAAATCCTTTACCCGTTGGTGAAAGGCGTGAAACAAACGAAACAACACGGGACTCACTCAGTCACCAGAATTTTTAAAAACATATTTTTAAGAGCATGGCACCCTCCAGTCATTTAAAATTATCATACCGAAACATCTAGCTTGGTCTTGTTGGTCTGATGGCACTTCATTTACTTGTACAGTCCAGATTTCTTCAAGTCCATCCTCAGATTTTCCTTAATGATCAAGCCTGCTCATTGCTTATTGATAAGTCAGCGCTCTTGTCTCGGAGCCAAGCTGGAGACAAGCAGAGAGGATGGATTACAGCCGAGAGCTCTCATATAATTTTTCATGTCTAGCACGGACAAGAGAGGACAAACGCTGAGATTCATTTTAGATTTAATTTTGCCTCGTTCTCACAGAGAGTTTGGACTAATTGATGGGTTGCTGAGAGCGAGAAAAAAAAAAGAAAGGCGTAAAAAAAAAAAAAAAAAAAGCGAGAGAGATGAATGGAAGTTGGGCTTAAACGCTTCGGCTTGTGAGCGCTGCAGGAACCAGATAGTGTCGCTCACAGTTTATGACGTGTTTACATAATCAGCGTTATGAGTTGTTTAGTAAAAATCGGTCTAGAAATTTAAGATCTCGCCTCACGGCGAGAGCCACGCGGCCTCACCAAGTTCAGAGAATCAAAGGCATACTCACTCAGCGTTTTTTGTTCCTCTGTGTGTGTGTGTGTCAGGATATGTCTGGGTGTTTGTGTACATCTACAACAGCACACATGCATTCACCAGGAACCAATATAAAAAAAAACAACTGGATTAAAAACTGGAATTTATTTATTTTCTCCTCTATTTATTCAGAAACATCAACATGACTTATCTGTTAAATAGTGTTATTGAAGTGCCATGTACAGTTAATTCATCATGCAAATGTAATTGCTCTGTATGTAAAATACATTGTAACACAGATTGGAGAGAGACACATAGAGAGACGATTGCACCTATTACTGTATTATTATTATTATTATCATTATTATTACCATATTATTCCTCTTATATCACTTCAAGAGTTCTTAGCTGTTATATGTGCCATGTGCTTTCTAATAGCTGACTATTTTGTATGTCCTAGGAGCACACACTGAAGGATAAACTTCTGTAACAATGTGTAATGCAAAGCTTTTAACATAGACCTTTGTTATTGAACGGAGTTGCACAATCTTAGAGAAGATTTTTCTGTTTTCCTCTCAGTGCTTTTTGTCCCGTGACGCTCTCTTTTCATCCAGGCTATGTAGACAATAAACCGTGCATGCAAGTGACGCTTCGATAGTTTATCTTAACCCGCCCTGCCGTGCCAGTTATGGCAAGCCTCTGCTGTAGACTTGTGATTTTTTGTGTTACTATTTACTGTAAACATTGATTAGAATGTGTAATGATGAATGACAATATCCTCAATATGACTTACAGGAAGGACTCTTTAATTCAAAAGCCATTCAGTCGATATCTGTGCTGGTTCAAACTGAAGGTGTATCACAAGGAATATGATACACATTTCAAACTGTATTGTTTCCTTTTTACTGGTCTGTTTATTTTCAATGAAATGATACTTACAACATGATGAAATAAAGTGTTTTCATTGTAAATAAACTAGAGAGTCGAGTGTTTTTGTTTACGTATAATATAACTGATACAGAATGAATAAAAAAAAAGACAGATGGTTTGCATGATGACGTCTCCTCAGCAACTGGACACGACTTTGACTTTTGTACAGGACGTCCGTTTCCAGCTTATTAGGCGAACACCCAGGTACGTGGAACATTTGTTACGACAGCAGCCGCTATACCAGCCTCCGCTCCTCTGTGAAAGGCTTTCCACAGCATGTTGAGGGATAAAGCTCACAGTCAGCGTTTCAATTTTAATCCCGGAGGTGTTTGTTGGGGTTGAGGTCAGGGAATTGTGCAGGCCAGTCATGTTCTTCCTCCTAATGGACCTCGCTTTATGCACAGGGGCCCTGTTGTGCAGAAATATGAATGAACATTTCTCAAAAGTCTGGTTAATAAACTTAAAAAACACATTATTGTCTGTAACATCACTGGATGCTGCAGTGTAAAGATTTCCGTTCTTCGGAGCTTTGTCTCGGACAAGCCATGATAAACAGCCCCAGGCCAGAGTGATATCCATATAATGTGGGTCATTCATTACTACATTTAGCACTAGTGATTAAAAAAGACTGTTCAAGTCTCAACAACCAATCTTTAGTGTGTAATACATGTTTCTGTCCACTTGGTGGCGGCATAGTTTTAGCATTTGTTAAACCAGGAAGAGAAATTTATTTCAGCCACTGATGCATCTTCTATTTGTAAAATGTTGAACTTTGTTTTGAGTTCACCTGACTGTGAATGACACATGATAATATATAATGTTTGTTTGTGCACCATAGAGGAGTGACTTTATTTTATTTTCTGACATCATTTAACGTCAGAGAGAGCAGGCCCTGCAGCCACAGACGACAGTTGTGCAGCTGCTGTTTATTTCTAAATGTGGCGTCTTCTCCATACTACAGGACTACTTAGAGAAAGAGCTGAGGAGGGCATAACAGTTGAGGAAAAATAATGGGTGACATTTACCCGACAAAAAATACATTAAGCTGAAAGTTTGTTTCTGAAGGGATGAAAAATGGTCACAAAGAAACATGACAGATGAGAGCTGCAGCATCAAGTGAAGGCAGATTTCGCTGCTGGGACGACTGCTGAGAGAATAAATGAAGCACCTGCCTGCTTTCACCTGCAGGAGACAAAAAAAACATAGTTTGTCTGCCACAAACTTAGAGAAATCTGAGATTTAGCACAAGCACTCTGGCTCAAATCAAATAGCCGGAAACCAAAAAGCACTGACATTTGAACAACCGCTTAGTTTACATATTATCTTGTATGTATTTGTGACTGTTGTGACACAGATTTATCTGCAATACGCCGCCGTAGACTGTCCTCCATTTCAAGAGACTTCTTCTAAAATAAAATTCACTCAAATAAAAAAAACAAAAACAGATTTGCTTTGGCTTCTCCCTCAGTGCAAAAAACAGACCAGATACAATGAATACATAATCAAACACCACACGACGGGGGCAACACACCAGAGCTTCCAGTGCATGTGTCCAATTAGCATAACATGCTGGTTGGCTCTGTGAAAGACAGACAGACAGAAGGAAATAACAAAACATGCCTCCTTGTTGTCAGCTGTGACACATAATCAAAGAGGAGAAGCTTCTCTACAAGCGGGCGCTACATTACATTACCCTGTGATGTTTTGGCAGGGAAAAAACTTTAAAATTGGTCACCACACATACTGGGAAGACAGCTCTGATGCTCTCTTTTAACACTGGAGAGTGTGTGTGTGTGTGTGTGTGTCGACGTGTGATTGCACAGGAGGAAGTTCAGGGTTTCACGCTCTCTGGACAGACTGAGGAAAAACTTTATTTTAGAGTCGGCCCGTGTGGGCAGAGGGTGTCAGTTTGACTCCCCACCACGCAGGAGGTTTCACAGGCTGCCTCTGATTTGTCTGCCATACATTCAGACACTTTAGGTAAAGAGAGAAAAATTGCCCACTGTAGTGCCACTTCAGTAACTTGACCGGCCTGGCCTTCGCTCTGTGTTGCCGTGAATGAGTTTGGCAGCAGCCGGGCTCCCATTGATAACCAACTGAAGAGAAAGAGAGCGATAGTGTGGAAGATAGAGAAGGTCTTGTGGGTTTGCATCTCTACAAATAGACCCCATGTTTGGTGTGTAGACGTGGTGTTGGTGGTGGAGGAGGAGGAGGAACTAAAAATGAAAAGGAGTAGGGACTGATTGTGCTTTTCACACTGACACGTTGACTCATTTAATGCAAATAGATCCTGCTGTCTCACTCTGTCTCCGTCTCCCACGATCAGACTTTCTCTGTTGACGCAGGGAAAGACAAACTGAGATTTTATGGTCCTTGCAGCCTCTCTCTTGGGACAACACACACACACACACACACACGTCACTCGAGCTGACATTTATGACCCGATGAGAGCTGTTGTCTGTACTTTAAACGCCGTGTGTGGAAGACCATCAAGAAAATGTGAATTTAATCCATGTACACTGGCGCGGGAACTGATATTAACTGGAAGAAATCCTTTGGTATGTGCTCCAAACAGGGCTTCAACCATAATTTCATATAATAATATTGTTGAATTAGTCCAAAATGATCCAAACACAACCCCACTCCTCATTACCAATGTTTGATTAGCTGCCAAAATGTTTATTTTTCAAAATGATGGCCATTTTTAAATTAAAATCAGCCCATAACCGCCAGGTTCCGCCCTTCCTCCTCCCTTTCCTTTCTCTTTCCTCCACGTTGATCTTCATCTTTGCATGCTGCACTACAAAACAAAAACAGTTTGTTGCATCTTTCAGCTAATCAACCCCACAAATAATTGCCACGAGTGCCTCATTCAGCAGTGGGGTGCACAAACACAGCACAACCAGCAAACAAGAACTCCCCCACCCTCTTGTGCCACTCAACTAATAACCCACAGGGGGCGCTATGGATCCAGGTTTGAGTGCTGGTGGCCCCATTATTACAATTTAATGGTTTATGTGAGTGAAGAGGCAATGTTCCTCTCTCTCTCTTTCCCTCCCTCCCAGCAGAAAGCTGTGTGCTGCTCTTATCTGGCCAGACCTGCTGCAGGAGCCAACCTGCAGTGCATTAAACAAGCCACCACCACTGACACACACACACACACCTAAACAGGCAAATACACACAGAACAGCATGTGTAGATGTGTGTGTGTGTGTAACTGACTGTGGAAATGAACAGAATAATGAGAGAGGAGCGACAGTCAGAGACAGTTAAGAGAAGGAGACGGAGAGTTCATCACAGTCTGTTGCAGCGTTTATTTGTGAATAATTAATCTCACAGATGAAAACATGTCATGCACAGAAAGTGACCCGGTGAGGTAGAAGTTTGACAAAGCTGCATGGGAAGCAGTAAACTGGGGGGTTTATTTGACGTGTATTAGGCCCATGCTTTTCTGGGATTATTCGGTTAATCTGACAAATCTTTTAATTGAAATCTTTGAATGTTTCTTTGTGCACATGGACAAATCACGGCCACGAAACCTGTCAACTCTGCAGCCATCTGAGTCATGCCAACTGTGTGTGACAAGTGTCAAAATGAATGTGATTCTGTGTCAGATCTGCTTTGACACGGTGAGAAGTTTGGTGGAGGGTTTTTTATATATTTATATATACACACACACATATATATATATAAAAGAGGGGGGAGGAGGAGGAAGAAGGAGGAGGAGGCTCACACACTCTCCATCTCTGTGTCAGTCGCTTTGTTTAACACACACACACACACACACAACACACACATCCGCCAGAGCGGACTAACTTTATTTCAGCACGACATGTGTCATAAACCTCCGCTGCGCCTAAAACAAAGATTCAATCAGAGCTTTAACAACATGTCAGATCAAAAATCCGAGCACATCTTTCTCCCTTTACTCCTTCTCCTCCTATGTCTCTCTCTCTCTCTCGGTCTTTTACAGCCGTAACGGCCATGCACGTACACATGGGGAGACAGACATGTACATACAGCACGGATGCTACCCGGACTATTAAACTCCAAGCTGCCCGACACGCCACTCTCTCCAAACTAGGCGCACTGGCATGAGCGGCCGGTTTCAAGCTGCCCTCTCTGTGAATTGATTCTACTATGAGCCTACACGAATCTCCGCTCTCAGAGGCGGGGGTGAGCGGCGCAGAACCCGGTGTCCAGTCCGGCTTAAACCCACGGCGAAATGTCACAAAACTAGACCCGGGTACGTTTAAAAACGTCCCCGAGCGTGTTGATTTCGTCGGAACGAAAAGAAAGCGCGATTTTAGAGGCGTTTCGTGGTATCTCCCAGATTCGGACACCCCCGCGCCGCCGAGTGGAACATTCCACAATTTATTCCAGGGAAAGACTGACAGTTTTTTGGGTCATGAAGCAGCTGTTCAAGTCAGCGGCCGGTCCCCCCTCCGCTGGAATAAGAAATTAGTCCATTTTAAAGTAAATAACTAAAGCCTCTGGCCGATAAGAAGGAATTATAGAATGGTGTGCAGGCTCAATTTGACGGAGAGAGAGCCCCCAAAACAGTTAAATCCAATAAATATGACCCCCCCCACCTCCTTCCTCCATCAAATTATTAAACACATTGGTGCTAAAGTTAGGCCAAGTTATTATCAACACAGGAGAAGATGGGATGCTACATACCATAAGCAACCCATTATTGAAGAATTACATATGCATGGCTGTCCTATGTGGTTGCGATAATAGCAGCATGTTTTCAAAGTGAAATGCATTACAACATAATAATTTGAAATTGTTATTTTATTTATTTTTTTTTTTCAGCGTTCGGATGAAATTTCAGGACCCTGAAGGTCATATCATCCGTGTGAGGTTTGATTCCTAATTGTCAACACTGATTACCAGTGTCACTGATGATGATACTGTTTTGCTTATATTAGTGTCATCACGGGCTCCGTTTGTGTCAGTTATCACTCCACTCAGTCGGAGTTTGACAATAATTTGATGCACGGTGGAAATGAACGAAAGCGACGACAGTCTTTGGATATTTCTAAAGTCATTTTTCCGCGCTTTGGCTTATTAGACGTCCTTACGCAGAGTTAATGAATTTGTTGTACAAAACCTGTGTTTGCAGTAGTTAAGTCACTTATCTTTTTGACCTTTCACAGCAGGTGCTATGTAAGAGTTTCTTTGTAATGAATTCTTCTAGTTTTAAACAAATTCCACCTAACACCTTGAATCTATTAGTTGAATATATTCCAGACTTTTAAGGGCCGCACTTCGAGGCTATGAGTTAAGTAACAGCCAAGTATTGTGCCAACATATAATTAAGTTTCATGAAGCATAATGCACGCTGTATGAGATTAGCCATTTGTATCCTGAGCTAGGAGCTGTTTTCATTTCATTTCTGTATGCAAGGGAATGTATTACATCCTTCTCGTTTTCGGTGCTGGGGAACTAATGCTGAAAGTGGTTCATAAAGTTTGTCAAGAAACTTGTGATGTGCTGCAATTAAGTAAAGGCCCAGTGTGTGTCACAGATTAAGTTTTATAAAACGTGAAGACCAATGCTATGGAGACTGACTGTGTGCTGCTGAATCCCACATCAGTGGAGCTGTGTAGCGGAGTATTGAAAATGAAAAAGATGACTCATTTGTGATCGCAGAATATTATTGAATTGAATTTTTTTTTTTTTTTTACTGAAAACACACATTTACTTTAATTAAGATAAACGGTTCTCATATGTAACTATTAGTGGAATGGATGATGTTTACATCTTCAAATTGATGGACTAAATGACTATTAAATGGGGAAAAAATCGTTAATTGAGTAAAATAGGCTGAAGTAGAGTGATGCATAGGTTGAGATATATTTTTCAAAAAAAGAAAAAACGTGCACGACATATACAAAAATACTCTTAAGGCAAACAGAATTAATAGCTATGACTTTTATGTATTAAATGAACAGATGGTATATGGTGTCAATGTGGGAAGATGTAAACTTGTAATCTGCATATCTAAAAGAAAATATACATTTCATTAGAGTCATCAGCATCTGTTGTGTTGTAAATATAAGGCCTTGAAATCAAACTGAACCATTGACCACGAAGAAAACAATGAAAAATGAGTTCTCTGTTAAACAATCAAGTCATTTTTTAGCAGCACTGACTGTTTGTGAGGCACAAAATACATGTAATAAAGGAAAGTGTATTGTGACAGAGGTTTAATTATGTAGGTAAATATGTCAGGACTGTCTGCTGTTAAACTGCTTTGTATTTACACCAAACCCCATTCACTTATTCCTCCACATCTTTCTATTTTTAATTTAATTTATTTATTTAATCCATTCTTCTGTTTCATCTTCTCCCCTTGTCTCGTCCACCTGATCCATTTGTCTCTCCACTTCTACATTTCTCCTTGTCTCCACGCCACTCTCCATCTGTTGGCCTTCCTCCATCCCCCCCCCCCCCCCTCCACTCCACATCCCCCTTCTCCTGTCTGCCTGGAGTCACCAGTCATCCACCAGCATGCGTTCCTCCTCTGGTCATAATGGAGATCATATGTTGAAGCCAGCTCTGAAACCCAACACGGGACGTCCACATCAAATAAAACCTGCTGTCAGCAGCGGGGCCTGGCTCTGCCAAGGGGAGTGAAACCATATCTGTGTCGGCCTCACCAACACGCCATAAAATGGAAACCCAAAAGACCAACAGACCGACCGACCATACCTTTCTGGGAGACATTCCAGTCTGCCCCTGAAAACTACAGTTTTTGTCACATATTAGTTGAGGTGTGCTCAAACCTCTGAAACCTGCAGCTGTCAATCATTCAGAAAGACACACATTGATCTGATCGGAAACTCGTGGAACTGCGTGAATATTCACCGCCTTAAAAATGTTAACGCTGTCTTTGCAGTTTCGTCATCATTGTGGCATCTTCGTAAGTCATCTGATACTCTTGTTTATTGCAGTACCTTCCTTGCCTGAATACATGGATTTTCTGTACTGCACATAGAGCACAGTTGCTTATCCTGGTGCGCTTAGCTGACTTGTGAAATGTGCTCATCTTCTGCCAGTGAACAAAACAATGCTGATTTCAAGTTGGCTTCAAACATTGATGACTTGAACTTAGAGCACTGCTGGACTACATGTGAAAATAATCAGTCGGTATATAGGCTGATTACCTTAAGTTCGCTATTACGATTGACTTTTAACTTCACAGAGTCTACACCAATCTGCAGAAAACAGGCCAGGTCAGCCTGGACAGTTATACCGTCAAAAATCTCACCTCCCAGTTGAGCGTTGGAACAGTTGGAGTAGTTACAACAATAAGAAGCAGCAGCTGAAATATGGGCTAGGTGCAGTATGCTGCCATATTTGGGATGGCATCTAGTTGAATCAACCTTGATGAACTATATATTGTTTGGAAGTGCACAGTAAATGTAAATCTTCTTCAGTATCACTCCCATTAATTCTGAATTTTTGACCAGGATCATGACTGAAATCCAAAAACGTCTGAGAACAGTACACAAACAGGGGGCGCACTGGTGAATATCACATCAGAAATCTAAAACATGTGCTCGTATTTAAATGAAATCAGTGTATTTTTTTTTACAGTAGATTGGGATTTTAAAGGCCTCTTTTTATGTGTGGGGCTTCCTGTGTGGTGTTACACACATGTGGCCCGTGGCTCACCACCCACCTTATAAGGCGGCAGCAGCATCACCATTTCTCAGCAGATATGACCGAGATTGAATTGCCCTTCCAGTCCCCATGTTTGAGCAGTAGAGATAGAGATCCAGAGTAAGAGCTGGAAGATGGATGGAGCATTGGCGGTGATGGTACTGCTGCTGGGGGTAGGTGGAAGCGAGAGTGTCCTGTTGTTCGTCAAGTAGCTGAGAGATCAGATGCTATCGGGCCAGGAGGTGTCTGCTGTGCTCTGCAGCCCAAGCACTGTGTACAGCAGCTAGTTTACGTAAAGGATAAACAGTGACCCGGGGGTTGTAATCCGCTAGTAGGCCGAGCAGGAGCTGTGTGGATTACTGGAGGCTAACTGTAGCCTCTCCACTTGTTTTACACCTCAAGAGGATCCTAATTGAGCTAAATCTCATTATTTATGGCTGGCTATGGAGACGGTAATCAGAGAGGCTGGTGTGTCTTTAAACAGATCAGTCAGGAGCTGCGTCTGTTAATGTGAGCATGTGCGCATGTGCGCATGTGCCCATAGCACACACACACACATACATAGACACAGGTTTAGTTTCCAGGTTGCTCTCACGAGAAGACTTAGCAGTGGGAGGGGAAATGTTCTTTGGTCATTAGAGGCTCCAGCACACTCATCATCACCATGCTGCACATGTAAGAGTGTGGGTATGGGTACATGTGAGAAAGAGAGAGGAATCATATGAAGGACAAAACGTAGCTTGAGAAAATGAACATCACTGTCACTTGTAAATGACAGATTTAATATTTTCCTAAAACAATAGTTAACGAGATATTTTCCTCTCCTTTATTTCTTCTGATTTAATGAATCCAGCTGATGTAGATCCAGAATATTCATTGCAAGCAGCTACCTAGACCAGCAATTTCCCGTGTTATTAAAAGGCAGGGATCGTTGATATGAAGATATGAAGTTTCATTGCTGGCTGATATGAGAATTATGAATGGCGACAGAGGCCAAGAGCTGACCCCCGTGTGGAGCCATGGTGCTGAGGGGTCTGCAGCTCCACTGTTAGACAATAGGGAAGAGAAACTCCAAGAGCAGTTCATATAAATGTCACGCTTTCTAGACTGCTAATAAAAAAAAAGAACAGGGCTCACAATAAAAGCTGCACTAGAAGAGAAAAGGAACAAGAAATTAAACATGCAAGAAAGAAAAGGAAAGAAAGACGAGGACGAGTTTGTTAATATATTTCAAACAAAAGGGGAAAATAGATATCAGACAAAATGGTGCTGAAGAGATTTTGCAAAGATGTTGCGACGGCTGGGATGAGGTGATGTGGAGCAGAATGAAAGAGAGAGAAAGAAAAAGAAAGGAGCTAGATGGCGGTTTGGGAGTTTAGAAACCTCTCAACCATATGCATTTCTATGTCTGCAATATACATGCAAATGTCGGCATGCATGAGCGATAGCAAAGCAAGGAGCGGAGACAGTCTTTTTTTTTCAGAACCACATTACCCTGAACGATGCCAAGCTCCAGCCTACCTCCACCCATCGACACAAAACACACAGAGCTTCAGACGACAATGGACATTTAACTCTTAACTTAAGCACTTTCCCCATGAATCTTCTGTCCCTGCAGATCACAGTCTGCGTTCATGACTGTAGGCGAAGTCATGGCTCGTGTTCAAAGAGTTATTTTAACAGACAATTAGATTTATTTTGTCAACACGCAGAATGGGAAAAGAAAAGAGATAAAAGAATATTTAGAGCCGGGGAGAGACAGTAAAACAGGGAGACACACAGACAGATCCTGATCCCTGTAGGCAGGGGGACCTGGCTTTCATTTTGGCACCCAGCTCGTACAGCTACAAAGGAGCTCCAACGCAGACATGGAAAACCCAGAGAGACATAAAGCCCCCAAAGAGGGACTTGTGTTTTTAAGTGCTCATCAGGCTGCTGGATGAAGGGGGAGAACCTGTCTGGAGCACATGTTTTATTGGGACACATCAATGCTTGAGAGGACATTTTACTGTCCATTTTACATCAGTGAACTTTGCCAGCAACAAGAGAAATACAATATGTCTCTGTGTGTATACGTGTGCACTTGTAATTCAGTCTTTGTGGGGACCTGGTTGAATTTTAGACTCTGAGAGGACATTTTTGGAAAGTGAAGCATTTTGGCCTCTCTACACTTTTTGGACGTTAAGATTTGGTTTTAGGGTAAGATTAATCCTTGGTTTGGGTTAAAGTTAGTGTGAGGGTTGGGGCTTGCTAATGCATTGTGTCATAAAGGGTCCTCACAAGTATAGAAGTACAAACGTATGTGTGTACTTTGGCACCTGTTATTTTACCCGTACAGTGAACAGAACACATTCAGTAAGCACTGAGCCAGTGTGTTGACACAACCTGATATATGCAAGGCATTAATCTTCACGCACATGATTTATCAAAACTTGAGTGGGTCTTGATGTGTTTAGGTGTTAAACTTGATGATGGTGATATTTAGCCACACTAGCGGTGTGAAACTATGGATGACAATGTGGGCCTATTGGTCCACCACTTTGTAAGTGGAGAGACTGTGCAATTGAGACTGAAATATCTCAACAACTATTAGATGGATTGATGGATGAGTTTTGTTCGAAGGATGAATCTTAATGCCGTTTGTCTCATATTTGCTATATGAATTTCTGAGACCTCTACGCCAACACAATGCAAGCTTTCCTGAAAAACCTGTTGTATGCAATCTGACGCATCTTCTTCCTCCTGGTGGGTTATCCATGCAATGCAGATAGTAGTGAGCCTTGTTTTTGTGCACCCAACCTGCTCTCATAAGAATCACTTGGATGTTGGAATGGCTCACTTGCTAATCAGTCTTTTTTTCCCACCAATTTTCACTAAGGAAGTTCCTTGGCTGGCATAATCTGTTAAATAGTCCAATTCAGCAAATAAACACATTGTTCATTTTTAGATGGCAAAAAGTACAGTGTTGAAAATGCCATCAGCATTATTATGGATGGCAATTTATGGAGTGGTTAGGGGAAAATGACAATAATACTGATGAGGAGGAATGCATGCTTGCTGAGGGAAACTTGTGAGTGGTGAGGAAAACGTGCAAGATGAAAGTGTCAAAAAGACTGGTCCAGCTCTGCAAGATGAAAGTGTAGACCAGATGAGCACAGAGACAAGCACAGAGGTAGAAGGCCCAACAACAAAGCAGTCAGCAAGGGTAAAAGTAAAAGTCAAGAATGCAGGTGGAGAAAAGTCCAGTATGTATCTCCAGTTGTTACATTTCATGAATGTGTTTAGGAAGCTTCACAAGACTGGGGTAACTGGACGTCATACACATGTTGCGAACAGTATGTTACTGATAAAACGCTATAGGTGCCTGCAGAACAAACGTGTACTGTGTACAATAACAGGGATGTCAGTAAGCACAACTGCCAAAGAAATGAAAGGTTTCTGGGTATGAGCATGCACATGGGGTTTGTACAGATGCTCAGTGTACAAGCCTATTGGGGGATGAAGATAAAGCACCCCACAGTTTGTGATGTAATGTCTTGAGAATGATTTTCCCGAAAGCTTATCCTGCCTACAAAGATTCACTTTGAAGACAACCTCAATGTACGAGCCTACATTGTTTCCATGTGCCTGATGATTGAAATTTCTTTGCATACCTCCTGAAGAATGAGGAATCCACGACATAGACGTATCACACAAAAAAAGGGTAAAATGCTGCAACATGATGGAAAAAGGGAAGAGGCTCATGGGATTTTAGACTAAACCAGCAAAACAACATGAGAAAGTGTGACAACAAAGCTGTGAACCAACTTTTCTTCCTTTATTGGCGTAGAATCGGTGGGAAATCCAAAACACACACAACAGTCTCCAGACTAGCCATTGTCATTAGGCAGTATTGGGCAACGAGGATTTGATGGCATTGTGACGTGGACTTGGGTCGGCTCAAGTCACTGTTTTGATGACTTTGAAGTTAAAGACTTGTGACTGGCATAACTTATGTTCATTTCATGTTTTAAAATATAATATATTAAATATAAACTACTAAAAATATTCAGCTTCGTGTTACATACATGTATGTTAGCATGATGACAACTGACATTACTAGTCAACCCAATCGGCACAATAAAACATTGGCATTTCGCATTTACTTTTCTACAAACCACTGTCACATTGAACCTCAGTCTTTAAGTTACATTTCAATGCGATTTATCACCCCCAGTTTCAGAGTGAAATACCACTGTCATAAAAATGGACAACTGTACACATGTATTTGTTATGACTACATTACTTATGATCATAAACATGCAAGGTGACAGCGTTGCTAACAGCCAAAGGTATTTTTTACTAGTCCAACTGCAAGAAGCCCAGCTCGTCTTTTAGCCTTTTCACGAAGTTCTCGCCAGTGACTAAGTCCAAGATTCTCTTCTAAAAGTTCTCCCTCGTCCTCTTTGGTATCTTTGTCTCTGCCCTGCTCTGCCTCCGCTGAGCCCGTTTACATTGCACGCTCATACAGTTCTGATTCTGGTGCCAATTGCTGCATCCCCCTACATCTTCTTCACTGTATACCACAATTTTGAAAAAATAAAAAACACATTTTTTTCTCATAAATCTTCAATAACATAATATTTTAGCATCTCACACACACACAAACACAAAAGAAACATGGATGGTGCAAAAGCTGCCTACAAATTTTTGTATATTCAATATTTGTTGGCATGGCAACATACAGCACAATCTACACTGTGAGGGTCTTAATTAATGTGTGTGTAAGTGTGTGACATGGCTCTGTCCAGTACACCAAATGGAATATTTGAGCGTTACACATGGCAGCGTGCGAGCAGCGTGGCTCCACAAACATAGGGGGTGTCAGGACGGGAGTTTAAGAGGGTGGAGAGGTGTGGAACAAGGGGAGCCAGTGTAAATGTTTGTCCGAACACGGGAGCTGTAAAGGCATTTATGTATGTTGCCGTGTGTTTTAAGACCCAAAGGTGCACATAGATTAGCGTGTGTGTGTGTGATCTGAAAGAGTGTCTGGGTGTGTCAACTGATTATATCTCTGTGAGTAAGCATCTGATTTTTTTTATGTGGTAACATGCCTGATCTGTTGTCTGAATTTGTACATACTGTAGTGTAGCAGCCAGCAGAGAGATTTATTGTTTCTCTTTGTATGCGTGTGTGCGTGCATGTGCATTTGCTGTGTACATGCATGTATGTGTGTGCAGGTCATTGTGAGAGGAGCTGGCAGCAGCCTCCTCTCTCCTCGTCTCTCCTGCAGTAATCAGTAAGAGTGGAGGCCTGGCCTTCTCTACCTCTCCCTGCCTGTGGTTTGTTCACATACCGTCTCAGCCGAGCGGGTAGGAATGTGTGTGTGTGTGTTCTCGTGTGTCATACAGATTGTGTGCACAGTAATGTGTGCATCTTTGTGTGTGTGTGTGTGTGTGAGGGAGAGAGAGATTTAGTGCGTTTGTGTGTAAGAATAGGGGGTGGGGGTTGAAGAGGCCCTGTAAGGGGAGAAGACAGAAAACCTGAAGGTAGTTAGTTGGCCTTTTCCCTGCAGGAAACAGCACATGATACACATGAATTCGAGCCAGCCTATTGTGAAGCGTATGCACATTATGTAAATATGATAAACATTTAATCAAACTGAGCTGAACGTCAGGTTAATATTACAATTACGAGAGGAAAAAAATTATATTGAATACAGTTCTGATTTTTCTATCAGGGTGCAGGCTTCTTGTACAATATGTTGGTGTGCTGTGTCAGAAGAAATGCAGCTGGAGAAGTGTTGACTGTTTTGGCTTCGTTCACCAGAAATTGAAACAGACACAAGAGCCTGTGAGCTGTGTTGTTTTGCAGTCAGATGCGGGCAGAAGTGGACAGAGGAAAGCATTAAAACAGCACTGTTTATGCCTTTCCCCAGACAGTCTACGGACTTGGTGAGCCTCCCCGCTGGTTCCCAGAAACACACACACACAGACACTTTTCGCACAGAAAATCACTTAAATCACATGAATTTCTGTCTCGATCTGTCATACCAAACACATGCAGACACATCTTTCCCTCTCTCTTTCTTTCAGACACACACACACACACACACACACACACATTCTTACTATCAAGTTCATTAATGAATTACGGCTCCCCGAACAAGGCACAACGCAGGGTTTAGATTACATGGGCTTGGCATGATCCCTCAGCTGATATAATCACAACGTGATGAGAGGTTGTGATGACACATGTACAGGGAACATTTGGTGCCTCTCCAAAATATGTCACTGTTACGATAACCCACTTACCTCGACGTTATGATGACTTTGCAGTCATGGCAAAATGCCTAGCATGTTTCAGTAGCATCTATTCTATTGTGTTTTTTTTTCTATGATGCAGCTCAATTAAAATATGACCTCGTTACCTGCAAATATTTGACTCAGGTTGTGAGTTTAGAAACACATGGCAGAGTAAAACAAGTAACCCTTAAAGCAAGGCAGTCTGTATTGTTATAATGAAACACTCTTGGAGTTGGTCCATCACCTGTAACACGTGCAGCTGTGACTAGATGGTGTGCCATTTGCAGTAACGATTTTCTAGGAACATAAATGGTTTATTTGTTTCAGAGCTCCTATCAGACACCACAGGACCACCCAAAGAGTTAAATAAAATACAAAGAAATGGGAATTTAGTTTCTTATGATACCATGATTAAATAGCTTTTAACTAGGGCTGCTCAACAGAAATATACTGTATCTGAGTGGTCAGTTCGCAGATACTTGCCAGTGTTGGTTGTAAAGACGTACAACATAACATTTTGATGTTGTAGAAGCTGGTGTGACCCATAGACAGCATAAAACATTGAATATGTGGCGTTGCTTATAGTTGTGAAGCTCAGGGTTGGTGGCTCTGTTTGCCACCGTCTTTGCAGTCATTCCTCTGCTGTATACTGATTAATCTAAAAATAGGCAAAGATGTGGATTGTGGTGGGCCTGAGGCAGTCTGAATGAAACCCCGGTGTTCAAACAAGCCACCTGTGATGGCACCCACCTGTCAATAAAAGCGGCCATGCTGTTGATTGCAAATAATTTTAAGCGCTAATATAATTTTATCAAGTGAGTTCTATAAAAATTCACTCTCAGTACAGTTGTCATGAACGGGAAAACTAGCTATAGAGACCAAAACTGTTTTTTGTGGCTGTAAGCATGTTTATTTCTGCTGTGAAGTGAAGTGAGTATTTTAACATGGGGACTTATGGAGACTGACTTGTTCTGCAGCCAGCCTCAAGTGGTCGTTTGAGGAACTGCAGTTTTTGGCGCTTGGGTGGAGGAGCACGGAGGTTGCTGCTTGGTGTGGGCCCTTGTTTGGATGAGCTTTCTAATCTCTGCTGATCTCTGCAGCCTTCTCTGGATCTTTGCTGAGTGTGTCCCCACGTACACATATACCAAGCACACACAATTAATGTATGTATTTAGCATACCGAATATTAAAAGAAAATCTGCACTCTGTCTCTCTAATGGGATACATTTCACAGTATGTTATTAAGCTGTCAATGGATAAACTCTTGAGATCTTGATTACATCGCTAATTTGCATATTTTCCTGTCATATTCCAGTAGCTTTGAGAACGAGTTGCTCACACTTGCACATGTTTGCACAGGTTGGATTCGAAGATTTGCATAAGTATTAGTGTCACACTGTCTGCGGTTTAGTTATGATGAGAAGATCACCGACTCGCATGTTCAATCCATACACAACAACGATCCAGCAGAAAAGGAGCACCTCTCAGTATCTAAGTGGGGTGGCAGCAGGTCAACTGTAATGTGATGTCAAATCTATAATTCAGTGTAAAGCATGACTGGAGCATTTGACGAGAGCTGCGGACAATGAAAGAAGGTGAGACCAATGACAGGAGAGTGAAGGCAAGTGGGCTAAATCATTAAAACCTGTATATTCATTACGTCAAATCAAGTGAGATTTATTTTATTTAGCCAAAAATAACAAATTACAATTTTTCCTTTTGTATACAAGACCCTCTATACTTTGTGGGCATTCACCAAAAAATGAGTGTTGATGGAGGTGTATTTGTATCAGGTCCTGGTGAAACAATGGAATACAAATCAGGACATCCAGTTTGAGTAATACAATAATGTATGTGAAGGCTTAGCACATGCAAAAACTAAATCATTTATAATACTATGAAACGGTAGCATCTGTCACAACAATCGACAGGAGTAACCATGCACGTCCATGCTGGATGAAGTTTAGTTGGACCACAATGGGGAAATTAACTCGGTACTACTAATACACCGCTGGTGAGGGTGTGTTTATTTTGTAAAATGTAACTGCTGTGAAGCAATCAGAAAACACAATCTCTGATTCAGCGTTTTTTCTCGATAATGCCACTCCCTCACTCTTACTGACTTCAAACCATCAGACACGAACAAAGGGAAACTTCTGCGACTGCGAGCCTTAATTTAACATTGTAAACATCTTTTTTGAAATTGGCGCCATGAAAGTGTCGCTGGGAAAAAGAAAAGGTGTCACACAGCTTCACAGATCTTTGATGACGCTGATATTTTACTGATTTCTCAGTAAATTACTGAAAATAGATGTATTCCTCAGTGGCATACCTTTCATATCTGGACATATAATGGAAACTTACCTAACCGCCTTTCTATTGTTCATACTTATTTCACTGGTTAATAATTACAGGACTTCAGTGATTCAGGCTCAGGTGTTGCTGGCTGCATCTGAATGAATCCGTTTGTAACCCACGCTGACCTCCAACCCGCTGTCACATACAAATGCACAGCGCTGTATCTCAGTAAAACAGGACAGTACAATATGCTCACATCTCTCCGTGTCTCTCCTCTCTTTGAGCTCATCCTAAGGCACCGCCCTGTCTAATTCCAGCCTGCATCTCAGTGCCTGGAAAAAAAAAGGAAAACACAGTCATAAACACGCCAGATTAGGTCAGAGTTGGTTTCATAACCACTCCATGACCTCTTTACACTCCCACCTCTATTTCTTTCTCTTTCTCTCTCCAGCTCTCTCTCCCTCTTTTTGCACTTCTGTCCTCTCTCATTCCTTTCTGCACCCTTTCCTTCTCACTCTCACTGCTCTCCACTTTCTGCAGACCAATCTGTCCTCTATTTGGCTTCGCTCTCTTTTCCAATCTTCTCTGTCCCCCGCTCTCTTTTTATGTGCTCTATCTTCACACTCTTTCGCCCACTTTATAAGGTCCCGCTGTACCTCTAAACTTCACAAGTCCCGCGCTCCTTGTATTTCCCTTTTCTCAGTCTTTTTTATTTCCCCCCCCCCCCTCACCCCACTCGCATAGAATTTATTTTCCATTTTCTGTGCTACGGCCATCTTAGTCACCAACCCTCAGCAGCTTGGTGCCTCAACATGGCAAAAAGACATTTCATAACAACGTCTAAAGCCAAGTCAATATATAGATGACTTCCAGCAACTATATAAGTAAGTAAGATTGATGAAAATAGCACGGTGGTGCAGCGTCCTGGCTGATGAGTGAAAGAAACAGTACATGAAATGCACTTACAGACTTGTTGATTCACAGTAAACTCTACAAAACCCTTCTAAATTTCTTTTTCTGTTTCTAAAAAACCCCAACAAATGTGTGTGTGTTTTTTTTTTGTTTTGTTTTTTTTAAACCAATGACAGTGTTTGTGGTGTCCCAAATTTAATTTCTGTCAGACAGGTATTTGTCTGAGAAAGACCAGTGTTAACAAATAAATCATCGTAACCCGTACCGCACTGTGAAAAGAGTTGTATACTGTTTTCTGTGGTGCTGCAGGGAGCTTTGTCAAGAGAAACCTGAATAAAGGCGACTTCTGTTGCATGATATGGTTTCATATGAGGAGTCCAGAAAGTGAGAACTGTCGAGTGTTCAATTCAAACGTCGTCGTTACAGGAAGCTTTTGTCCACGGCACACCATATGCTAAAGAATCACGAAGACTGGAGGAGTTGCTGTTGTAACGTCTGCAAAGTTTGCCATCCGTGTAAAATGTAATACAAAATACACATTTCCATGTGGTCATTTTTACATATATAAACTACATAAAGATAAGATGTAGTATTTGTCCTCCAGGGCATGTTTGACTTTGGCAATAGAATTACACACAGCTGCAAATACATGGATGCAATACGTAGCCAACTAAATTGCAGCTCGGGTGCAATTATAACTTTGTAATCCAGCCTTGAACTGTTGTGTCTGTTTGGAGACTTTGTAAAATAAATCCATAATGATAAAACCAACACTGAATATCTTCTGTGATTATTCACAGTTTAAGTTGAAAACAGTTACCACTGTCTACCTCACCAATTTAGAGTCACCGCCTATAAACTTGCCCATGTCTTTGGACTGCGGGAGGAAGCTGGAATATCTGGAACGAACATGCAAACTCCGCACAGAAAGGTCCCAGCCCGCTGGCGGATTTGACCCAGAACCTTCCTGCTGCGAGGCGACAGCACTGACTGCCGTCATTGTGCTGCCACGGAGCCTGAATTTTCCCAGGAAATACAGTGTTCAGAACCAGTCTTTACACGGATGGTGTCAGTATTCTGTAGCCACTACTATGCGCAGTCAAATTTACTTCATAATAAGTTGTATCTAATGCAACATAAATAGTCCAAACTAATGCTATAAACGACCCCAGTCAAAACATACTCACATGCTCACAATTGACCAAACCAAATGAACCAGCCAGCTCTTATCCGAGAATCTATCCGAGCTTGGCTTGGCTTGACTGTTGAAATGAATATTTAGCAGCAAAATGCAAACACTGTTTCAGACCAATTATAGTTAAACAGTTTATTTGAAGCAGAGGTGGAATATCCAGAAAGCGGGTAGAGATCCAGGCGAGTGGCTGGTACAGGGCTGGTGGTGGCATGGCAAGGTCCAGAACGGTGACCAAGACGAGATCAAGCTGAGGGTGGCAGATTGGAGATGGCAGGGATGTCCTGGAGCATGGGGGGGAAAAAAAAGCACAGGAATACCAAACCAAAGTCTTGGCCAAAGCATGCATCACTGCAACGATGACTGTCTTTTGTACTGCAAAGGTTGATTGGATGATGAGGGACAGGTGGTGAGGTGATCAGGCAGGTGAGAGGGAAACCACGCCCAGCGACACACACAACAGAGAGACAAAGAAACAGATAGATACACAAGAAACGGGAAAACATTGGAAACCAGGAGGCAGACAGTCTCATCATAACAAAGACAGGCTTGGATAAGACAGGTCTGCTAGTATATCTGGGCCAAAGGACAGCATGTACAGTATCAACACTGTTAAAAGAGAATATTTAAATATACTCTGTGCTTTCCACTATTGGTCGCTATATCTACACATTGCCAGGATGAGCAACATAGAGAAGTATGTATGCAATGTGTAGTGTGTATTACATATTACCACGAGCATATGTGGATATGTGGATTTTCACAATCTAGACCATCAGAATAAAAACATTGCATCACAGATGTTGACTAGCTGGCCGCGCTGGCGTGTACTTTGCTACTGGAACACATTTATTTGTGAGTTCTCGTGTATGTTTTGGGAAGCACAAACTGTGCTTTAGGAATGGATCTGGGATGATTTATTGACCATAAAATACATTGATCATAGCTCTTCAGAAACGCGTGATCTGACTCAGGGTGGCTGCCGGGCACGTTTGTGGCTAAAATATTCTGTAATCTGTTGTGGTAATTTAATTAGTCAAGAAAGAATGTGATTAATCAAATCAATTAGATTGCACTATGAAAACATAAATCATATTTTCCCAGTCTCATTATCAACCTCGGGGTGGACGTGTCTGTGTGTAAACATGTGTGTGTGTGTCCAAGTGTGAAAGTGAGAAAATGTGGGTTTATCCTTCAGCAGCAACTATTTTATCTACAGAGGGTATCCGCCTGTGTGTGTGTGTGTGTGTGTGTGTGTTTATGTGCATGTATGTATGCGTGTGTGTGAGTGTGTGTGTTGGCGTGTACAGCAAGTGTACACTAGAGAGTAGCTGGAGAGGAGAAAGAGAGGGATAAGCATTTGCAGGCTGCAATTATGGGTAATTTTCCAACAGCAGCAAAATTAAAGCTCCCCAAAACAAAACAAAGAGGGCAAATTTACTCCCTGGACGAGTGTGTCACTGATGCACACAACAGAGAGAGAGAGAGAGAGAGAGAGAGAGAGAGAGAGAGAGTTACCCATACAAAGCTTCAGGCAGCATCTATTATACAAATATTGACAAGTGACGTCCGTCATGTTGTTGAGTCAGGCAGCTTCCTCCTCATCTCCTTCCTTTGGGCCCTGACAAGCCTTACTTAGTTGCTATGGTGTCACCATAAGACACTGTGCCACAATAATCCAACCACACACATCCTGGGCATTCATAGCTGTACACTGAGTGCATATGTGGTGTATGCTAACTAGATTAGTCATTATATTAACTGTTGTGTCTTTGGCCACTTGCGAGACTTGGAAGAAGTTGAAAACAGAATATTTACAAAAAAAAAGCCAAAGGCAAAAGCAAAGTTTTTTTTGTATGCTAACAAATTGTTCAAATCAAAGTTTAACTTTGTTTAGATCACAAAATAAAGACAGGAACCTTTATACCTTTATAAAAAATTATGTTAGCAAACAACTGACTATGTATTAATTTGTTTCAGAGTCATGTTGGCCAAATGCGAGTTCATTATTTATTCTACTTTGTGTTCTGATCTGGTGTCCGCCAACTCTTGAGGGAAATATATTCTTCACCAGTAAATTGCTAACTTTGTCTGTCTGCCTTTTGGAGCTTGACAAGTAGCTTAGAGTGAGTTTATCAGACCGTTTTTACTAAAAACAGTTGCCTGCTGTGGCTGGAAATGAGATTGATTAGAGGAGAATTCGTAGGCTGGAAAAACCAAAACAATTAAATAAATAAGGCTGAAGGGCTCAGGAGAGCTAAGGAACACTGCAGAGTCAGTCTGCATCAACATTTTTTGTTAAGGACAGTGAAATGAAGCAATATTTGAGTTTGTGGTGCAAACCATATACTATAAGTAAATAGCTTGTCTTCCAAATGTGGATTAATTCAGTCTCAAGATCTCACAAGCCACAGACACAGAAGTAATAGAGGATAAAGTCAGGTAGGTGACTCATCCTGTTCGGAGAATCACCAGAGCTGAAATTATAAGCTGGTATGCATATCAATGAGAACTGAGCTGCCATGACAACTCCCAATGATATGAATATTTCTCACAACATGTATACCTTTTTACTCATTTAGCTTTTACACTTTCCTGCTGTGGAGCACATCAGTATTTTACACATGCTCCGGATATGTAGCAGAGTGAAATGTTAGTATTCTTACTGCAGTGTTTTCAGTGAAACATCCCTTTAGTGCTCTCCCAGAGCGAGGTGATAGCAGAGAGCAGCCAAGGTGCAGAATAGGGGTTAATTAACTAAACCTCAGTGTAACTGCACTTCTTTCCTTTCCTTTCCTTTCCTTTCCTTTCCTTTCCTTTCCTTTCCCCTCATGCCTAGGGCCACTTTTATAGTTGATGTTGTTTCCAATGACACCAGAACGACCATCATTAAAAGCCAGCCAGCATATACCCCACAGTAATCCCATCAAAAGGAAACAGGGTAACAACCTCTGTCTAATCCTTCATTAGCCTGGCTCCTCCCTTCACGTCCCACCCCCCCCACACACACACACGCCCCCCCTTCCCCTCCACCAAAGCACCAGTAATTAGCTTAGCACTAACGAGTCGCCAGAGGTAGCAATAGTTCATCTCAGCTAGAACTCGTGTTAAAGTTCAAAAACGCTGCTGGAACAATGGCATAAATCTATGTCTGTTACTCAGCATCACATACTCCCCAACCGTTCCCAGTAATGACAAGTGTAACAAATTGCCTTTTCAGTTTCAATGAAGTTGCTGTGGTTTCGATCCATCTAGAAATCCAAAAAGTAAAATTTGATGCTATTGCTAATTTAGGCACAAAATACCACCAAAAATGTCAAATTACAGTTGTTTATGTATGATTTAATAATTGTTTTTTTTCAGTCAAGCTAAGTACATGGCTCTCTAAGCATGATGACTTTGATGATCCCCTGACTTTTCCTCTCTTGCACCACCATGAAGTTAACACTTGTTTCCAGACATTAGACATTTGTGTCCCTTAACCCATAAGAACCCATGGTGACACCAGTGTAACAAGCACATTGAATGTCCCAGACTCTTCTATATAAAGCTTCATGCCCCTTATTAAGCCCAATGTGACAACACGGATCTTTGGGAATAAAAAGTGTTATTCTGAAAAAAAACTTTAGAAATGTGGTCCACTTGGTCTGTGGTGTAACCCACATAATTTTCCTTTAAGGATAAATGGGTCTGGGTTCTTATGGGTTAAAGATGAGGTCAGTCGTACTGCAGAAAGATAGATTGTTTAGACTCATTCCCAGGTCAACAAATACAGATGTTATGTTAGAGGTTATGATAAATGGGAATTAAACAAAGTGGCTCACAACACAACCGGTCATGGTCGTGCTGCAAGGTCATCATAAACCAACACTTGGTTGGTAGCTCTGAGATAGATGATTGTTCATTCTCATTTCCAGCATGAACACCTTTATGTTGTTCGTATGTTTGTCATTCTATTTCCTATTTATCCCAGTCCATTAAGACTCAAGCAATACCACACATATTTATATATATTTGTATCTGTACATAATAGTTTATGTTGACCTTATTATGCTTGCTGTCCTTGTTTGAGCTGCATTTTTATCAATATCTGTGTACGCATGTGACTCAAGAGGTAGAGCGGGTCATTGGTGGTACGTTCCTGTGTCCTTGGGACAAGATAATGAACCCCAAATTGCTCCTCATGGTTGTGCCATCGGTGTATGAATGGGTGAATGAGATATCTGGTATGAAAGACTAGAAAGGCAGAATAAAACTACAGTCCATTTACAATTTACGTACATTAAGAGCAATGTGAAACTGGAGTCGGATTCCTTGTATGTGTACATATACCTGGATAATTAAAGTGATTCTGATTGAAAGTTTAATTAGTTTAAGTTTAGTTTAATTTATACATTACTTAACACTGGATCGTGCAGCGCTAATCCCATCAGACATAGAAGTTTTTGCATTGTAAGTTTGATGTTAGCAGAGAACCCTTGTTCATAAGCCGCATAAGGTGTGTCTCAATTCAGATACTTTTGTTAATTAATTCATTTTCATTTAACACTTTGTACCTTCTGGCGTAGTGCGCAATTTCTGGCAGGGTAGTGTTGTCTCAATTCAAGTATGACCATTGTACATTAACCAGAAATGACGACTGCAACATTTTACCACTTTGTCCTCACTGAAACGCAACCGGCTGGAGCATTAGCACCAACATTTGACCGCCTAAATATCAATATAAACAGTATTTACAACTTACAAATGTATATTGTGGTATTCACCATAACCACTTCAGCTTCTTTGCTGCAATTTTACAATGCTGATTGCGTCACCACTTCCACAACGTAGCCAGAATGGTGACCACTGAGGGTGAGAAATGTCCGGAGTAGCCAGCCTCAAGTGGACGTTTGAGGAACTGCGTTTTTGGCACTTCCATGTTGCTTTCATTTTACACCTTGTTTTGTGCAGAAAGCCTCACACTGATCTCAGCTGAATGAATAACATAGTTTTTATTTTTACTTTTACATTGGGAAAAGTTAAATTCCTGCATTGACTGTATCTGCAATGAGATCTAGAAATATCTGCTTTGATTAATTATAACTACAAGCAACATGTGGCAGATATCATCAGTGCAGTGATCAAGTATAGTCTGATGTGTTGATACAGATGGTTTGTGCTCACACCATGAGAACAGTTCAGCGTGACTCCAGCCAAACAGCCCACTGTCTTCTTCACACACACACACACACACGAAGCACACATGAAACACAGACAGTCACACGCATAGTGGCGCCATAAAAAACAGGTTGGACTTGTATCGCGCCCTGATCGTAGCAAATGAATGTGGACTTCAGTGCAGATCTGATGAGAGTGACGTCAGACCAAACATGGCTCATGAAGTGACAGGCCTACAATGTTAAAGTGTTTGTGTGTGTGTCTACATGTACTGAGCTATGAGCTTTTTTCACCATTTACTGTCGGGCAGGTTGGGTAACACTTGTGTTAGTGTTACAAAGAGTCCCGTTTGTGTTGTGTTACGTGTTCATGACACAGAAAGTGAGTAAGTGAGTGCACATGTATACTTATGAGGTTTAACACGGTATTTATGGGGCCATCTTATTGAAAAAAACAAAAACAAACAAGCAGCAACCTTTGCTGCTGTGAAGTGAAGCCTATGTGGAAATGCCAAAAACTGCAGTTCCTCAAACGGCCACTTGAGGCTGGCTACAGAACAAGTGAATCTCCATAAGTGCCCATGTTAAAATAAGCAACTTCACAGCAGAAATAAACATGTTTACAGCCTGGTAGAAAAACAGCTTTCTCTATAGCTAATTTCCACGTTCATCAACTGCACCAAGGGTGAGTTTTTATAGAATTCACCTGTTCATTATATTCAGGCTTAAAGTTATGCACAATTAAGAATGAGGCTGCTTATATTGACAGATGAGTGTTGATACAGCTTGTTTGAGCACCCAGATGTCATTCGGCCGCCTCAGGTCCACTGATGATCCACACCTTTGCCAATTTTTAGATGAGCCAGGAGGCCGCAGAGGCAGGATAGCCAAAATGGCGACAGGCAGAGCCACAGATTTTTAGCTTCAAAACAACTCTTCAGAAACATGTGGGTTACGTCATGAGAACAGTGTCCAATCTTTACACTGTCTAGGAAAAAAACTATGTGCTCCTAAATATTCCAACACTCTAAATGTATTTACTGCATATATCAGCCGATGTAACCTTTAAAGCTTATAATAGACTAAACTCAGGAACTAAAGGAGATTGTGGCTATGCACAAATATTTCCTAAACCCAGTCCAGTACTGCAAGTCCTGAAGTAAATAAAGCAGTAAATCAGTACAGTACAGTAAATGTACAGTATTTATGGGCAGGAGAGTTCAAGTCTGTATGATGTACAAACAAAGTTCAAAGTTCCTGAGAATTTATTAAATGGTTCAGTAACAAAATACCGATTAAAGTTTTGCTCAAATCATTAAATTTAATACAATATCATTGAAATATACTGTGGTAAGTGGTAATTGTGCTTTGAAAAGGAAAATCGAAAAGGGTGATCTCCTAATCATAACCAAAAATTTAACACGTTCAGTTTTCACTTCCAAATTTGTGGTTTGGACAGCAAAACTGGGCTTGTCTGAAACCTGTCTGATCACTTGCATTTATGATGACTAACAAGCCTCTATTGTAATACTGCGTTGAGCCCCAACCATAAATTGAATCATTTAAACTGGCAAGTAAACTGTTTTCATACACAACCATATCCCTAAGTAATGTAGCTTGAATGCACTTGCATCCACAGCCAAACTGGACGGCTACATATTCAGGTTTCTAATACAGTGTGCATATTGCATGACAAAGGTTCAAAACACTCAATTTGCTTATGCCCGTCAATTCAGAACACATTTAATAATCCCTTTGGAAATACCAAATAGCCACTGGAGGCCTCTTCGGTTGATTTTTTTCTGTTCTGCGGAGGTCAGCATCCCAACAGATAAAATCACATGTGAGCAGGGAAGCGAAATCTCATCAGAATTGGTCACTGGAGACACATTTGAGATGCACTCTGCAGGCCATCTGAAATGGATCTGGACACAATCTAGATGTAGTATCTGGATACAAGCTATTAGACCTGAACCTGGCCTTTGTTCAGTCATGGTGCTTCTCACTGTTCATGCTAAATACACCGTCTGTCCGTTGTTGCTGCCAGAAACAATCGCATAACTTCTCTGTGCCAGTTTTCCTCCCACAGACGTACCTGATTCTGTATGAGAGGAGCACATTTTAGAGGCTGTCATGACCTAGCTACCGTATCACATCATCTGCTGGAAGACAGAGTAAATGTGGAGAGAGGAAGTGAGAGGAGATGACATAAAATAAAGGTCCCTGGCCAGATCCATGATCTCCTTTAAGGACACTTCAAATAACATAAAAACCTGCAAAATCTTTGTCCTTGATACAATAAAGGATTTCCAAAGCTGAATTTTCTACAATGAAAATGCAAATATTTTGTTAAATAACATAGGTCTGTAATGTAATCTATTTTTTTATGCGATTATTTTATGTACAGAAATTATGATATTCATTATCTGATATAATAAATATAAAATTTAAAGTTTTCTGACTGGTAACCTTCTTTACATTTGCTTCTTTGTCTTTGTTCTGTTAAAAACTTTAGAGAAGCTAAAAGAAGCTTTTGACTTTTTAAATGACAATATCCATGTATGGTAACAACTGCATAGAGCACTGCATAAAATTTAGTATTTTTGTGATTCATGTACAGATTAAATTGTTTTTATTTTATTATTTATAACTGCTGAGCTGGGCTGCTGAGCCCAGTTACTTCACCAACTTGCCAAGCTCCAGTTCTGGCATGACACTGTCTCCGCTCCCCAACATCACTGACCCCATGCCCCGGGCCTGAAAAGCTCATCTTTCTGGTGGTCCAAAACTCCTGTGGTACAAACCAGTGCTCTGAGCTCACAGTTCAGGCAGCCTGGCTAACACACTGAGCTAACAGCAGCTATAGGTTGCAGCAGTTACTTTACTGTCCATCAGGAAACTATCAACAACAACACATAGTGCCATCAAACGTCACATACTTCTCATGGGTGTTGCAAGAACAGACATACGGGGTGCTGAGTGGGAACAACAGAGACACCTGATTTGAAGTCAGTGTTATCAACATTATTTAGTTAGTTAGTTAAAAGTTATACATTCCTGTTTTAAGGTTTTTATGTCGTTTCCTAAATTTAAGGTGTGCGCTGTTTATCTAACATAAATTAACCTCTAACCTCAATCTGCTCCGATCTTTTGAAACAGAACTTGACGGCATGTTGGCACAGGGAACACTATCACCTTGGCAACCCAACCATTTTACCCCGCAGGTGTTCACACTATGATTTACTACTTTGGTAACTACCAATTTGCTTTGGATCACGTCCCTATATACTGATAAATCTCTCTTTTCCTGTCCTCCTCGCTCTGTCTGTCTCTTTCCGTCTGTCAGACTGAACTCAGCTGATCTGTTCAATCACCCAGGAGCACTGAGGCAGGACCCTGTAAAAGGTGATTCACCCCATTTCAGCTCTCCAAACACCATTTGTCCTGCTCCTCTCATCCCAGCGTCTCCCTGTTTATAGATCGCCTTGGTTAGCCGTTGCTGACTTAACACTGCCACATGACATGAAAAGAAAGACTGTTTCTATTCCTTTACTTTCTGTTTTTAAAAAATATTTATTTTCCAAAGTAAACACTTCTGTTATGCAACTGTCACTTAAACTAGTTTATACTGTTTTGGTTTCTGAGAGACTTCTCTGTAACTTTCGTGAAATTTTGACAGTTTGAAAAGCTGTAGAGTACTAACAGGCACAGTGTCTGCTACCAGTGTCTTGTTTGCAACCAATGACAGACATTGTGTTATTGATGCGGACCCAGATCTCGACGGTTTTCAAACTTTTGTACATGTCATTATTACACATGAAAACTCTGACAGCCACACGTATAAAGTGGCTGGTAGGTGAGCCGGGATTAGCCAAAAAGAAAACCTGATAAGTAGACGAAGAGCTCCATATAATCTCTGCTTCTCCAGTTGACCAAATTTGGACAATAAGAAATTGGAAAACATGGGCTTTGTCCAAAAATACAGTAAACAATTACCCTATGTTCCCTATTGTTTCAGCTACTGACCCATAAAAGCTTAGAAGTGACTGATGTCCGATTGTATTGTGTTGTGGCCCCCTCATCTCCATTCAGTGTGGCCAAGAAATGTAGGGGAACTGGGCAATTATTTCTGATTTATCTACTTGGACAAATCCTGGCATATTGAGCAGTGCCCCACAGTCTAGTTGAGGTTTGTGTCCTCATTATCGATACTCGCCATACTGCTGGCTTTCTTCAAGCTTTGCCAAGATGTCCAGTTTGTTCTTGGGGTCTATAGTGCATGACTGATTTTGAGGAGCATGATTTTCAGTCATGTAAATAAGTTCACGGGTGAGTGAGTCATTAAAGGGGAAGAAGCTGGCCTGATTTTGTCTTAGAAGTAAACATAATTGTCTGCCGTAGATGAGATATGATGACGAAATCAATCTGTGAACTCCAAATGTTAGTAGGAGAAAGTAAAGAGACTAGCCCTTTAAATGTACGGAAAAACTGAGGTAAAAAAGAAATTAAAGGGAGAAATAGGGTAAAACAAACAAGGGATTGGTGTTTTCTTTTCATATTGACCAGCGAACAGCTTCTGTTTGAAACTAAGGCATCTTTATCTGTAAAAAAATAAATAAATAACGTACGACATATAAAATTATAAAAGCTAGCAAACCAAAAAAACTCTGTTTACTTACCTCAGCATTATTGGACCACAGGTGTCTGTTTAACAAGGCGACGCAGCAGGAGAGCTCTTTTAGTCTGACCTACCTAAGACAGTGTTGCTGAGTAGTCTGTTACATGTGACGCCCCACCAAAGTTTCATTGTTGCAAAACTTGATCAGATGCCATATAAAAGCTTACACAATGGTTTACTACCAGTTTGAATACGAAGACGTCAGTCATCATTTCTCCTGTTGCATCTTCCTTTTACTCTAAATTACTGCACTAAGTGCACTTAGCAGGGCACTAAGTGTACTGTTGCATTACACAATGGATACGCCTACTATATTTGTATGTAGAGTATACTATATACTGATGCAATAAAATATACTATGCAGTTGATATACAGAAGATAATGTAAGTTGTGCAACAACAAGCATCAATCCAACACTGTGGAACACAACAGACAGTTTTATTTGAAGACTTTACAACTGTTCTTCCAAGAACTTATTACTTTATTTCTTTTATTTTGTGAGTTGCTACCATAACCAGGGCACTAATGTGCTTTTTATTTATTTCCTTGAGTAGCTCTTTAATAGTCTACTCTTTGAGTATTGAGCGAGCGTTGGTGTGAAGGTAGTTACACAACAGTAGTTTGCATCAACAACACACTGAAAGGTCGTGCAATTTTCATATGCAAACTAGCACATTATCTATATTTAATTTGGTAATTTTACAGTGTTTGCATTTACTTTATATTCAAACAATAGTTAGAATGAATATTGGTACATACTATACTAGCATGCAACTGAACTAAATCACAAAAATTATACTATGTACTATAGTGTGTGTGTGTGTGTGTGTGTATATATATATATATATATATATATATATATATATATATATATATATATATATATATATATATATATATATATCGATGGGGTCATGATCATCAAAATCAGATTTCCAAATAGCATCTCATCAGTTTTATTCCATCAATATTTACATACAGGTACAAGAGAGGAAATATTTTTAGAAGGCTCTGTTATAGTTCATGTCCTGTTTTATGGTCACTGAATATAAATGTAGAGTGGCTCAGCAGGGTTTGGTCTCAATACTGCATCTATATATATTTAATTATAATATTAGGGAATAAAAGCACCATTCATGGTGTTATGTTATACGTGTGGTATAATAATTTCCCATAGAAACCCTCAACTAACCTATTAACTATTGTCCATTCTCCATGTACCATTATGAACAAGCAGATCATCTTCCTCCTTCTCCATCCTGCTACTCCCCTGCTCCACCCATCCCCCACCCCCAACAGTAAATTGACACTGCTTGACACGTGGAGCATGTGTTATATTCTTTCTTATGGCATGGCCCATTCAATTAATTCCCCGGTAGGCAGCTAGTCGTCCAGCCAGCCAGTGAGGCAGGCAGCCAGGGAGGAAGCATTCTTCAGGAGTGGGCCATGTTGTCTCAGCCAATCACTGGCATACGTATCTTGTAGCTACGACTGCGCCTCCCTTATAGCCAGCACTGTGGCTCTGATACGCCTCTTTGTTCCAACTAAATCCTCATTAGTCATGCCAAACTGACACAGACGTACACACATACTGATCCAAACCCCTCCAGCTTCCCACCTCATGCAATTCAGCTACTATAGAACAATGATATAATTACTATGGGACAAGAAACAAACCAGGCCTCTGTAGAGTTTGTGCTGAAAGGTGGAAGGGCATGACACCATTCGATTCACTACAAGCACCCCACATTACAATGTACAGTGAGATTATCACGTCCAACAAAAAAAACATTTCCAGTTTGTAAAATAAAAGCAAACATCATCCACATAGAGTGATATACTATTTTTTTTGACAAACCCTTATTCACAGTTACAGTGTAAAATGGATTCACGGTAATAAACCTTATTCAACCTCTTCAACATTAACATCATTCAACATTAGACTCTGTATGAACGAATTAAAGAATTTTCACCTTGCACTTTATGATCTTATACCATCTTTTATCCAGGCTACAGCCATGGTCAGCTGATCATGACCATAGACTTATTCAATTCAATCTAATTTATATAGCACTGATTCATAGCAAAATTTATCTCATGACACTTTCCATACAGAGCAGGTCTAGACCGTACTTTTCACAATATTATTACCCACCAATTCCACTGTGAGCAAGCCTTTGACAGTGGTGGTGAGACTTGCATTTAACAGGCAGAAACCTTGAGCTCAGTGATGTACCACAGTGTTCTCAGTTGTATTTGTACTCTAAAGACACTAACACCACTAACTTACAGTTTTTACTTTGGACCTGTGGGAGACAAAATATGAGTGAATATAAAAAATGGGGAAAAGCAGTACTGGACTGATTCACTGTTATACTGATTGATAGATTCATTATGTTCAAACCCTGCTGAAACTCCAGACAATGGTTGCTGGTACTGTAGATGGTCCAATGGTACCCAAATAAAAATATAGGAAACGTTGGGAAGTTCCCATGTCATTTGTTATGCAAAGGATGTCAAAAGCAGGTAAGTTAAGTTTAAATATCCTTTGAAGCTTAACAGATATGTAAAACACTGTTGCCGACCAATAAATAAAGAAAAAGATGTCACCATTGTTTTTATTATCTTGCTGTTAAAGATTGCAGAATGAGTTCTTTAAAAATGATGTTGGAAAAAGATCTAATCCTCTGTGACATGTGAACGTTGTCGTGATTAAAGCTGTGGTAGGGAGTAGTTTTCTTTTGGGAGTCATGGGACAAAAATGTCCATAGTAATCTTGCAGCATGTACCACATGTAATGTGGTCTGAGAGAAAACTAGACTCCTGCACTTCCTCTTGGCTCTGTTTTCAGGCTTTAGTTTAGAAAATCAAGCGCATGATGGGGGACTTTGATCGATCAGGTCATTTCAGAGAGAGGGCACTCCATATGGCTGTTCAAAATAAATGTCAATCTGCTTCCATCTATTAAAAATCCCGCAACTTGTAATAAGTTTCCATTACATCCCTTTGCCTACAATGGTGTATACTACAAAACACATCCTGGCTCCATGTGGAGCTTCAGGCTCATTTTGTTCGATGCCATGGCGCTCATATCGATAAGCATAGCAAAGAGGCATGATGACAAACAACGGTGGCGAATAACTTTTAAGGGTGGACAGTGTTTGTGTGTGTTTGTGGTCGTGGTTTCCTTGAGAAGACAAGTCAGGAATACCAGGGCCTTGGTGAGCTTCACACCATGGACAGCGGGCCCTACAAAGTATGAGGTTTCATTGGGCAACCAACTCTTTTGCTGTTCAAACTTGTGGGTTTGGTGGGACGGACTTAGTGAAGCGATATGATGCAGCAGAGGGGGAGGTGGAAAGTTGAAATTTACTAGCAAGAACCACACCATCAACAAGATATATTTAAATGATTTATTAACAGAATGAACAGACTGTGAGTGAAGTTTGAGCTCTTATACTTCTTACATCTACAGCCAAATTGTTGGGAATCCGCTGCAGCACCCAGGAACCATGGACCCCTCTCAGTATCCTACAGAGATTAGCAGATAGAGGAAGAAATGAGGTGGGCGGAATGGGTGCACAATACAAGGAGGAGCGGGTATTTATAGGAATGTCGGAAATGGCACGGTTGAGGTGTGGTCCTGCTCCTGAAGCTCTACTAATAGCTTCAATTAACTTTAATTGCTACAGATAATCATACATATACAGTCATAGCTAAATGTTAGGGTTAGGGTTAGAGACGTGCGGGCACAGCTAAGGAGAGCAGCGCCAGGTGAGTTAATTGACGCAGCTAAAGCTCATTGTCTAATCACTCTTTTCTGTTTAATGCAGTAGTGCTGTACCTCAAAGTCAGACACACAGAAGACTGTTTGGATTGAACCTTTGCTATGAAACTACCTGAATGACGTGTGCATGAGATGCCAGGGAGCCAGAGGATCATGGTACATTATTATTTACTGCACTGAAATGTGTGTCTGCAAACGTTTCAACATCGGTTTGCACTGGTTTTGCTGACTGCAGCTTTAACGCACAAGTATGCTTCAACAGAGCTGCTGGTTGAATGGTCCGACAGCCCTCCAACACTTCTTCCTGACATTGGAGTTTTTGTGGCTGCATCCAACAATCATGCTTACATCACCCAGTGATGATCCAGGTGTACACAGGTGACAAAAATAAGCAGGGTTTAAGTACAACACATAAAGACTGTGTAAAGAAGAGTGTGTCACTGGCTGTATGACATGTCCTACAAACCTATGCTTTTTGATCATACCTTGCCAGCACATCTAACAGAGCTATGCATAGATGCTCAAAGTCTATAAAAAATGGGTGTTTTGTGGTCATATAAAAGGTGTGCTTGACGTTTCAAAATCTGGGAGCACTGAAAACAAAAAAAAGTGTCAATCTTTACCTTTCTGAGCACCCTGAAGGGCCCCTTGCTGATGATCCCAGGCTGTGCACAAGCTCATACTAAGATGAAAGGTCTGCAGTATAGCTCAGGGCCACAACTTCAAAAGTTATTGATAAAATCTTTAAAACTGCATTTTACTGCTGTATTCAACAATTTTAAGACACTGGTTGATGTTAGAAAGAGATGAGAACACAATTAGCTTAAGCAAAGCGATAATTAATCCTGATACCTCTGGTTCAGTGTGGTCTAGTTCGCTGCGAAATAAAGTTTGCATGATATTTCAGACATATCAATATGTTCAAGCCTTTTGGAGTGCACTATTTATAAACCAGTGTTACAGTCCTCTGACTCACCAATGCCTTTAGTTTAAGTCTTTTCAAGAAATCCTACGCCAACAGTGACCACAGTGTTCATTGTGCTGCTTAATCATCAGTGCGCTGGAGGAGCTGCAAGGTGCCTTGACACACAATAATACCCAGACACTTGCACACACACAGAGGCAAAATGCAGAGAGCTGAATCTGTTATATTTAAGTCTGGATTCTGCGTCACTGTGGCGGAGGCTGTTTACAGAGGATGCGAGTACGTGTTTGTGTGTGTGTGCGCGTGTATGTATTTGTAAATGTGCAAATATGTGTGTTCTTTTGAGCCACTGTTTTTTTTTCTGAAATAAATATGCACAGCACATCTACTGTTTGTACTTAGGCAAAATAGATGGCATTGCTGGTGAGCAAAAACATCTATCATTTCTGCCTCTGATTAATAGTTGTCCTGGGGATGGCTGCTTTGCAATGAGAGAGAGAGAGGGGGGGGGGGGGGGGGGGGCAGTGAGGAAGAGATGAAGTGAGGGATGAGAGGGAGAAAAAACAGAAAACAGCAGTGGAGAAAGAATGAGAGAAGTGGGGGTGAGCGAAAATGCTCCTGCTCAGGGGTCTGAAACAGTTAAACAGAAAACTGAGCTCAGAGATTTCTGAATGTCTCCTGTTGTGTTGCAATTGTGTGTTAAAAAGGGGTTTATGAATAAAGCCTGTCAAGAGGATGGTGTCATTGCCGGTGAAATGGTGAATCACAAACCACAATGAAATGTTGTTTGGAGTTTTCTTTTCCCCCCTTTCTTTTGGTTAAAATATAAATACTGGAAGTTGTTATACTAGCGTTGCATTTGCCTTCTACGCTCCGTTTCATCGTGTATTAATCTGTTACGTGTCATGGCGGTGAGCATGTTTACAGCAGTGTGAGCATCATCATGTAAACTGTCATGCTACTACCGAAAATGAAAATTGTTGGCCACAGGGTTTCTCGCACAATTATTAACTAAGTCCTCCAAACAAAGGAGCAAAAAGGTTTGTCACCGCCTTCCTAAACAACAAATGTGAGCATTTTCTGATCTGACTTACAGGACAGCATCGATTGGCTGTACCGTACATAAACATCAAAAACTGCTGTCTCAACTCACACCACCCTTATGATTGAGGTTTGGTTATGTTTAAAGCATCATTGTGCAACTTTTCTCCTATTAAATGACAGCTCTTAAATTATTTTGATGCTACACTGACACTGGTGTATTTGTCATTTCTACTCTGCACTTTGTGATCACCTGGAAGAAGTATGTAACGCTTTAAGTCACACACCACCAACTATTTTACTGATTTTGGTGAAACTGGATAATATTTTATGAAGAAAATATTTTCAGGTTTTCCCTCCGATGTCCCCCAGCTGCTCTGCATAAACTTCCTGATGGGCAATAATGTAAACTGCTATAGAACTATAGATGCTGTTAGCTAATGTTAGCTCAGTTTGTTAGCCAGGCTACCCGGACTGTGAGCTCAGAGTGTTAGTGTACCAAAGGTGTTTTGAACCACCGGGAAGAGGAGGTTTTCTAGTCTAGTGCTTGGGCAAATGCTTATAGGGAGAGAAGCTGGTGTTGTGCCAGAACAGGAGCTGGGCCAGTGGGCAATATATCTGGGCTCAGCAGCGTTTATGTACATGACAGAGGTGAAAGGTTGGCAGAAGCTTTGCGAAATAAAGCTGTTGGACTAGTAGTTAATATTACCTGGTTGCTATCACTTGTGTTGTTGCACCTCGTTGATGTTTGGCTGTTAGCAAAGTTGTCAACTTGCTAGTTTTTGATCATAAGTAATATAATCATAACAAATGTATGTGTACAACTGTCCATATTTACCACAGTGGTATTACACTCTGGGGACACTAAAGTATAAAAATACCAATTTCTATGCAATGTTGCTCGAAGTTCGAAAACGTGTTTAAAAGAAGAGCTACTTGTTTAGCTGCTGGGAAAGATCATGATCATGGTTGATAATAAACTAGATGGATGGGATACAATCAAACAGCTCCAGTGTCAAAATCAGACATCCAACCACTCCCACCACCTCCCGAACAGGTTTTGTGTTGTTATAAGGTCACGCTATTTCACCTTTTTGTTTTTTCAATCAACATCATCAGGAAACATTCATGCTGAACAGATTTGGAACTTATCTGGTTTGAATTTGATTTGCTGGTGGCACTTACAGCAGGACTGCTGATTTTTATGGTTATGTTTAGGCAGCTCAAGCAGAAAAGATGGCCGTCTTGTTCCAATATTTAAAGTCAAACAGTTAACTTGAAGAAAAAGACAGGACCTGTTTACTTTTACAGTATTGTTTTTTTTTTTTTTAACAAAACTATGATCGTTTCCTAACATTAACCAAAGTGTTTCTGTGGCCTAAACCTAAACCATATGTTGGACCCAGAAGAGCCTACAACGGCAGTGTCGTTAGTAGTAATTGCTAAACTGGAAAATGTTTTGCTAGTGAACATAATTCAGGCAGTAATTACTTTTCCTACAACACTCTTTGGTAGTATATAAATGTAATTTATGTGAGAGACGACTTGCTACAAGAGGTTCTTGTCAAATAAACATAAAAAGGACAGTTCTGTTTTTCTTCTTACATAATATAACTGTATTGGTTGTAACCCTAAATTTACCTTCTGTTCCATGTGGTGTCATATATTTATCTGTTTGGATGGTGTCTGTGGGCTTCATCATGTAAAGTGTTTGTCATGCGACGCTTAACATGGAAATTGATGGCCACAGGGTTACTCACACCTTCATTCATGATGTCCATCTACCATACCATGCACATGCGTGTATACATGTCTAGGTCTGTGTGTGTGTGTGTGTGCGTGTGTGTGTGTCAGAGAGCCATCTGCTCTGGTGTTGAGACGGTTAAAGGCAAACAAAGGACACAATGCAAATAATGTAAATAGCCTTCTTGGCTGTCTCACTGTTATCTTGCGTGTGTGCGCGTCTGCCAATGTACAAGAGGGTGTCTATGTGAAATATGGGTGTATGCTAATGAGAAGGCACATGGATATGTAGGTCACGTCAGCCTATTTTATACAAGGCTTACAACCCCTTCAATGTAACATGCACACATCTACTGAATCACACACACACACACACACAGAAATACACAGTCACTGCAAAACGTAAAATCCCTCCTTAATTCTTAAAACACCCGTTTTTAGTTTGAGCCACTTTGAGTGAAGCTGAGGTAGAGGGAAAAGAGTGAGAGGGAGTGATGCTACATTCCTGACACACACACACACACACACACACAGAAACACACACACACTCACCAGGATGCTTTTCTCATATAACCCAAAAAAGCCCCGGTGAGCATCTTACCGAGCCTCCAACTCAGTGTGGAGCCTGCGGTGGCATTCCCCAGGCATCCCATGGTGTTGGCTCAGTTTTGATTTTACTCTTCACAGTAAGACAAAAGGTTCAGTGTGCCGTCTCCGCTGCCGTCTTATAGACTTCAAGATTTTTTACAGTACAATTTAAAGCAGGAGCAGGGTTCATGCAGGAGACAGGCTCCCGTGGGTTTATCTATCGAGATGTTTAAGTGCGAGGGGAAAAAAAACGGGGAGGAGGGAGGAGAAGAGATCCAAACAATGCCTCCATCCTACTCTCCTGACAACACAGCCAGCTCTAAATTCATCATCCCACTGTGGCTATTTTGGGAGCTTAAAAAAATTAGGAAAACTTCATACAGAAGTGTCTCCTCTTCTTCTTCACTGTGTTTGCTTCTGTCTCTCCTCCTCCCTTCCTCCCTCCCACCATCTCTATCTGCCAGTCGGCTGGTGGAGGTGTTAAGAACGTTAAGAATGGCTGTTTACTTTGTGTGTGGTATTATTCACATCATTGAGCCCCCCCCCCCTCGACGCCAATCGTCCCCTCCAACCCTCCTCTGTACACTGACAGGATCACAATCCGGTCTGCCCGCCCACCTCTGCGCCCACCCTCCCTCGCACGACACACACCTCCAGCTATCGTGTCAGCTACTCTGTCCCCTCGGTGACCCCGTCTTTGCATCACACACAGTTTAGCCAAGTTAGTCAAATGCACAAGCAGCTGACAAGTCCGCTGGAAGAAAACGCAGCTGACAACACATTAGTCTCACTCCATTGTCTCCATCAACCTGTCACTGCATTTCTATAAACACCAATCGTAGTCTTCCATATTGCTGTAGTTGATTTGTTTTATTTTCAGGTGTTTAGGCTGAAAAGGTCGCACCACTGGGAAAGTGATGAGTTTGAAATAAAGTGAAATATTTAATGTTTAAAAGTTCCAGGTTTCATTTTCTTCTTGATGTTTCATGTGTGTGTTGTGAAGCTGGGGGAGTGAATGATGTTCATAATGGCACCAGTTCTCTCTTGTAGGGCACAGAGGAGCAGACAACCGTCTATCCTTGACTCCCTGGTGTGACAACCCCCATTACCCGTCTGCTTAAACCCCATCCCCCCCTGCATCACACACACATACACACACACACACACACATAGGCGCTTGGGGCAGTGGGAGGTCACGGTGCCCCGTGCTGCCTGGCAGTGGTGTACAAGGGCGCGTGGGAGAGATGCTGAATGTATGCACACGCTAGTGTGGGCACGCATGCTGGCAAGCGTGATCATGTGCATGTTTTGAACAGAGAATTTAAAAATGTGCCCGAGAGCGGGGGGAGGGAAATGAGGGATGCTAAACGGAGACTGGGGATGGTAGAAGAGGAGGAGGAGGAGGAGGAGGAGTGACTTGGCACGGCATGTTTTTTGCAGGTTCCACCAAGGCGTGTTTTTGGCGTGGTGGCTGCCTTCACGCTGATGATGCAATTTAACTGCCAGCCTGCCAGTCACACACGCGTGTTCCTCTTGCCACCACCGAGCCGGCCCTTATCAGAGTGCGACTGCGGTTCGCCATGGCCCTCCGGGTCCAGCTTAGGAGATCAGGGTACCGCAAAGCCTGTTACTGAACCAGCTAGCTGCCACTCTCGATTCTCCGTCACTCCAGGTCGACTCTAGCTGGTCGTCTTCCTCAGCACTGTCATGGTAATTTGACTCTACTGTGGAAAGGCAAAGCCAATACATTGTGGTGGTGGTGGTGGTGGTGGTGGGGAAGTAAAAGATGGTGGGGTGGAGCATGTTGGATAATGGATAATGGAAGGAGAGAGTGAGCAGGCATAGGATGTAACCACATGTTTCAGTGTGGCTCTGTCGGGTTGGGCCTAGCTGTTTGTGGTTCCCATCTAAAACTTAGCAGGAAGCCACACTGGAAAAATTCAGAGCAATTCTTCCTCACAGTTTTAAAGGGGGATCTGCTGGTGGTGACATTACAGCCATGTTTGTCTGTGATGCATCAGTCAGAAAGGAAATTCCTCTGGTGAGAGTAATACCAATCACTGCATTGGCCCATCTGGGCGCCTTTCACTCTCTCTTAAATCTTTGTTTTTCTTTCCTCTTCTCGGCCATGTTTTCCTGTCAGCCTTCTTCGTTCTGTCAGTAACCGTCCCCCTCCTCCTCCTGTCTGTCTCTCAATGTCTCACTTCCTCTCCGCGCCGTCCCTTTCCTTTTCCATGCCTGCAGAGTATGATGGGATCACGGCTGTGGAATATGGTCGTCAACGTGACTCTCTCTTCGCCGACTGTGTGAGGATAGGGACCCTCACTCACAGAAAAATGTGTTGCCTTCCTGTGTGTGTGTGCGTGTGTGTGTGTGTGCATACATAGGCAGGCGTGTGTTCGTGCGTGTGTGTGTTTATGCTGCGGTGGGGCTGTGCCACTTCCCACAGAAAGAAAACACATGAGAACATTACCGCTGCCTCCCTCTCTCTCTCTCTCTCTTTGCCACTGCACTTCTCCCCATTCTCTCTCGCCCCCTCCTCTCTCTTCTTCTTCGTCTTCTTCTTAAAGGTACAGCAAGGATACAAGTGAAGAATATAAGTGGAGGAGCAGGACTCAGTTATCAAAGCACAAACTGCTCTCTGCACCGTTTCAGTCCATGTTAAAGTTTTTTATTTCCATGACTGCAGCTTTAAAGCATGCCAGCAAGCTAAAATCAAATTCACTGTCGTGTTCTGCATGTGCACTAAATGCCAATGCCCACACACACACACACACACACACAGTGCGTCACACTCTGGGAGATCGGTGTAATAAAATGTTGCTTTCAATCTGTGTCAGACTGTCTGATGTAAAATTTAAGGCATGTCAGATTGTGCGACGAATGCAAGCAGAAACGTGTCATCAGCCCGTGTACACCCTCTGTGCCACGCTCATGTTTTTGTGCTTTCAGTGTCATGTTGGTCAATGTATTCTGCAACATTTTGTGTCAGTGGCACTTGACACACTGTGAGAATTTGGTCCCAAATTTAAAAACATTTTGAAGTGATTCTTTTTATTGTCAGCTTTTGTCTGCGACAACCCAAAATCACACGATGCATGTTCTATAGTTTATACAGACATTAAGTGATTAAACACAACACCCTGGTTCGTTTTAGCATGGCCACTGCGTTGACGCTGTGAGAGTGCCAAACTAAAAAAGGTGAACCTGAGATCAGATTTCTAAAGAGCCGCTGTGAAGCCCAGAGTGTGGTGGTCGAAGCCAAGCAAGCAAAGACGTGGATCATCGGTGGGCCTGAGGCGGGCTGAATGATGCCTGGGTGCTCAAACAACCCACCCGTAAATCAAATCAACGCTCTTAATTTTATATAATTTTACGCGTTATATATATATTACAACAGATGAGTTACATCAAAATTCAGACTCAGCACAGTTGTCGTGAATGGGGGTAATTAGCTTTTTTTGTACCAGGCTGTGAACATGTTTATTTCTGCTGTGAAGTTTTGCATTTCACACTTAGCTGGTATTTGTCGGCACAGATGTTTCTTGCTGTTTCAAAACAGCCTCCATGTATAAATCTTAAAAACTGGCTCTGCGTTTCAGTGCGTTATAGATCAAGCCTTTACATAATGACCAAAACCAGCCCACTGATGCTTGTGTGGCAGCAAAGAAGACGACTTTATTTCGTTTCTAACTTTCTCTGTGATCACTTCTTTTAACATTTGAGCATAAATACAGATTAATGCTGATGTTCTCAGATGACGTCGCAGTCATAAAATAATGATTCGGTCTGTCCTAGTCCAGATGTTGGCTGTGATATACAGTATTATTGTTTGCAAAAAGACGTTTTTATGTTGTGTGTGGCCTACTAAAATGACCAGGAAATTTGGACGCAAGTTGTTTTCAAACGAAAACAGTCCTTTAAAAATTAAATGCTGTTGACGCGACCCAATGCCACGTCAAAAGGAAAGGCCTTGCAGTGACCAATCAAATACATGAAAGCACTTATTCTTGGTACATTACCTGCTAACATGAACAAAAATAGTCTCCTGTTTATCTTGCATTCGTGTACAATGATTGATAGTATTATAAACCACGCTGCGGTGTGATGGATATCAAACTCATGGAAAAACAGGATTTCCTGGATCACGTTTTATTGTCTCACTGATACCTGAACATGACCCCACCAACGCAGCCCTTTATGTTATTTTAATCCAGTGGTGTTTTGGATCTAAACACCTGGTACAGCTTCATCTCCCCTGCCTTCAAGGTTCGATTGATGGTGAGGTGGCTTCAGCTGCTGCTAAATCTGAAGTAATGGTATATAGAAGTTAAAAAGAAAAGGAAAATGAAACACAGATGCCTTTTACCCATTAAGGCTTTTGTGTTGTCAACTGAAATATGTGGAATAGTGTTTTTAAAGTTTGCAACGACTTTGAACATTTTTACGAGGCGGGCTAGAAAAGAAAGATATGGGAGATGGATTTTATTATTATTTCTTTCATGTGTGGCTGCAACCTGTATCTGCAGAAGAGGCGCACAAAAGCAACGAGTGCCAAAGCTTTCTTTCTTTCTTTGTCTCTAATTATGGGAGCGCTGAAGAGCACAGAGTCTTTCTTCATCGCAGCAGAGGCCCGCAGTAGCCGCTGGGTGTCAGATGGATGAAGCGAAGCGAGAGGGGGATTGGGGGGTTTGGGGAGAGCGCCGGGTGTTTGGGAATGGCACAGATGAACTTGGTGGCCAAGTGGAATGACGCAAATCAAAACAGACAAACAGACAGGAAGGGAGGCGCACAGACTTAACAGCTGGTAGGTAGGCACGCAGACAGACTGACAGACAGACATAATAAGAGACAGACAGGTTCATATTTGGGATAACAGAGTGCTTCAAGTTATGTAAGCGGGGGCTCACGGCTTCCAACATTTCTGCAGCAGTAGATGTTTATCAAGGCTCTGCTTGTGCGGATGGATTTTTGTTACTCTTATAAACAATTTCCTACACACTCAGTGTTTTCTTTGGCCTCTGCTGAGATTTGTAGCGTCTGCAATTAAAAATAATAATTAGCTTAAGCTGAGCATTATTCAAACTTAGCAACTAAACCAAACCAAATGGACTCTGTGATTCAGTGACCATAATCCAGCCAAGAGTTGAATAGATATTTCGTGGCAGCTGAACAATGTATTGATTGATATCTCTTTGCAGCTTCCCTAAATTTCACACTTTACATGTACAACAGGATTAGCATCAATGATTTTGCCACATGAGCATGCCTCCCATTGTCTCCTTCTGTCTGTTACGTGCAAGCACATGAACTTCCTCCAACCTGTTGACCCAATCGGTGCCCTAAAGAAGGTACAGAGCCGTTTGAGTAGAACCAGCTTCCCCCTCTTTAGGAATTTGGTACTTCATAATGCATTTAAAAGTGCCATTTCTCTTCTGTAAGTCAGGATGTCAAGGAGGAGGAGAGGAAAGATGGACTGAGAGTGAAGGAGAAGAGAAGAGGCGGATCAAGGGGCCGCTGCAAGTCAAGGCTGACTCATAGGGATTGTAGGGCGGAGGTTTCACTGCTGCCTTGTGTTTAGCTGTTTTGAGGTTGTGTGTTTCTCTTTTTACTGGCCCTGGAGAAGCTCCTCCACCACACACACATACAAACATAACCTACACACATACATGCAGGCTCTGGGGACGCCTCCTGAGGCAGGTGCCGAGAAATGGTCTGAGAAAGGCATCCATTTGCTCGGAGCTGAATTATTCAACCTGTGATTAATTATAATTTGGCCTCGCAAAGGCAGGGGCTGGGGGAATTCCTCTGTTGGTCTGGACTGCAACTTATTGTGTTTTTCCTTCCCGTGCTGGCCGATGTCGGGGCGGAGCAGAGACCTAACGGGGGTACTGGATGCCTGCACGTCTGACGCGGATCCTCACTGCTGGAGCTGTTGCATAACATGAAAGTCTTTAATGGGGAAGGACTGCAGTCTGCAGACTCGAACAGAGTAACAACAGTTTAACACACATTTCAGGGTAAAGAAAGTCAATGTGGCCAGAGATGGCTTAGTGGTTTCTGGCTTTGCAACTACATTGCTTGCCTGAGTGAAAGAAAGGCCACCCAAAAGAGAAAAAGCCTGAGAGCGAAAAGCAGGAAAAAACAGCACGCTTACCTCTTTGTTCATCCTAAAATCGTTATAGGTTATCCAAATAATGACATGTAATGTGAGTCCACCATGCTGTACTGCCATGTTTCTACAGGAGCCAAGAACACACTAACCAAACACTGACTCTAGTTCAAGTTTTGTGTCCACTATAGTTTCTCTGTGTGTGAGGAGTATTCAGTTGGTTGTAATCTGCAGCTTTGCTGCTAGATGCCACTAAAATCTACACACTGGACCTTTCACGGTGGGGTCGGCCATACTGGAGAAAGACAGTTAATTGTTGAACCTCATTCCCATGTCATCAAATACCTAAGCTTCGGGTGAATGACTCAGAGATAGTTGTGTGGCTTGCTCTGAGCCACTTTGTTTGTTTACCTTTTATCATAACCCAAATGCTGGTATTTGTTGACCTGGGAATGCAACCAACTAACTTTCTTGAGTATTTAGCTTAGTTTTCCAATGTTAGTTGTTGTTACTCATTTTCAAGGCAAGTACCGTGCCAACTTTAGCGATCTGTCTCTTGTGGAAGTGCCATACAAACTTACTGGAGTACCCCCTCAAGTGCAAATGTAAAACACAAAATACTTGATTACATAAACACTTTAACCCCCTTGCACACTTCAGATCTGGTCCCTTCCCTGTGTCTCCTTCCTATCATAGAATTATACACTGATCTCCGTAAGCAGCCTGTACTCACTATGTGCTAGTGAGCGTGCTATAGGATTCTGAAAGTCAAAGATCACAAACACATGCTGCCTTTAGGCCTTTTTAACAAATACCATATATGTGTCTTACTTCAAGGATCTAGTGGCTAATCACAGATGATACAGAGCTGTTCACATTCGCTGATATGGAACAACCAGTGTGCCACCTCCCTACAGCTGCTTTGTAATTGGAGTCGGAGGTGTAAGAGTGCCAGAGAAAGTGGGTTGCCCTCGGGTCATTGTAGTGTCAGAGTTGGAGTGAATAATAATAACCAATCCCCTTTTAGCTAACAAGAAATCATCTTAAGATCTCATCAGTACTGTGGCCTCGTGCAAGACTTGAAATGTACATTAGAAGCTGTTCTCTGACTGTGGGCCAATCGTTCGTTATGCAGAACAGTGAGTATGACTTGACACTAGAGACGGCTGCTTAAGCCTCCCTTGTGTTAACCAAGAACTCCCTTGATTAACTCATCGCTTCTGAATTCACATCCAACACATGCAGTTTTGATTTTTTAATAACCTGACTATCAAAAGATCATGGGGCCTTTTGCTGCTAAGAAATCATATGCAGTTAAAGAAACCTCAGCGCTGTTTGTTTGGTATATTGCACTCTGACCAGACTACAACAATAATTACTTTTCAGTTTGAGTAAAATAAATGTGAATACTACAATACACTGTGATAATGATCAGGCAAACACCCACTAATATGAATAAAAATCAATAAGGAGTTTCAGAAAACAACCTCTAAAGGCCCAATCCTCACACCAGTTTGAGAGGACTTGCGCCAGTAAACCATATTGTTAACATTTTTCTCAAGCAGTTTCAAGTGCCTGCTGCTTTAGCTTTAAGCATGGGTCAAGAGTTGGTGATAAAACGTTTTTCTGCGCCCAGTGACCTGTATAGATGACCCACATCAAAATCAGGATCTGAGCCATGTTTGAAAAACAGCTGTGATGAAGAGCTTGATGTAGAGGTTTGGAGGGACCTGTGGTAACTGACTGACCGCTGAGTCACTTCATGTAGGGATGTCGTGGGTCATCGGGTTTGTTGTAAAATGATCGCAAACAGTTTGTCCATGTTTTGAGAAGTTTGGATGTCGAGTCACTAAATCATACTGATTGGAATCCAGAAAAATGTAATATGAAGGGAAAAAAATGACCAAGCTGTACTGATATTTAAAAATAACAGATGAGGTGGGGTCAAAGAAGTAATGGAAACCATTCTGCACTGAAACAAAGAGAAACACGCCACAATATGAAATATGCCACAATACAAAGAAGTGGTTTTCCCTCCACCTAGTGAGTTAAATTCTATATCAAGACATCTTGGTGTGTATTATTGCAATATCATACTTACCCTGGGCTTTATTCAAAGTGTAATCCACAAGGTGATCAATATTTAATGGATGCTAAATTGAAACAGTGGTTCAACCGACTAAAAACAAGTGTTCAAACTGTACCCGAAACCACTTTTTGAAGCGCAATGTTTGCATATTAAGTGAGTTCAGAAGTCAGAGTAAGTGCAAACAGACACATAGCTATCAAGCAGCAATATCCGCGGCCATGAAGTGAAGCCAATGCGGAAGTGCCTGCAAGTATACAGTTCCTTGAATGACCACTTGAGGCTGGCGATAGAACAAGTCAACCTCCTTAAGCCCCCATAATAAAATGTCAGGTGTTTCGTGAGCACGGTAGTTTTCCCTTCATGTTAGGACCATGATGGATAGGCAAGGGTGTTGCGATCAGCAACGATACCACTAAATGGTACTAAGTCCTATCTGTCAAATCTGTCACGATGGCAATAGAAGCTAATATTTTCTGGGGAGGTATTGTTGTAAAAGTTTGAGAAACACGGCTATAAGCTACAAATAAATTATGATTTGTTTGTTGACATGGCAAAATGTAACAGTGTGGTAGTTATTTTGTGGACATGACAAAACAATATGGTCCTCATTGATGTAAGACCCTGAAATTGGAGTCGGAGTCGGAGAAACATACCGACTGTGACATCGGCCTCCCAAAGCGAGTTAAGTGCAGAGCCTGTATCTGGCATGCCTTTCCCCATCTATCCCCCCTACTCTGCTCATGTTTCTGAGGTCAGTAAACAAGATAGTAACCACGTGTAATCTGTTATTGCGGATCAGGAGTACCCTTTCACCACCAAATTAGCTCTGGTTTTTGAACTGGTTCCATTCTTCCATACATTCATCTCATTAGGAGTGTGTAACACGTCCATTGACATGCTCATGTTTCTAAAGGCCAGTAAACAAGATACTAGATCTAGATCCAGCCTAGGAAGGAGGTGGTGAGGCGAGGGTGTTGCAATCGGCAACTACACCACTAGATGGCAGTGTCATATTAGTGATACTTGGAGAACCAATATTTTCTGAGGCGGTCGTGATTTTAAAAGTTTGAGAACAACTTCTATAGGCCACTAAAAAATAATAATTTGTTTGTTGACATAGCAACACGGTAGTTATTTTGTGATAACAATATTTTACAATATAAGACTATATGAGGAATAATACCTTTCATAACAGTGTGTCCAACCATGCATCTTTTTAGGGGAAGAATAGGATACTGACTTTGACACCAGCCTCCTAAAAGGAGTTAAGTGCCTCTATACGTAGGCAGGACATGGTGAGGCGAGGGTGTTACAATCGGCAACTATACCACTAGATGGCACTGTCATACAGTGCGAAAAGTTTGAGAGACACCGCTATAGGCCACTAAAAAATAAGAATTTGGACGTTGACATAGCAGCATGTAGGAGAGTGTGGACGACAAAACAATGGGAGCCGAAGTCCTGGAATGCCTTTTTAGGGGGAATTAGCATACCGACTATGACACCGGCTTCCCAAAAGGAATTTAGTCCATCTATCCCCCCTTCTCTGCTCATATTACTGAGGTCAGTAAGAATGATGCTAGATCTAGATATGGAAGGAGATGGTGAGGCGAGGGTGTTGCAATTGGATGGTGATGCCTCATATTTTCTGAGGCGGGTAGCGGTGTAAAAAGTTGTAGAAACATTGCGATAAGCTACTAAAAAATAATAATTTGTCAGTTGACAGCAACATGTAGCAGTGAGGTAGTTATTTTGTGATAACAATACTTCACAATGTAACAAAATATGGGGAATGATACCTTCCATAACGGTGTGTGCAACCATGCAAAAAGAAGAAGAAGGGGGAAAAAAGCGAGTATTGTCCTCATTGGTGTAAGTCCCTCAAATTGGGAGCTGGAGTCCTGGAATGTCTTTTTAAGGGGGGAGAAAAAAAACATACCGACTACGACACCGGCCTCCCAAAAGGAGTTAAGTGCAGCCCGTACCCGGCATGCCTTTCCCCATCTATCCCCCCTTCTCTGCTCATGTTTCTGAGGTCAGTAAACAAGAAGTGTGTGTTTCCCTTTAAGGAGCCCCCACCGTTTGCGCAGCGGAGGGAGGAGGAGCAGGTCTGCGGAACAGCCGGCTGAGGAGGGGAAAAAAAAAAATCCAACCGAGGACGGTTTCAAGTCCCCCCAATAGAAACTGTGCCTGATTTGTGGCCAATGTTGGAGATGTAAAAAAAAAAAAAAAAAAAAAGAGAGAGAGAGAGAGAGAAGAGAAAGAGAGGAGAGAGAAGGAGGAGGAGGAGGGGGAGGAGGAGGAGGAGAGAAGAGGGGAGGAGGGGAGAGGAGGAGGAGGAGGGGGGAGGAGGAGGGAGGGAGGGAGGAGGGAGGAGGGAGGAAAAACACTAAAGGGGTAGCTATGGAGATGGAGCGTTTTCCTGGCTGCTTTCTTTGACAGGTGTTGAGTGGGGCAAAAGTCTTAAAACAGAATCCAGCATGTACGCCAAAGGTAAAGGAGCTGTCGTCCCTTCCGATAGCCAAGCGAGAGAAAAGTAAGTGAACAATGCCGCCATACGTGTGAGAGTTTACCTGCTTATCATGCAGGCGAGCGAGGGGGGTTTGAAGACGGAGAGGGGAGTCCAACTTTCTAAACTAAGGTACTGTAATTTAAAAGGAGCGTACTGTACCAAAGTGCGCTCCCCTCCCCTCCGACCACCTTTAGAGGTGCGTCTCTTAAACTTTTTTTTTTTTTAACCCCCCCTCTATAAATTGTACCTCTTGTTTGCACTTTTGCACGGGATATTCACAATAATCATGCGTCCCTCTGTCTACATATCGCTGTTTGTGTGTGTGCGTGCTTTTGTAAATCCTCTGCAGCGTTAAAAAGTACAACGAGAAGGAGAAGGAGAAGAAGAAGCGCCTCTTCTTTTTCTGGCGTTTCATTTTCGCGTAAAACATGTTTCTCTGTGGGGTGTATGTATGTATGTATGTGCTCGCCCCCCCCCCTACACACACACACACACACACTGCACGGACCAAGCTGCTCGGTCGTCCTCTCGTAAACTTTGGGAGATTTAACCTGCCTGGACGGTTGAATTATTCCGTGTTTCGTTAGAAACGCAGCCTGACTTTGGTGGCTCGATCCTGATGCGTAAAGCTCGGGCGCATGCAAACGTTTTAAGCGATGAAGGGAGGAAAAGTTTTGTCCCATTCAGCAGTCATACAGCGGTGGTAAACTTTTTAGCATCCACTCACACGAAGGAAGAGTCATGCTGCCACGAACATGAAGCTGTTATTTGTGCAGGAGCGGACTTTTTATTTAAAGTATTATTATTATTATTAGAGCTATTGATGAATGTGGGATCGCGTGTAAATTCTTGATGTGTTGTGTCTGGAAATATTGCAAAAAAAAAAAAAGAAAGAAAATCACTGTGTGTGTTTTTAAACGCGGTGCACTTCCATCAAGCTTTGTCTTTATCTTAATTTACCACATAAAAGCTCGTTTGTGCGCGCGTGCAGCCGTGCTCTGGAATAAAACACATAAAAACAATGTAACTTTTAAATATCCCTCCTCGCAGACCGGAGCCTCCTCGTGCTTGCTCTTTATGTCGATGCTGCCTTTTTAATATTTCTGTATTTCTTCACGTGCAAAGATTTCCTTTTGAATCCCGGCACTTCTGATCAGTGCGGTCTTTTATCATCATTAGCTATTTTTAAGCACAAAACAGTCTGAGGTTAGAGGAGTGAGTAGGGAACCCTGCTGAGATGCAATTGTAATCTAAAAACACTGTCAAGTCCTGAGAGGCTGTGCTGTTACGCAGCACCTCATACATCTGTAATAGAAACAAAATTTCTTTAGAGACTCTCCTGTATTTTTTGATGCATTGCCGTGTCATATTCAATTGATTAAGCTTTCTAGAGATGTGGCTCGCTTTTATGTGCTTAGTGTAAGCTTCCTCGAATGCTACTTTGTGCACTTCTGCTGCCACGAGCGTTTCATTTCACTCTGAATTCGCATCAGATTATTGGAAAATTGAGCAGCTCTCTGTGTGTTTGCGTCTTGTTTCGAGGTGGAGGAGTGAATCCTAAATGAAAACAGTCCCATGTGGTTTTTTATGAACAGCAGGCAGAGTGACCTTTGAACCAGCATATGATGCTTTAATATTGCATATGAACCGTCAGCAGACGTTAGCCTGCTTTTACACCTGTTTGTGTGCCTTAGCTTCATTGCTCTGTGTACAAGATGTTGATAGTAATAGATGATCTGAATGCTGTGTGTGTGTGTGTGTGCGCGCATGCTTTTTTTTTGACAGTTTTTACTTGCACTTGCTTGTTCAGGGAGTGTGGATTATGTTCCATGTGTTATTGGGAGGGAAATCAGTGCAGAGGCAGCATGTATTTCAAATGATAGTGTAGGAGGAGGATTAATAATTTAACTCCTGAGAAATACAAGTCTTTTGAGAGCTGGAAAACGATGACTGCCTCTGTGTCGAGGCTGCTTGTGAAAAACAAAATTCTTAAATTTGTTTATTTCTCTGTGTTTGGCTTGGAAACTCACTGGCTTTAAACCTGTGGATGCCTATAGGTGATGTCCAGACGTAATGGACGACGCTTGCCCTCTCCCCTCACCTGTCTTGTCACCCTAACCTAACCCGCAGGGCCAACACATGTTTCCCTGTAAATGCGGAGCTCACAACAGCTGCCTCAATGCATCACCGAAATTAGCTCATATTCACATTTGCATATTCATATGGCCCTTTACATATTCAGATACTAAAAAGAGGGCGCCCCGGATGGACCAGTACACGATTAAAGCAAGACTTAGCCATACAGTATGACAGCGTGTCCGCAGAGGATTGATTATCAAGTACTCACTTGATTAAAATAAACCTCTAAACGAATGATATGATGTATCTATTTCTCTCTTGGTTTGAGTTTTGGTCAGCTGTTTGGATTTATTACTGTATATCAGCTCTAATCAAATATATTAGTGGGCCAATATTCTTCTATTCTTCTTTTTTTTTTCATTCAAACGCCATATTGCCGTGAGATTATATGCAGAACTTGTTGAAGTAGACTGACAGTAGAGGCTTGAGAAAAATGTAATTTGCCCAGGAGCTGTGTGGTTTTTTTTGTATAGTTGAAAGCAATCAGGCAATACAAGAGTGTGGGCAGGACATGTGACTTACACCGACCAACCGACGCTACGAGTAAGAAGTTTCAACGAGGAATATTTATGTATTTTGATCTTTACTAGCTCTCCTGTGTGGCTCCTGCAGCGACCTCTGTTTTTGTATTTCATGGCATGTTGTGTCTTTAAATTACTCCTTTTTTCACAAACACTATTTCAGTGTATTGTTAATTTTTCACCACCTGGTGTCATTCTGAGTGATGGATTAACCTCACACTGGAAGTTTTTTTTACTGCAGCCAAAAGAAAGACTATCTTCCTTTATCATTTTTACACCGCTGTCATGGAGTTACTGCATGCGTTGCAGTATTCTGAGTCTTTCAGGTGTTTTTATTAGCTCCTGATATTAGCTCCAGTCCTCCCATGATGCCACAGTGGGGAGTTGTCAGATTTGGTACAGTTGCTGCATGTAGCCTGGTGTGTACAGATGTGCAGCAGTGGGCTTTGAACCCTAAAAAGTTGATTAATAAAAAAAGCAAAAGCTCCTCGCGAGTACAGTACAACCTCCTGTGTTTATAGTCCCAAGTGCTTACAGCCACCTGAGTAGTATACAGTACACAGAATGTTCCAATTTACAAGCTCGAGTGTGAATTTGAATGCGTCCGCCACACGGTGCACAAAGCTGTGTGTGTCTGCGGCGTGCGTTTCTGTTTCATTGAAAGCCTTGAAACCAAGGCTGAAATCCAAACAGTTTGCACAGAAACGCACAACACGAAACAAACAGTCGCATGTACGTTTCACACTTGTGTGGATTCCTCCATGGAGCCAAGGCCTCTCGCCATGCAAGTGGAATTCAGTTGGCTGTTTTCTTCCGATTACAGGCAGCACGTGGCACGTTTTTTGGGGGGGGGGGTGAAGTGTTTTCTTTGCTCATCCTTGAGAAACATTATTGTGATCAGAAAATTGTGTAAAAAGGAAACATGCTAACAATAAAAATAAAGGTAGAACTGGTGCCCTTGCGACCAAAGAAATTAATTACTCTCCACACTTTTTTTTTTTCTCCAACAGCGTTTTATTGAATTTCATTTGAACAGGGGAAATACAGCAGCTTCAATATTAATGTCACCTTATTATTTAGTAACTGGAACCTCTTTGAAATATGCACCGATGAATCTGGCATCTTAATTACACAAATTCACAAAAAAAAATATTTAATAGCTTGATCAAACATCTCTCTCTTTTTTTTTTGAAAGCACGTTCTTGGTTTCTAAAAGAATTCTGCTCCCCGCGTCAATTCCCTAATCCCCCGTGTTTGTTTACAGACATTATTTGTGCGATTTCAAGTGTTTTTTTGGTGGGGGGACTTCAACTTCAAGAACTTGAAGTTAATCAGTTTGTTTTGAACATGGGGGTTCTTTACATCCTCCACTCCTCCTCTGGCTCCTCCCATGTGTTTACATGCAGTTTAATAGGGATCTTCAGGTCTGAATGCATGGTTTTGATTCTCCACAGATGGCTCTGCCATCTGCATTTTAGCCTTTTGAAGGAAGCATAAAGCGCCGCGTTCTGACATAGGCAGAAACACTGCGCTAAAAGTAAAGAAACCCTTGATTTACCCTCGGCACCCTTTGGCTGACTGTGCTCTCATTCAGATATGTCAACAGTCAATTAATGCCGCCTTTCGTCGGCTGCTTTGGGTGCATCCGCACAAATTTGTTAGTCTTCTCACTTGAAATAAAGGAGACAGTATAAATATTGAAGCTACGTGCTTGAAGTTGTTAATCAGTTTGGCAACAGGGTTCACAGAAGACGAGTGCTCGCATTGTGAGCACGCAGAGGGGGGAAAAAAAAGGTCCGCGAGACTTCACGTGACTTTTCTTTTTACATGTAGAGTGAAGTTTGGATTATTTTCTGTAAGTTACATCATATCATTGTCCTCGCCGTGGGAGGAGGCTTTGGTGATAACACAACTATGTCAGCTATGTCGATGTAATCTTGTGCCGCAAATAATTATAAGTCCGGCCTCCTCTGCCTTCTTTCGCTGAAAAGTTGGTTTTGTGAGTGCGAATCAAACTTTTGGTGAAACCTGAGCGAGTTATCTCAGGTGAGAGGACGTTTGCAGGTGAGTCTGTCGGCGTCACAGAGTCAAGCTTGTTGCTGGTAGAAAGTGAGAGGCATATATGTGTGTGTGTGTGTGTGCGACAGTGTGTGGATTAACCCATTAAAGCCATGCGTGTTTACACGCCTGTTGACACTGATTTGTTGTGACAAAGGAACTGCCCTAACAAAGCCAAGCAAATATAAACAGTGTGTGTGCGGTGGGAATAAGCTTTAGTGGAACAGCTTCGCGGTATCACAGGTGTCTCACACAGACATCCCATCTCTCATTCACCTTCAAGTGATACTACATTCACACCACTACAGTGTCAGATCTATACTGCTTTCATAGGATGCTTATAAATATTTCATATTTGGGAAATAATATTTTTATCCAGTTGCGCTTTGTGTCACATTCAGCGCGCTGCCGAACACATAAATTATGAATTCTATACGTTTTTATTATTTTCTGAAAGGCGCAGATTAGATATGAAAGCAGATGCAGCCGCTGATTAATCCTCCTCCATCACTTCCTGCGCGCATACCTTACCTCACCCTGCCCCTGCGCTCGCTGCTGAATTATTGAAACGAAGACATGGAAGTTAATTTGCTAACTGTCTGTGCTTTAGCTGGCTAAACTCAGCTGAGATGCCCTTGTCTCTGGAGGCGAGTGAAGGAAAGGGAAGGCTGGATGGGGCAGCCTGGGGCTAAAATGTCAGGTGTGTTTCCTGGGGACGTGGCAGTGGGAGAGATCTGCTTGATGTGAAGGAGTAAAGCGCTAGTTAGGCTGCACGAGGTTAGGGCCAAGAAAGCAAAGAAGCTCAGAAATGGTGTCGATTTTTTTTTTCTTCTTGTATCATCTACAGTCCCACCAAGGTGGTATATGGTGGAGGAACTGTTTAGCTCCAGGGGGAGCGGGAGAAACAGACAACACGCGCGCTGCTTTGTGGCTCTTTCATTGTAAACGGCTTTATATCAGGAACATTGACATCAAGTCAGCAGTCAAAGCGCAGGTCACGTGTTCCTCCACGCGCTCAGACTGCTCTCCCAGCTTTCTAATCATGCCGTTTGCATCAGCGTGCTTTATTTTAAGATTTCATCGTTTATCCAGACGACCTTAGCCGAGGAAGGAAGGAGAGAGTGAAACGTGCAGTAGAGGAAACGCGAGATGCGGAATGGACTGCGTGGTTGTGGTTTGTCTTGTAAGCATCTCATCTTTTATTCCTGAGTGACATGTGTAACTAGCGCAGGGTTCACTGGGAAGGGATTCAGGTTTACAGTATCCACGTAGGAAAAAGTTGAGGCCCTGACCTTCAGTTTCCCTCTGACACAGCTCTCCTGTACAGTACAACCCCCTCTCCCCCCACCATGTCTCCTTTATCTACCTGGCCTTCCTCAGGCTCCGCTCCATCCGCTTGCAAAAAAAAAAAAAAAGTCTCCTCCTCAGCCGAGTTACACTTACTGCTTCTGACAGAGTAACAAAAGGTGTCCCCTGAAGCCTGGATTGAATGAGTGTTTTTAAATAATGCATTGCAGCCGGAGCAGGTGCCCATCGCTAGGGCATAGAGCCCCTCAGATCACACCAGGCTGTGCCATGAAAATTTCATTGCCGCAGTGCTCATGGGAATCTCTGTTCGATCCTGTACAGTGCGGATGGGGGGTATAGGAGCTGACGCCTGCCGCTGGGTATTTCACACTGCAAAGGGGGCCTCATTTTTATATTTTATACCATCGGACTCCTCACTTCACCCACAACCTGCGAAAGTTAAATATCCCCTGAACTGTTCAAGGTTGATGGACTGAAAATGAAAATAGATTGTCATGTTAGCGTTACAGTGAATCGTCCAATCAACCAGAATCAGAGGAAAAAAGACAAAGTTGATGTTTCTCGTAGCGATACAACCACAAACAATGGTGTAATTTGTGAGTGATGGAGGGACGACATCCTGTTTCACAAAGGTCCCGTTATCAGGACCTGATAACACTCATCAGAGTTGGCTTTTTAATTATTATAAAATATATATTCATAGCTATTAAGGTTTAAGAGCAGCAGCAGCAGCCCTGGGTTTTGCCCCTCAGGCAAGAAGATGTCTTACCTTCCTGCTAGAGGTCTTTGGGGCAGTATGTCATGGATGTGATGTGTATTAAGGAGAACTGGATCCTGTGTTTGAAGATGGTGCCCCGTTCCCCATGAAAGTTACTCACTGGGCGCATAGAGGGCTCCTCATGCTTCCACGTTTTTAGGCCCACACTGTTCACACTGGCCAGTTGGCCCCCCGGAAGAACTTTTATTGTGAAAAGCACAATATACAATTTCAGCATGTTATTTGTTAGATTCATTAAATAAAGGAGCTGCATTGACTTGATGAAGTTCCCTGACCCTTGGTGTAAATAAAGCCTCTAAACCGAACAAATCACATCGCAATTTTGTAACACAAATTCTCAGACAACACGTAATTAAACGTGATAGACTTGTTCCTAAACACAACACTGATCAGTTTCACTTAACGATACCGGGGCACTCACTCCATTTGAGATCAATATTAAACATTTACAACAAGCGGTTTGCTCCTTCTTGTGACTCATGCTTCTCACAATCCTCGTCTGCACGTGCGATCTGCCAGCGGGCATTTGCTGGTGACGTCTCTTTACTGACCACCCCTCCGTCATCCCTGCCACAAACACACGCACACACTCTGTCGAACTATAAATCTTTGTATTTAAACAGCGTGTTTACACTACATATCTGAAATGAGAGTTGCTACAGTTGTATCTGATGTAAGAGTGAGAAATAAAAGATATGATAGCATCCAGTGTCTAATGCTAGTTGAAACTGGTTTGGACTAGCTGTAGCGGATCATTTTCTTTTAGCAGATGGTTGTCAAGACATCGCAGTGAAATTCGGGTGATATCTTTGAGAAAATAAAGAGTCAGGTTGTTCAGCTCTAGCCCGGCTCATTATCGATTCATTCGGTATCATCCAGCATCAACCCAAACATCATAACTCTGTGTCTGCTATGGCCTTGACGCATGTGATCAGCATGAAAACAGTCGCCCACCGTTCACAAAAACACAGCAGGTCCTCTCTGCTCGATTTCAGACCTGGAGACTATTGCATACAGATGACTGCAGGCTGAGCTGTCTGTCCAGGCTTCTCTACACTGTAGTATAAATAATCAGCTGCTTTAAAGGGGCAAAGGTTGCTTTTGAGTCCAATGTGTAGTACAACGAAGACTGGTCAATATATTGACTGATTTTGTTGAAGATACAGAAGAAGACAATTACTGCTATTGTTCTTCAGTTGAGTCCGGCGCCGCTGCAGTAGTCTTGATCCCTTCTCGGCCCTCAAGGATGAGCGAGTTAACAAGGCAAAGACAATGACAAGTGATGAGGATGAGTCAACTAAAAGGCGACAATGATCTTTTCTTCTCTAAATCAGTGGAAATAGTTTGATTTTAATGGATTACATTAAAATCAAACAATCCACAATATTTTGTGAACTTTCTGCCTTTTTTGATTCTTCGTGCCTCAGACTCTAGAGTGAAATGGACTAGTTCAACATTTGGGAAATACACTTATTTGCTTCCTGAGAGGTAGATGAGTAGAGATCTAGCAAGCTCTCTTTAACACATTTTGTTTAATTCATGTAAAAAAAAACAACAAAAAAACCTGAAAATGACACATTCACATTCTGGTTTTATGAGTGGTTACGTGTTACGTGTTGACTATTTCTTTGCCGGGAGCAGAGACTTCATGAGATCTCGTTATCTTGTTGCTAGGCGGACTTTCTGATCACAAAAAAGATTTTTGTAGGGCTGTAGTCAAAGAAAATCTTGGTCAGCTGAAATCCTACCTACTTTTACCAATAGATTAGTTATCTGTAGATTAACTAAACACACAGCTGCGAACATTGCCAAGCGTACGTATTCCTGCATTTCTTTTTCACACATATTGTTACTGTGGGCGTGCCCGTCACGTACATTTATATACAGCAGTAACACACACGCATGCTGTACGTAATTCATGGAGCGGGCTTCAGTAGAACTAAGAAAAGATAAAGCCTAACTCACACCGGGGACGTCAGCGGCGCGTTACGGCTGCGTCGTGTCAGCCGTTGCTGATCGCTGCCACTGTAATCAATGAAACCACAATGAGACAACGTGAACAACGAGACACTAATTGTTGAAGTGGAACAGCAAACAATAATTTATGACACAACAGATCCTTTTTATGATCTATCCCATGCCGGAGAAGCAAAGTTAGCTGTTTGTTGTTGTTGTTTCTTTTATACACAGTTTATCGCGGGGACTCGCGCATGTTCGGGATTCTCGCGTGATCTCGCGTGAATACGGCTAGTTCGCTACACTGCCGTGACGCTGCCGTTACGCGCCCGGTGTGAGTCCCGTGCTGCAGCTTCACGAAATGCTACATGAAAAAACAGATGGCAGTGATTTAGTTAGCATCAAATGAGGCGTAACGTTCACGCCATTTTTCTTAACTGTTCCTCAATATTAGCCCATCCTCACCTCAGCCTGTGGGACTAGCCATTTGGTCACGCGTCATGCTAACATGTAGTCCAACCTTCAGAATCAACACTGAAACAGCAGAAAACATGGCATCATGTCACGGACAGCCGATATCAGCCCATTTTTCAACAATGCTTGAGCTGTTACGGGACAGAAAGTAGTAAAAGGTAACACATGTTGCCATCAAATGTAAACTTCTGAGGTACTCCTCTGAGGCTGCAAGCCGATGTCACGATTTGTTCTTTAACGTGGTGTCAATTAGTTTGGAGCCGAGTAAATTCAGTTGGGTCAATAAATGGTAAATGGACTTCTGTAACGCCTCATGACTACTCAAAACACTTTTACGCTACACGTCACATTCACTCATTCATACAGACACTGGCAATGAAGGAACTCAGGAACTTGGAGCCAAGGATCGAACTACCGATCTACTGATTAGACAGCGACCCGCTGAGCCACATGGTCTCCTTGTCTTTATTAATAATCAATGTTTCTAACACAATATAACCTGTCACTCAAAAATAAAACACATCAGGGCTGCATACATACAAATAATCGATTAGGCATCACTTTTCTCCTTACGAACGCAACACCAACACCATTGTCCAACCATTCAGAACTTGGTCAGACAAGTGCGAATCGCCATATTCTTCCTTTCAACTACAGTTTCGACCATTGCTATGTGTGTTTAAAAAAGGCTTTGCAGTGTTTAGCAAAGGTCAGGAGGAATGTGTAAAAATGGAGACACACTGTGGATTGTTTACCACTAAAAGAAGCTTGACAAAGGCATATTTTTTTTAAAATACTAAATCAAATCCTCCTTGTGATGTTTGCAGAACCAAACCCCACCGTGAGTCGACACCTAACTTTGACCCCTTTGCTACTTGTAGCCGCCATGTTTCGATAGTTGTTTTAGCATATGACTGTCAACCAAGCCCGAGTTAAAACGTGAATATTGGACTTGAGACTTGTCAGGATGGAAGATTAAACTCCAGCAGGATGCTCATGTTGATCAGAAGTTACCGTAACAACTTGATGAGTCACTAAAAGTTTGTTTATGAATCTTTCATCATTGAGTAATAATTCTAGTAGGTTGTTCAGCCATTTTACCACCCTTGAATCTGACGTGTAGATAGGCATCGACATGTGCGTGTGACAACAAGCAGCGTGGGAACATCCCAGTCCAACTTCAGCCACGTCGGAGTATATTTTTCACCTCCTCCGTCCGTGTATCTCTCACTGTCTACGCTGTTTTGTTTTCAGCCTCTTTGCCTCAACAGCAGAGTTCCTAAAACCACAGGGATATGGCTGAGTGCCACAGAGGCGCTTTAGCTCAGAGCTGCAGAGCTTTACATCACACATTTACAACCCCCTTCCACAGTGTATATGATCTTCATACTGTAAAATCATGTTTATCCAAGCTCTATCTAAAGCGACACAGTCATGATTTTCTGCCAATTGTGCACATTTGTCGGATTTAAGTTGATGGGCTACTTGGAATGAAACAAGTGTGACACATTTAGGGATAAAAATGGAGCATGAGCTTGTTTTTTAATTTTGAAATAATCTTTTCAGTTGATTGTTGTTTTTGAGAGTGAAATGGGGAGTAAATGGAGTGTAAAAGATGTGCTACTCAACGCTGACTTCTTTCTCTTTGTCTCTCTGTCTCTGTCTTCCAGGTTAGCTTTATATGTGTATGAGTATTTGCTGCATGTCGGCGCACAGAAATCAGCACAGACCTTCCTGTCAGAGGTAAGATGTTCTTTCAGTTCGACTTCCTGTGCCTAAAGGCTGAGTGTGATTCCCCCTCTATTGTATGACCAGGGATGGAAATCACATTATACGTTGTTCTCAGCTGTCGAGTTATTTCACACAAAAGCTCTGGACCTCAAAACTGTGACAGTATCAACGCATCGATGAGCCAAGACTTGCAGAACAACAGCAATGTTCTTTTGACTGTTTGCTAATTTGGGACAGTGTAAACACGGCATCCGGTGGGGAACTTAATATGATTACCTGCCTCTCATTATTAGCTCTAATTTGTAATCATAAACACTGCATAATTAGGGCAGTTTGACATATTGTAAGCATGTGTTGCCGCTTGCTTTCTATGACATTTAAGAAGTGAAGCGAATCCCCGCTGAGTTAAATCGGGTGTACTTTTAATACTTGAAACAATTCCAAACGTAACCATTTTTCCCAGGTCTGCTAGACTTAATAGTCTCATATTAGGCCCCTGAGCTGTTGAAGAGGTGAGGTCTCTAATGTGTTGCATCCTCTTCCTTAATGGACATCCTTCCTGCTAATGGTCTCGTGTCCAGGCCGTCTCCTGTACAACACCTCTCCTGCCCACTGGCCTTATTCACTTAATACACTCCCCAGCTCTGATGCCAAGGAAAATCCAGTCTTATCTATATCACTCAACTTTAATACTGACATCATTTATCTGTCATTTTATTATGTGACCTCTGTGTACGGTTGCAGAGATACTGTTGCACCTGCTTAACCTCTCACATGCAGGCTGCAGAGTTTGGACTGATCGTCTGTAAGAGAGCTAACAACAGGGATCAAATGAACAGTTTGACATTTTGGGGAACTATTCGGTTTCTTGCCCAACGTTAGACGAGAAGATCTCTACCTCTTTTCTGTCTTTCATGGCAAATAGAACGCTACAGCTCAGGCGGGCAGGTTAGCTTAGCATACTAACTGAAGCTCACTTTTGACACATTATATCTGTCTGTTTGCTCTGTACAAAAACTGAAGTGTTAAAAGGAGAAGTTGTGTTTTTTTTACAGGGGTGAAGTCCTGAACTATCTCTTTGTTTGGGCACACTAACTTCCCGACTTTTTGAGATTTCCAGTGCAGACTTTCACCTGTTTCTAGTCTGTATGATAAGTTAAACTACCTGGATACTGGCTGTAGCTTTAATTTAAAGTACAAGACATGAGAGTCTTATAAATTTTCTAATCTAACTCCCAGCAAGAAAGTGAATAAGCGTATTTCCTAAAATGTCAAACTATTAATTTAATAGGCCAGACCTTTAGAGTGGTGTTGATGGAGCATCTGTGAGGCTTGCCTATGACTGCTCTCAACCGCAACCATTTATTTTACTTGGTCAGGGCAATAAAACAAGCTGTAAAACTCTTTCACTATCAATATCAGATGATAATGTCCTCATTGTTACAAAAAGTTATGTGTCCTCCAGTTGTGTTGAAAAGGTTTTGGATTTATGAAGAAAAATGAAACGAAAAGAGAGAAATGCTTCAAAAAAAAAGAAGATCAGATCAGCCTCACTGAAACGTGGCTTTATCAATCAGACGCAATCATACAGAAATTGGTTGCCTTTGCTTATAGTGTGTGCAGGCAGGCGGACAGCAGGGCAGGCAGGGCTGCTGGAGGCCGGCCCAGCTGCCAACACCCACGAGAAGACATCTAAAATATGAAGCAAAGATGGGGGAACAGCACAGTGAGATTAAGTGGTGGGGCTGTGGAGAGCCTTGCTCATTTCGGAGCCCTCGTGGGTGAATCTTCTCTCAGAGATTGAGTGTTATTGGTGAGCTGCTGGGAAAGGGGTGAAGTTCTGGGTCGCAGGGCATCGGAGGCAGACGCAAACACGGACCCACGCGCGCTTACGCGGCCTCAAACAGGAATTAAAACAGCATCTATACACAGGCCGGGATTAAAGCGGCATACGTACAGACACACACAAACAATCCATGTCCACGAGGCATGCACGCTAAGTCTGCTAAGTCAATTTGACGCTAGATGTATCAAATGTTGCGCCTGCAAGAGTAAACTGCTTAATGATTTTGTTTATTCCAACCACAGCATCGCTTGTATTTGGTTGTTTTATATGGTCTGTCTGTGTATTTGGATTAGATTTACAGTAACTGCAGCTTGACCTTTCACCTTTTCCCCTTCATGGATTTCTAGCAGCGGGCTTCAAAGCATTGAGTATTTGAAGAAAGCTTGCAAACAGACATAATTTGCTATACTCATCTTCATCACTCAGTGTTTAATTACCATGTTGCTCATCCAGCGCTCTCCAGATCTTTCTTGAGGCGCACAAAAACTGATCACTTTGATGTATTGATGCTTTTCTTTCTTCTATCCTTTAATCAGCCGCCTCTTTTCTTCCGTTACTCATTGTTTAGTGCCTTCTTGTCTCCCTCTTGTTCTCCTGCTCGCAAGCAAATGAAGAAAACATGTTCACCATTTGGCAACATATACGTCCTATTAAGAAAGCAGGCACTCACTGCAAACGAAGAAAAACTGAAGAAAACTGTAAACTGAAGAAATTCTGTTGAAAGCTCCCGTCTTAAAAAAGTGGGTACGGCTGCAGCTAACGATTATTTAAACTATTAATTTATTAATGCTCCAATGAATCTTAATCAAACGAATCTTTTTTCGTCTATAATTGATCAGAAAATAGTTTATGCCCAATAGTTATGCCCATTATAATTTCCCACAACCCAGCGCGAGGTGTTTAAATAATTTGTTTCATTTCATTCTTATTACAGTCTAAACCCAACGAGATGAAATGTATTAAAACAAACGACAAAGAACAGCATCAAATCCTCACATTTGAGACGCTGAAACCATTTGTACCTTTTTAAAATGACGAATCGAGTATCAAAATAGTCGATGATTAACTTTCGGTCAATGCACTAATCTATTACTTGACTCAGCTCTTCAGTGGATCTTGAAATAATTTCACTGACACTAAAAACACAGCAGGACAAAAGCCAGTATCTTTAATAACGCCTGAATCACACAATATCATTTTAAACCTAAATTAAACAGAATTTTGCAACACACTTGATGATTTCCCATAAATTTCTATTCTCTTGTGTTTTGTGTCTTCATTCCACTGGTTTGTGTTTCTTTATGTGTTGTTTAAACTGTAAAGATGTTTTCTTTGCCACACTTTCTCTTTCTCACGCACACACACGGAAAAACACACAGAAATGTATCAATAGATAAGGGACTTCAATCCTCGAAGGTAGACACACACACACACACACACCTGCTCAGTGCCATCTAATGAGAGCGCTATCACCTGGACTCTCCTGCCTCAATTAGCCTCTGTTCCTCTTCAGTGAGAAGCACGCACACACACACACAAACACACGCTCCCATTTATAGTATACACACAATACACTTCTGTCCCCGAGAGGACTTTGCCACTCTATGCTCTCCTGCACAGTGCAGCACTCAGCTCTTTAGCGGCATTAAATCAACAGGCCCAGCCCACATACGGCACATCACATCACTATAAACTGCACAGGGGAAATCTATAGAATAGACACTTCAGTAGAAATCTGAAGCTTGGATCTATTTTTCCACGTATGTATATATATATATATATAATTTTATATATATATATATATAGAACAAAACAGACAAATCTACCTGCTGTCATGCTGAATCTCTCGCAGACTCCGGTGAATCGTGTGTGTGTGTGTTTGTGTGCGCAGAGTCACGTCAGTAGGAGTGTGTGAAGCAGGCAGCAGGTCTGATATCTCTCGCTGGATCTTATCTCGGTGTCCAGATACAGGCAGGAGCTCTGCTGGTTTGCGAGGGCAGCGGAGAGGGCCGCTGCTTCAAGACAGTCACAGTTTCTTATCCACAAACTCCGCACTGCACTGCACTGCTCTGCACTTCAGCGCGCTGCCCATTGGCCTATTTTTCTGTCTGACAATCGCTCGGTCTGCCTTAAAAGTTGGAAGGACAGTTGGGCGAAATGATTACATTATGCATAAAACATTCTGCGGTGTCTAATTTTTCATTTCCCTCCTCCGTCTTCTCCTCCTTCTGTTCCGCTTCTCTCTTCCTCTCAGATCCGATGGGAGAAGAACATCACACTTGGGGAACCTCCAGGATTTTTACACTCATGGTGGTGGTATGTATATGTTTCTCCTCTCACTCTTTGTCTGTCTTGACCACACACACGCGCACATATTTTTTTTTTCAACAGCTCACATACACGCTGTAGAAGTACCCTTGATGGTCTGAAAGAATGTGCAGGGGTGGAGAGGGACAGTAATTGCAGGGAATGCTAAGTGCATCATCTCACACATGTTTAAGTGCTGTACTTCTGCCGTCTCTGATTGACAAGTCAGCTAACTTGTCTCGCTCTTTTATTTAAACTGAACTGTTTTTTTTTTTTTTAGTTTTTTGTTGTTTTTTTAACCTCACATCAAAGTACGCGCTCCAATCAAAAGTCAAAATGTGAGCAGTCCTCTCTCACAAAGTCCAACGCTGAAGTTTTTGCTTCTACCTTTCCCACAATGCTTTGGGGGATGTAAACAGGAAACGTAACATTGCCATGGATTTGGCTACAATTTGAGTCCCTGTTTGGAATCATATGTTTGTTAAGATTTTGGCAATTCTGCACCAAAAAAACAGCTTTTGTTTGCAGTGTAACCATGGATGTCCAAACAACTATCACTGGATTTACTTTAACGCTAAAATTTGCCAGCAAGTTCTGGAGCCATAAGGAGCTTTTTTTGTGTTATTTCTACGTGGATTTATGAACTTCTCTTTGCAATGGAAATGTATAAGTTATGCTGAATCTACAAATATGTGTATCATGCCTGTATGACTCTGAGATGGAGTGCCATCTTTGACGTAAATTGCAGCAATCGAGCGCTTAAAGCTTAAACTTAATTGCCTCCGTGATCTGCATGTCATTGCCTCTGCTGCTGCTGCAACGGCTAACTGTGTTGGTGAGTCGGTCAAATCAACGGGCCAAACGGTAATAGCTAAATTCCTGTACTCTTTAGAAAAGTTGGCACCCACCTGTCTCTTTCACCTCGGCCACAGTTTATACTGCCAGCCTTCCTGCTCGAAACCTCCGCGACCATCGTCAAAATTTTGAGACTTTTTTAACCTGAAGCTCCATTTAACAGAAAACGCCTCTGACGTGGGTTGTTCCATTGTCTTTAAACTAATCTGTAAGATCTCTTAATGCTAGATAAATAGAGGAGCGTGTTTTCTATCTGGCTGGAAGAACAGGGTCAGTGGGCTTAGTGCCTGACACGTACACTGTTTTTCTCCATGTCTGAATTAAAGGGAGTGGGAACACCCAAATGTAGGATTCCCCCTTTTTCCAGTCGTGAGGCCAAGAACTGGAGACATCCAGCTTTGAGGGAAAGAGGGGAGCAGACATGAAGTAAAGGGGGGACGCGGGGAAGCTGGAAGGGAAGCAGACAAAGAATCAAGCAGGCAAACAGGCAGAGAAGGTTGAGAGGCTGAATCCTCAGCAAGGCAGCACGAGAGGCAAAGAGAGCCGGGATAAGAGGTTTGACAGGGCTCGCTTTGTTTGTCATTCACGCTATCCTGCTCATCCCCAAAGCCCCTCGGACGGCCCTGTGTAATAAACCCGGACATGCAGCTTGATTCATTCATCCTCTCTGGCCCCAGTGTGTGTTGTAATTGTGCAGCCTGTTGACACGGTTCATAATGGTCCTTAAAGAGCCTGGCTTCTCTCAACCTGACAGCTCTCAATTGGACAGCTACCAGTAATACTGACAGAATGACATACACAAACATACAGCGCAGCTTAAGTTTGCTCTCGCCTCTGCCCGAACCAATAAGAGGGTTCAGGGAGACTGGCCCAGTGTGTGCGTGAGACTGGGAATAGAAAGGGAAACGGAGCGCAAAACGGAGTTTGTGTTCTGACTGTATTGATATATTTCAGCGCAGTGTGGGAGATGACCTAGTGTGTGTGTGTGTGTGTGTGTGTGTGTGTGTGTGTGCGTGTGCCAGAGAGCAGTTGGAGAGTAGGCTGATAATTAGCCAAGCTGAGCAGGGCAGAGCTCCAGTGTAGTATGACCTAGCTGAGGGGCGTCTGTCTGGACCACGCAGCACGTGGACATTGAGACTCACTGGGGGTGGGGTCCGGGGGTCGGCTGCTAGTGGGAGGAGTCCCGTGTCCACCCCTACGCCATCCCCCCACACCCTCCCCTTCAACCTCCAGCCTCCCCCAAAACAAAAGCTCCAGATGGTAGGAAAGCCACCAACCTCCCTCATCCCTCACCCTTCGCTCCCCCTCCCTCAACCTTTGTCTGGAGGCCTGTCCCTTTGTTTGCGGAAGAGAGACCCCCGAACGGATTAACTCTTTGCATTCCAGCCTCTTTTGTGTTAAACAGCCAAATCTAAGACTCTGACCCCGCCGACTCACACCAGCCCCACCCCCGATGTCCCCTCCTCAGCACCTCACTGGGGTTTTCTTCCCTCCTGTCTCTGCCTCCGTGGCTGTTTCCTGTAGGACGGCGTTAGCGGTGGTGTTTGTGGGGGCCTCAGAATGAGACCGGGGCTGTAAGAGGGGGAGGGTGGGGGTGTCGGGGGAGGAAGAGGGAAGCTGGTGGTGGGGGTCACTCATCCACATCTGTTGTTATGGGTGGAAGGATAAAGAAAAGGCTCAACGAGGGCTGCAGGTGTTGATTGTGTCATTAGCTCCTTCTCTATTGGCTGCAGCTAGTTGTCTCCTCCTTATCCCCAAATCGATTGCTTTAACCAGTTTTCACTGGAATACACCCCCCCCACACACAAACACACACACCCCAATACACAAAACATCCACACGCATACAAACCTCAGCACAACAACAGTATGTAGTGGGATCCTCTGTGTGATAGCCTCTGGCTGAAATTCTTGTTTGTGAGGGGCAGTGAAAACAGAGAGAGTACAGCCGCCCTCTGCTCCTAAATGTCTGGACTTCACTTTACAAACACAGGTATCAGACAGTTTTCATCTCCTCCTCCTCCTCCTCTCCTCGTTTCCTTGTGTCCTCCTTCCCTCGCATCGTAAATCAGAAAGAAAACATTCACATCAGCCTCCTCAGTTGGCGATGGAGCATCTCTGGCAGTCACATCTAAATAAAATCCAATATTAAGACTAATACAGTTAATTTAAAATGAGCGACGCGCGGCTTGTGTGTGGCTCCACTTGTTAACAAACTGCTACAAATATATAACAAAGCAAAAAAGGCTAATTAAAGTTATTTAGCTGGTTTAGTTATTGAGCCCTACAAGGCAAGCGATGTAGAGTATTTTGGAATAATGCATCAACATTATTCAAAATCTAATCCAACTCCAGGAGAAACGGAGATATCTGAAATCTGGAATTGGTGAAACATGAAACCGTATCAGTCTCATCTGAACTTTTCACTCAAAAAGAACTCAGGTTTGTTAAAATCGGCATTAGTAACAGCAGAATTTCATTTTAACGCAGCTGCAAAGTAAACCTGCGCGGAGCCTTCGCTCGAAGTTTGACAAGCGAACCAGCACCTCTGCACTTGGAAACTCTCTTCACATCTCTGACATTTGAAGTAACAGAGATTCAGAGAGTCCAAAATAGAAGATGCTAACGTATTAGCCGTGTCCCGCCGTGCAATTTTATATGACCTATGCGGCGCAGTTTTGAGACCGGAGGAGATGGTTGCTGAAATGGACTGTGAGTTTGTCTTCTTCAGGTGCGTCCTCCAGCTGTATCTGTGAACGTCTACCGCCGCACGCGCAACTTTATATGTTAGTGCTGATTCCTCTTCAGCCGTCACTCTTCTCGCGATGACAGTTTCTGTAATTATTAGCCACAGTCCAAAGGGAGTGTTCCTGATTTACATGGCGCGGCGATGCCGTTGTTTCCTCCTGCGTGCTGAATGCAGCGTTGCTGCCAGGAGAATAGCTGGTACTTGAGTCAAGGTAATAAAGACGACTGGAAGGGTTGTGTTTCCCCGCCTCCGCTCTTTGATTGCAGCATTTTGTCCCATTAAGAGGAGCCTGTTCTGATAAGAGGAGGAGACAGCATGGTTGGCTCTCTGTAACTTTATTTTTTTGGACTCTCTGTTTCTCTCACTCATGCTCTGTCTGCCTCCTTATCGCCATCTGTCTCCATCTCTGTCTTCATTTCTATGTATATTTCTCCCTCTTCTGACTCACTGGCTAAAGTCGCACACAGGATTATCATGTAGACCTGCCACAAGCAGCCCGTGTGTCTGTCTTTCGGTGTCTTTGTTTACTCTCCTTATTATAATGGAAAAGCACATTGTAGCCACGGCTTTGTCAGACCACAGTTAATTGCAAATAATTATCGTGATGGCATTTAATTTTAGTAATTGTCTTCTTCTGGACGGCTGGACGCTAATCCCTTCCTCCTCTGTTCTGGATACAAAGTGTGTTTGTGATTGTGTGTGTGTGTGTGTGTGTTCTGACAGTGCCAGCCCATATTTTTATAGCCTTGTTTCTCATTTGAATTAATAAAAAAAAAAAAAAGAGAGTTTGCATGACTCAAAGCTGCAATTTGAATCTCTCCTGCGACTCTTCCAAGTAAGAGCAGTTAAAGTTTCCCTTCGTGCAGAAGTTGTGTGGCTCTACTACCCCGTAATACCATAAAGCGCTTTCCCATGATGAGATGATTAGATTGAAATGATTAGATAATTGGATAGAAAATTTACTATTACAAGATTTCTTGTAGACTGCTGGCGCTAATTAACCGCGAATGTTGACTTCCCAGATAATTTCGAAAGATTAGTGTCTCTAAAAAGGAAGCGACAACAACTATGACATGGGCTTTCCCTTTTAAATGTGGGTGGGATTGTCAAATCAGAGCTAACAATGGTCTCATCCAGACTGCGCCTGGATTCAGTCCCAGTGATACATGAGATGGTACAGTAGACGGGAATGTTTTTTTCCCCCCCTTTGAACGCACAAGATCTGCCTTTCATTAGCACAATATTAGAGTAATAATGCTCGCTAATCTAACACCTTTCCGTACCTAATGGCTCCTTTCAGCTGCTTTTCTTCCCATTCTAGCTTGAATTCTACGTGTAAAAGAAAATCAGAATAATGAAAGTCTTGGTTTAGTCTCCTTGTCCTTCAGTGATCCTCCTTCAGATTACGCAAAATGAGATTTCCCCCCCACGTGGCTCAGTCAGACGCAGGTCAGCTGTTCAAACCGTAATATATTTCAGACTTCACAGGCCGCGAGATGTTAGATCACCTTCCCCTTACCCCCGCGCCCGCACCTGGTTGTCTTTCTCTGTAACAAACTGTAACCTGCGTCCCGTTTCATTTCCCCGCGAGCTGATTGGATTTGCGATGGTCGCGGCTTTTTCATCGCGGCTCGTGTCCGACGGAGCAGCAGTCTCTTTAACACACAAACCGATAGATATGATAATGTACACTGGCTTTATTGTCAAGTGGCAGGAGGGCGGCACAAGACACGTATGTGTTCGCCACCATCTTTGCACAGCCCCTCTCTGTTCCTTCAGTGCCCTGGTTGTCTGGCGGGGGACCCCAGCGCTCGCTGAGCGCCTCGGGGCACCGACTCTGTCTTTTAATCTTTAAATACTTTAATATCACATTTCTATTGTAGTTCTTCTGCTGGGTATCACGTGCAGGAGGTCTTGTTTTCTTGATGCCCTCGAATAAAAAAAGAAAAAGCGGGAACATAAGGGAAAGTGTAGATCAACAGCGTCCTGTAATGACTGTATTTTGGAGATAATAACACTAAACCATGAAAATCAAACATCTTGTTCAATGAAAAATGACAACATGTGACAGGGTGCTAGTGAGCGACAGTTACGGGCGATCAGCTAATATTTTCTGCTCCATTTCGCAGTCTGTCATATCAAGTGTCACAGCTGCTCCTAACATCAGCACAAAGAATGCGTGTAACAGTTTATTTGCACCTTTAAATGACAGCAAGAATTTCCTCTCGTGACTCCAGCGGTTTCTTTTCTTCTTCGTCTTCTTCCTTTTTTTTTTTTATACGCTGTCCATGAAATCAATATCTTGAAGAAGGAGAAGTCCTTAATGTGGACCGACTTAGCAGGTACTTAATTCCAGTGCAGTAATTAAGGGTCCATTTGGAGTGGGACCTGGTGGCCCCTGCTACCCTGAAGGAGTGGGATTGGTCTAATTAACTAATATGAGTATGCCTGATTGGGTAGTAAGTAACATAATCACAGCTGATTGGTCAATAACGTGCAGGCCGCCAGGGCAGGCTGAGAGGAACATTTGGCATCCTGCTCTCCCCGGATAAAAGCTCTCCGGCGCTGAGCTGCAGGCTTCAGGCTGGACTGTAGGACGGTGTGGTGGCCAAAGTGGCAGCTGGAGTCTGGAGGGTTCCTGTTTTTCATATGGCTCTTTAATAAGGATTGATATTGACCTTCAGTACTTTTTAAGCGCCTGCTGACTGTCCGTTGTGTTAAAGATGATGCTGATCTTGTCATTCGACAGCGATTTGTTTAAGTAATTCTTACGGGAAAAAAATCAGCTGTTCCAGCATCTCAAATATGAATATATTTTAGTTTTCCTCATTTATGATAGGACACTAAATATACTTCTTTTTTTAACAAAACAAGTACTTAAAAAAATCACAATTTCGAGTTTACATATTTAAACAGTCAAATAAATGAAATTTATGTAGCGAGTTGTTGCTAGCTATTTGATATCGAACATGTTTTTAATCATTGACAGTATAAAGAATGGACAGCGTATCTGTGACGTCGCCCACAGGTTTCTGAGGAGTCGTTTTGAAGCTCAGAGTGTGGTGACTCATGGCGCTGCCATCTTGGCAGTCCTGACTCTTAATCTAAAAATCAGCAAAGACGCGGATCATCGCGGGCCTGAGGTTGGCTAAATGACGCCTGGGTGCTCAAACAAGCCATCTGTCATCAATCGAAACGGCCACTCTGTTGATTATGCATAATTTTAAGCCTTAATATAATTTGTAACGTGGGAACTTTACGGTGTCGCAAGAATATTTTACTTGCAGATTCACACACATTGCTCTTACGTCTAAGACAACAGACCCACTTCTAGACTGTTTTACTCCTGCAAAGTTCTTGTATGATTGCTGATGTTCTAAGGCACCTTTTACATTTACTGTCACATTAGTCTCCCAGTGTGCAGTGATTCACTTTTTTTTTATCTTTATCAAAATCAAAAAAAAAGATACTCTCACAAATGCCGAACACAAAGTAATCTTTTAAACACACTGCTGAAAAATGTTAACGTCTCTCAAAAAAGGTGTAATTATAGTATTGTACTGAAACTCACGCATCTTATTCATACCAGGATTTAAACATTTCAGAATTGTCTGAATAGATCTGTTGTACCTCCATCAATCCATTTTAACCACTTTAACTCAGAGCGCCGTACACAAACTCATCTCCATTAGGGAACAGCAACTACACCCGCATCAGAAACACACAAACCAGGATCATAACATGTCCGAAGTGTCTAACTGCTGTCGCTCTCTTGTCCTGTGTGCACAGTGTATTCTGGGATCTGTACTGCGCTGCCCCGGACCGGAGGGAGACATGTGAACATTCCAGCGAGGCCAAGGCTTTCCATGACTATGTGAGTGAACTAAACCAACCCTCCAGTTGTGTACGAGAGGCACAAATACACACACACACACATGCACTCACATGTGCTTGCGAGGACATATAAGCACATGCAGAGTGTGTATCAGAGAGAGAAGAGGACTATTCTCTCTGTGATAATGCTGCTGGTTCATGTTTTGACATGTCTGCTCTGCGTGCTGCAGCCTCTGTCGAAGCCAGGACAGAGCCAGACGTCTGAAATAGCACGCTTTTAAAAATGCAGCGCCTATGAACACCGCTTGTATATTTTATGGGAAAGACTTCTTATCTTTTCATTTTTAAGGCGTAATGTTGAGTCTTCATGCCAGATTTCACAGCCTTGATTGGCTGTCAGTTTTCCAACATCTGCCTCCGCCGCGTCGAGCGGTGTAGCTCATCTGCTGGCCGCACTTCCTCAAACGGCTGACCCCTGACCCCTTCAGGTCTCAGCGAAACTGTCGTCCTGGGGTGAAAGGTCGCGGCACTGCCTGGCTATTTATTGGTCCACTCAAGGCTTCAGTAAAGGTCAAAGCACATAAAGCAGCTGGTCGAGCACGCAAGCACATTAACGCACACATTGGCAAACAATACATATACACATAGGACACATTTAGAGCTGGACGGGCTCTGGTCATTGTGGCTGCAGGGGATGGACGGGGTGATGAGAGGTCAGGGTCCACGCCCCTCTTGACCCTCTCATCTTCTGAAGAGTCGGAGCAGTCGATCAGTAACCTATCGAACACACACACACACACACACATATATATGAGGAGAGTTGGTTGATGTGCGAGCGGGATCGACTGCCAATGGATGTTCTTGTTATTCCAGCTCTCGTTACCGCAAACGACCATTTTGAGGTCACTCGCGGACTCTCGCTTTGCGTTAGCTCGTGTTTCAAAACGGATCTACATACTTTTTCCTCCTTTTCGGCTTGTCCGCGCTATATTAAATGTTTGCACTGTGTTTCCTGAGACGTATTTGACTGAGGATTAGGATGTTGACCGGACAAACTGCTTCGACCACTAGATTATCATCCCACCTGGGCAGAAGTGAAACCTGAAATGGATTAGAGGCGCTGTTCTTACCATACGCTTCTCATTCAGTCTGTTTGAGCCCATAGCCAGTCACCCATTCAGTTGAACTCTCTTATGAGGTTTGACAGCAAAAGTGTGAGCACTTGTCAGCCGAACAGATTACATTTGTTGTGCATGTACTATGTGCGTGTGTACGCGCGCGTTGGCAACGAGTCGATGTGTGCGTCTCCGCGCCCTGCCTGCCTGTGTGTGCGTGTGTGCATGTGTTGGACCACCATAAGATTAATTACATGGTTAATTAAACCTAGTAGTTAATTAAATCTGACAACTGTGTCTAATTAATCTAAATGCAATATAATTTCCTACACCTTTCTCCAGAGGTAGGCCAGCTGGATACCTGCATGTCAGCTCTTTAACGGCTCCGGTTTGACAGGCCTGGTCAATATATGGCTCGACTGCAAGCTTCGAATTCAGCCGCTGTAAAAGACGCGTTTTAAAGGTCCATGTGTTTCAGTCTGTGGCTACATAAATCAGTCAGCTGAGAGTCAGGATCACTAATTCTGCCGTGTGTTTGACCAGAGAGGGAACAAACCAAAATGCAGACATACGCGAGGACGCCGTGAGGTCCCGTGAGCTCGTTTTTTTTAACAAGACGAACAGAACTTTGCTGCGGTTCAGGGGTCCAGACGCTGCTGTTTGACCTTCAGCCTGGCTCAAGTTCAGGAGGTCAGGAGTGCGTGAGCTGTCTGACTGAGAGGGCTGATTTGTTGGTGATGCATTGAGGAGGAAAACATTCAGTGATTTCATTAGCTGTTAGCCTTTAATCCCTCGGTTTTCTGTTTTTAATTACCAATAACGTGGAAAAATCACCTCATTCCATCTTCTTTCAACTCCTCGTTGGAGCTTTATGATGTTTTCACAGAGTGAATTATTCAAATGCAAGACTCCATGATTGTTTTGTTTCAATATTTCAACAAATTGCGATATAGTGCATCAGTTTTTTAGATATTTCTCCAAATTTCAGACTCAAACATTTGCTGGTATCTTCACTAGAGTTTAAAATAAAGTTATGCTCCTCTGAACAGTGTTTGTCGGCACAGCATGAGTTGGTAATGACTGACCCAGGGGGCCGCTGCTTTTTAGTGATGCTACTTTATAATCAATTTTTTTTTTCGTCTATTTTTGATCATAAATGCTGGAACTTTAACCCAAAGTGACAGTCGACAGTAAAGCATGACAACAAAGTGTGTGTGTGCATGTGCGGAGGGTGTGGACAGCAGGAAAATGCTAGGTGTGTGTGAGCACATGTGCTTTTTGAGACTGTTACCCGCCTGCACGTGCGTGCATGCGTGTGTGTGTGTCTTTGTGCGTTTGTGTGACAGACAGAGAGAGAGAGAGTGTCAGGGTCGAAGCGTGTGAATCCCCAGGGTGATGAGGGGTCTGTCTGTCTCTGATTAACTCTGGCTCCTTGGTCCCCGCAGACCGACGGCCTGATCAAGTCTCTATCACGGCCCCTTGCTGATAACGGCTCCCTCATTCCCCCAAGTCCCCCCGGATCACAGAGTGAAAAACAACACGGCTCCCAGGAGTCACACACAGTCCGCTTCGTGTGTGTGTCGCGAATAGTGAAAGAGGAACGTGTGCGAGATAAATTGGTTGGTTTTTATTTATGTTTATTTTTTTAACGTAATTTATCGTCCTCTCTGGTAGCTTAGCCGTCGGTCTGCTGTGGAGAGCGGCGAGAAAGCATCAGCGCCGGGATATAAAATTGATATTTAGAAATGCAGTTTTTGCTTATTTGTTTCCTGGAACTAATGTGGTTGCTAGGCAACATTGAGCCAGAGTAGAGTCTTAGTTACAGATTTGGTTTGGCTCAGCACAGTTTGGCTCAATTTGGCCTCGATTTTAAAAGCAACCTCTTACTCAGCCCCGTCCTACTGGCCCCCATTGTGAGCGATGATGTAGACTTTGTGGATTCTCCAGTTTGGGAAAGATAATGGAATATAATGTGCTAATCCTCAGATCTGGGGACTGGTTGACAGCTAATCCAGGGGAATGTGGTGGGATTGGAGCCCTGGCCACACTCCCAGAACTGGAGGCCCTGTGACTAGCTGGATCGCAGGTTGGCTTCACCCCTGGATGGTGAATCTGCGATCATTACACTCGCGTGTAAACACTCGCTGGTGCGCGGGCCGCGCAAACCACAATCATATGCAAATGAATGCTTAAAGTAAGCGAGATGATACTGTATCATAGCGAGCTGGAACAGAAGCGAAGTCTCGCACCTCTGTAAAGTAATTTAAGTGTTCTCTCTTGTCGTCTTAATTGTTGGAGTTGTGTTGCTGTCCTTCCTCTTCACGTTGCCTTTTAATCATGTTTATTTCTTAAAAAGAGATCCGCACATCTTATATCCGCCTTTCTGTTGGAATTTGGACGTTCCTCAAACGAGCACTTTGTTGAGGAAACGGCACGTCTTTAGTAACTCAATATGAATGATTAAAGGACGGCAGCTTTGTGATGAAGAAAGCGCACATATTGACGAGTGAGCAGGCACGCTCGTCCGCACACACACACACATTCTTGCTCACATTAAAGCAGGCAGAAGAATGAGTCTCTGTTTTCTCTGAAACACACACACACACACACACACACACACACACATGCACACACTTGCAATCACAGACAAACAGTCTTTCAGGAAGTGATACACTCGGCCTTGTTGTCGCAGACATTTTGCTTCGCCCCTGCCAGAGGTCGCAACCCCGAACATCTGCGATTCATGCCTATCCGGGGTTCATTGCCTGCGGAGTGTCACAGATTTAGTGCCACAAGTGCGTCATTCACATCGCAGTGTTTCGCCGGCTCTCTGCTTTTTGATGGCAACTGTCACAATGATGGTTTACATAGATCACGTTAGGGAAAATTAGTATAAATACATTTGCAAATCTGCTTTGAAATGATCAAAAAATTAATGGCAAAGTCATATATCGGGCACAAATGGCAAGCTTTTCTGTTTTATATGATTTTAAAGTGAATACATCTGGACTTTGGACTTTTCTTTTTGGACATTTCTTACTGTTTTCAGACATTTATAGATTAAAGGATCATTTTTAGGGCTGCAACTAACTATTCCTTTAAAAGATTAATTTTCTGATTCATCACTTTGAGGTACCAAAGTACATACTGTATGTCTTTGTTAGTCTGTCAGTCCAAAGCCCAACGATATTTACTTTGTGATCATGTAAGACAGCAGCAGGAGTGAATCCTCCCATCTGAGAAAGCTGGAACTTTTAAAAGACTCAAATGTTTAATCAATTATCAGAATTGTTGTTGATTAATCAAGTGATCGTTTCGGCTTTAAATGAACTCATCTAAATAAAAATCATCATGAAAAGGAGAGATTGTCTTGGCCCTAATCTGATCTGTTCCCAGCGTGCAGACAGTATATAGACGGAGGTGCACTGTTGGCTGTTGCCCGGGGATTCTTTGAGAGGGTTAAACATTTGTTAGGCTGGACCACAGTAACAGGTGGCACAAGGGGAGGAGCTGCGCTCTGTAAACAACCGTTGATGGCCAAGCCTTTGTCTGGACTCTGTGTGTGATTTCGAGTCTGTTTTCTGTCTCCACAACTCCCCGTGTTGCCGTACCAGGTGCTCGCTCGCCTAATTTCAACGCCACACGTCTGCTGAATCCCTTCCTTCCCTTTCATAGCTGTCTTTGTCTCTGTCCTTTCCACCAAAGACAGAATTTACTCATCCTGCACCGTTTCTCCCTGCTTCAGTTCCTCTCAGGTCTTTTTCACCACCAACACCCCCCCATACACACACACACACACACACACACACACACACTCACACACTCCCTCTTCACCATCCTCCACCCCCCCTCGCTCTTTCTTTCCTTTCCTCTCTGTTCTACGCTCTCTTTCTTATTCCTCCCCCTCTCTCCCTTTTTCCCTCCCTCCCTCCCTCCCTCCTCCCGCCCGCCCGCCCTCCCCCTCTCTCAGAGGAGATTGATTGGGTAATCTGGCTGGGTGCCAGTAGTGCCCGCTTTTTTGCTCGGGGGAAGGAGAGAAGCGGGGGCGACATGACGACATGCAGGAATAATAATAACATCCATAATATAGGCAGAGTAGGTATGGATGGAGAGATGGAGGAGAGAGAGAGAGCGGAGGAATGGAGTCAGCGTTGGCACGGCGATGTCTTCTTAATACAGATTCTCCTGGCCGTTTAAATATAGCCTACACACAAACGGCATGCCACAACATTGTGTCTCCATTTCTGTCCGTCTCTATCTGTCCTTCCATCTTTCTGTCCCCTCCCTCACCTCCTCCGTTTTTTGCGCCCGTGTCGTCTTTTAATATCAAACAGTGCGTGGAGTGCAGGCTGCAGGCAGACGGGCGTTGAGCGAGAGGACGCTGTCTTTGTGTGCCGTTGTTTACCTTTGTTGCCGTCTAAATGAAAAAGGCCAGTTGGCTCCTCTGTCTGTGTATACCTTTCTCTATCTGAGGGAAGCAACAAAGCCTGAAAGTGCTGCCCTCAAGCTGTGTGTGTGTTCGGCTGGAGGTCTGGAAGTGACAGAAGCAGAAGATCAAATATTGTTTATGATTCCCTTCCTCGCAGGTTCATTCTGGGCGAGCTTAAAAAAATGTGCCGCGGTTTAGCATTTGATCTCGAGCCTGCGAGCGAGAGCTCCCCGGATCTGTGTTTGACAAGAGACAGACATGAAGACAGACATATGGAGACAGCAAACCAGGGACAGGGACACGACGACAAGCGACAGAGGGGGAGAAGAGGAAGAGACGGGGGAGTTTGGGGAAGGAGGGAGGAAGATGTATCAGTGTGCAGGAAGAAAGAAGTGTCTGAAGACACTGGGGACTCTATTTGAAGTCTGCATTTTTCACAGTTTATTTGAGTTTCGGTGCTAGCTATGCTTCTTGCTAGCCGTGAAACCGCCTGAGCAAAGTTACTGTAGGAGCCAAACGCTGCGGCGTGCAGCCTTCCCCTCCATCCATCGCAGCTTTCCTACCCGTTCCCATTTCATTTCTCTAACCCCGTTACCCATGAATGCCCTCTTAGTTGCAGCATCATCATCCATAAAATTTAAACAAATGCTTTAAATGAATACTACATTCTGGGAAATAGTGTAAACTCCTCAGGGCATTTGTTTATCTCTTCCAGTTAAACTAGGGTGAATGCTGCCAATTCTGTTTTAGTCCGTGTAGTCATTTTCAGGAAATAAATTATGGTTCAATAATTAAAAAAAGCAACATTCATCACTTGTTTGCCTCGACTGTAACCGGTTTACTGTGGAGGATTGAAGTGAGCAATTTGTCAAGGGGTTGGAAGTTCGAGGGCGACCTTCCATGCCGGAGGTGTTTGTGTCTGTGGTGTTTTCTCCTGCCAAGCCGGCATCTCCTGACAGCGCTCAGACATTTACACACACACAAATGCCCGACCATGTTTGAAGTTCCCCAACAACGATGACTCCCAAACCACATGCACTTACAGTATCCATTAATCCATTGTGTAAAAAGACCCTGTCCTGCACAAAATGGCATAAATTACTGCAATTATGATGCTTCTGCTGTGTTTGCTTCTGCTTAGTTTGAACTTTCCTTTGGCAACCTGCGCTGACTTTGTGTTTTTATAACTTTGTGCCCCGAGTCTGCGAGGCGAGGGCAGAACAACTTGGCACAATGTTCCAACACCGTGCTTTTTTTTTTTTTTTTTTTGCATGCATTTAACGGTTTTAGTAAATTTCAAGGAAGGTTTTCCTTCAAAGCGGCGCGGCGCTGCTCGTCTCCAGTCGACTTCCCCAGCTGCGGAGCTCCCTCTTCTCTCTTCCCAGAGCAAAAAGCTTGGAGCGGCGCTCCATTACTGCCGTTCCTCATTAGGTCTAAAACACTGACGATGGTTACAGGGATTGTCAGACGGGTCCTAGGGAGTGAAACCTATCTTTAAACATACACTCCTGTTGGTTAACCCCGGGAGCTGAGAGGCCGTTTTCCTTCTTTTACGCCAAGTCCCTAAATTAAATCAGCTCACACTGGAGCTGCTGCGGTGGACATAACTTTAAAAAAAGTTAGGTTTTTAAGTCAAACCTAATTGCTTGCTGATATACAGGTCCAGGAGCGAACGTTAACCGTCCACTGAGGACGTTAGTGTTTGGCAAACAGTGCAGGAGGCGTGCATGAAGAACTGAATCTGTTCTGTGGAAGTGTGTGAGGACACGTTAACGGGGGTAAGGTGATGGATCAAACAGGAAAAGCACCGTTTTGCTCTTTTACGTTACATGCATCACGTGCTCAGCAATCCACAAACATAAAGTATCACCTGTTATATGAAAAAAGGCTGTTAAATTCTAACAGTCTTCGACCAAGCGATAGGTGCTTTTCTGGATAATGTGTCTCCAGACGCATTAAACCAAATATGAAGTTCTGTGAAGTTGCGGCAGATGTTTACGTGAATAATTGTCGTACAGTTGGTCTAACCTTTTCTTCAGCCCTGAGTAGTGTCTGCAGGTATTCCTTTCAGGCTGCATACATCCCCAGCTGCCTTCACCGATAAGGTAGGGCAGCCTGTAGGTCGTAGCAGGAGAGTCAGGGAACATTATTCAGAGAAACTTTACTAAGAATATCAACCTGAAACTGTAAAAGTGAGGGGAGACAAAAATAGGGTTTTGAAAAGTAAGGGGGACCCCAGTGGAGACTGCAGACAGGACGGTTTGTGGTTGACTTCAGAGCTTCCTCGCGCAGTGTTTCGTAGTGATACTTCCAGTGGTCGTATACGTTTGAAGGTTTTGCCACTGCCACAAAACACTGATGGCGCTTTCGGCTGCGTTTGTTCCACGCGCCTGAGAATAACCCCTCTATTTTGACACAAACGCAGATTTCCATTTGTTTCCTCATTACCGTCACTAACAGAGGTTGATTACTTGTTTTCTCAGTCACCAAACACTCCTGTCACAGATGTCATAACACGAACCAAACATTTAGCCCGTTTGCAGTTTATTTGATTACTCCACATGCTCGTATTTACGTGTTACAATACCACATGCCACAGCAGGATCGGCAGCTTCTTTTTTTTTTTTTTAAAGTTAGAATGCAAATGCAGCAGCTTTAAATTGCTGTGAGAAATTAATAAATATGTTTAATTAATAAGTTAACTTCAGCTTCTCTTCCTCCCTCAAGTCAGAGCTGCCTCACACTCTGGAGTTTGAGTTTCATCCTGTTATACACTCCGTATTTTTTTTTTCTGAAAGTCAGTCACTCCTTTTTCTTTTCTTCCTCGCGTCTTTATCCACTCTTAAAATCTTCCTCCTCCTCCTCCTCCTCCTCCTCCTCACACACACTTTGTCCTGCCCTTTCTCCTTTGCCTCTGCCTCTCTTTGTGGCTTGTAGCTGGCAAACGTCGCAGCCTGGCACAGTGTGTCCCTGGCACAGCGTGTGTGTGTCTCTGTATGTGTGTGTCTGCTGTCTGCTGCACAGCTCTGCCAGTCCACCAGTCTCAAGTACCAGCTGGGCACCCGAAACTCACAACCAAAATAAACTGGCCGCGCTATCAATGAGCCCATGGGCTGAAACGCGTGTGCAGAAGTGTGTTTGTGCGTGCGTGCGCGCATACACTTTGTGTGCGTGTGTGCGAGGTGCTGATCGGACACCCTGCTTATTAAAAGTCTCATTGAACCGAATGGTGAAACAAACACAGTCCTTCCTCAGATGAATGCCTGAGATGTTCGCCTGTCTCAACTTTGCATTACACTGAGGCCCTCCCTGCAAGGATTAAAGACTAAAACAATTACAAAGCCTTATTTGCAATTCAAATTCTCCTAAATGCAGACTTAATCCCCATTTTCCAAAGGCAGCAGCACTGAAAGGCAGAATAAATGTGTGAGAGAGATCCAGTTCAAGCCTCTGTCGGGGTTTCTGTTGCTAAAATAACACTTATAAGTTATCGGGGGGCGGGGTGGGGGTGGCGGTGGAGGGGTAATGAATGTGTTTGAGCTGGTTGAGTTATATTTGGAGAAACGGTTTGTTTCTGTTAAAAGCTTGTCTTTGTAATGACAGGATAAATGCACAGAATCAGCAGGGGAGTCGCTGATTTTTACACCGCTCATGCAAAGAAGAGAGAGAGAGAGAGAGAGAGAGACGCGCTCACGTCCTCTGGAATATTTGCATTTTATTTTAATTTGTGTGTATTTACATATTCACACACGTGTGCGCTAAGGTGTGCCGGTGTCCTGATGGCGGGGGCCACAGCGAGCTTGCTTTACTGCTGCCCAGGGTATATTTACAGACAGTGACTTTAATGCAGTGTAATGATTATTTTTATTCCAGGTACTTCGGCAGCCCGTTCGCTCTGAGTGGAATGACTCCCCATTGGCCCACTGATTACCTCTGTGGCTGCTGCCACACCTGGCTCCTTCAGCTCTCCTCTCTCTCCACCATTACACCTTCAGAAACCGCCACCACCACCCTCCCCTTTTATTACTATACCTTCAGCTCTGTCAGCCTCCACGTTCAACAGTGGGCTACACCTTCATTTTCTTTGGTCTCTTTCTCTGCTGCGACGCCTTTCTCATCTCCCCATCTCCTCCTTGCCTTCCTCTCCTCAAACCATTACACCTTTACTCTTCTACCTTTCTTAAATTAGCGCCGTGATTTCAACTTTCAGCTGGCTGTATGTACCGTCGCACCTCCGTAGATTTTTCTTTTGTCTCCCAGCTTTAACACCTTGAAGCATGAAAACATGCTCTTGCTTTTGCAAGTCTGGGAAGCTGTCTGCAGAGGTGTGCAGATGTTGTACTCTATTGGAGGGAAGTGGCACTGCCAAGATGACTATGCCAAGATGAAATGCTGTGATATTTATGATCACTTTAAAGGAGACGAAGAACATGTAAATTAATTTACAAGTCCACATTTCTTCCCCTCCTCATCTGAATGTTTAAAGCCAGTTTCGTGTTTCTTTCCTGACCTTCCAGCAGAGTGTCTTCATCTCCTGCGAACCTTTCTCGTGGCTCTCACCTCGTACTCTGCTGTTCTTTAACAGAAGGAGAGAGGAGGTGTACTCAAACGTCTTCATCAGTTAACATGACATTATCTTTGGACCACTTCTAACTGTCGCTAGATTCTGATTGTTAGACTTAATTACAGACAGAACAAAAACAACCTTGAAATTATTTGCAAGGAGAAGTGAGTTAATGTTTCTTGGAACTGTTTTATATTCTAAAAATTCATTTTTTTTGGCAACTCTTTAAAGGCTTTAAAAGAAACAGCTCTTCAGCTTCAGTCACATGTTGCAGACTCCTTCCCGCCTCGCACGTTTACACACTGACGCAACCGATGTTACACTTTTAAACGCATCTCTGTCAGCTTTTTCACAGACATGCTGAAGAATGCTGAGTGTTTATGACTTTTAATTCATTGTTAGCTCAACAATTATCAAAGTAAAAAGTCTGTCTCCCCATTAGCTTGTTCACTACACACTTACACCCCAACTACTTTGGGTAGTTGAAGAATGTTACTCAGATTTAGAGCAGAGCGGGCTCGGGGTGGCTCTTATTGTGTATTTATACTGTGCCTCTGATGAGATATTGAAGGTTTTTGTGATGTCCTTGCTCCTTTACAGCCTCCAGACTTTGTGTCTTCCGCACAGTAAAGACAACAGCGTTAAAAACGCGAGTGCAAATATATCTGTGTGCGTGCGTGTGCCCGTACGCGGCTGTTTGATGAGGTATTAGCCAGCTTTAAGGTCAGCACAGGGTCAAAGGCTGACGTTCAGGGTTTTTTTTTTCTTCTGGAAGCAAATCCAAAAAAAATCTACATCGTGTACTTACAAACAAGTTCAAAGTGTGAACTTTCAACCTCGACACTGCTGTCTGGATGTAAGCCTTCAGATCGGTTATTTATATCTCTCGTGATTAAGTTCAGCGGATATATAGGGCAGCACATCTGCTTCGTTATTGACTGAATGTTTGGACTTGGAGCGTGCGTTCATGTATGTACGTGTGTATCCGTAAATACCAAGAAAAAACCCAAGGACTAAAAGTTAGAGTGTGTGTGTGTGTGTGTGTTTGCATGCTCACATACTTTACATGTGTTATTCCTCTTTTGTGTCCCGTCCTCGCTGTCTGATCTGTTTACCACATCAGATCTTTTCTGTAAAAAGTGACATTTTGGAATAAAGAGATCCACAACACCGCACTCTGTTGCACCCTGAAAAGGTCAGCTTTCACTGAAGGAGTGTGCGCGACCAGCCGACGCTCTGCCAGAGACAAGAGAGGGAGTGTGTGTGAGAGAGAAAGAGAGGTTTCCTCTGAACAGTTTGGTTGGTTGTACTGTAGATTCCTGCTTTTGTGTTGACTCGGTTTGGACAATCGCTCGTGTTTCTTGTGATGCGCTGAACTGAGCTGCTCTCTTCTGTGCTGAACTGTTCTGCTGGATGCTGTAATCTCCTCAGTGCATGGCCAGATTACTGTCTGCTCCATATTGTCTGGTGGCAGGCTGCAGGATGGAGAGATGGCAGGAGGAGGGGAGAGAGGGAAGGATGGAGGAGGCTGTGATTTGCTGCTGCTACATAAGGAAGATTACCTTTTTTTTTATTTTTTATTAATGTATCCATCTGGACGTTTGCTGTATTTGGTTGTTTGTCCAGTCTCTTTATTTGTGTCTAAACCTCATGAGATTTCAAGGCTGAGATCAGACATATGTGTTATTTCTCAAGAGTTGTCAACCGAAAGGCTAAATCACAATGCGACATAATCACGATTAGATTATATTAAAGTGTAAAATTCCCTGTGAGACTAATCCTGCGAATTCATTGTGCTATTTATCCAGAACATGAAATTATTATTTTCCTTTTTTTTCTTTCTTTCTTTCTTTTTTTTATAATTGAATGATTTTCAGTAAAGAAAAATAAAGAAATTTGAGTATTCATTGTGGCCCCACCACCCCCACCCTTACACGCGTCTTCCTCTCCATCTCTTTCTGTCTCCTGTGCACTCCGTGCAGAAATGATTTCCATTCCTGCTGAATTAATGAGGTTCTGCTGAACTGAGAAAAGGCAAGGGGAGTGTGTACACACACACACACACACACACACACACACAGACGCAGGCAGGGAGACACACATACACAGTCGCACACACACACACACACACACACACACACATTCTCACAGTCACATATCTACCACAGCCATATTTAAGTCCACACTCACACAGTGATTCACTGAAGCTTGGACACTTTTTTTGCCGTTTCGAACTGAACAAACAGGATTTTGTCTTAAAGTAAATTTGACGACACGGAGACCCCCCCCCCCAAAAAAAAAATCTACATGCAACTGGTTTTTAAGTGCACACACACGCACATATATGAAGATAACACGCACGCACACACACGCACAACAAACATGCAGCCTCATGTGTCGGGCCCCATAGCTGGGCCCAGTCACCATGGTAACACACCACTGTGTGTATTAAACACTACAGTGGTTTGGGACTGTTGGAGGTTGTTAAACACCCCACCACCCTAACTCCTACCCTGTCCTCTCACACACACACGCGCGTCATACAACAACTGAAGTCCTGAGACTCATTTTCATGAACTAATAATCTCACATGGCGCACGGACAGAACGCAGGCGGCTCGCTCGGGTCTGGTTCGCGCATTGTGAACGCAAACAGTACGAACACACGTGAAGGAGCGCGCAGTCAAAAGGATGTAATTGCGGTGCGAGCGGCTGTTGTTATGTGCCAGCTTGCGCGCCACTTGAAAGCTCCATCAAGGATTGGCTTGAACAAAAGAGGAGCAGAAAGTACCGGCTGATTCTGCCGAGGAGGTTCTTCCCTCGTTGAGCTGATTTTTTTTTTTACCCCTCCCTCCCCACATCCCCACGCAAGGCACGGCGACTGATGTGTGGAGTTTTCAGGTGTGCGAGAAGCATGAACGCAGAGGTACACGGACCACATCTGGTCACATGTGCGCCTCGGAACGAGAGTGTTTAGGTAACGCAGAGACTGTACGCAGAGTGCACTTTCTCTCTGGCTTATTTTCTTTGTTTTCTTCTCTGTCTTCCTTGCTTGCTTTCTTCATTAAATGCACATGATCATGCACATTCATCCGCGCACACAGAAAAATGCAACCTCTCTCCTTCTCCCCGCTCTCTGCTGTCTCAGTGTTTTTCTTTCCCATTTATCATCACTGAAGCAAAGGAACCGATTCCAATTTCATGTGTTTTCATTCCATTCCTCTATTTGCTTATTTCTTCATCCCCCTGTCTCTATTTTGATCTCAGACAACCAGTCAGCAGTCAATAATCTGTTAAATAGCATTGATCGCCACCATTTAGTTTCCTGGCCAGCTACTTAGGTTGTAAAGCTGATCAATGGCTTTGAATGGGAACCACCTAGATAGCGGATTGACTGCTGGGACGCGCTCTGCAATCATATCATTTGTCTTCATTTGCTGTTCAATTATTTGTTGTAATGGCTGCTGTCAAAAACAGCCCCATGCTGGCCCACAATGGCACACCGAGCCTAAAACTGCAGAGTGCACGCTGAGCCGGTGTGCCCGACTCACTCTGCTCACCTTGACTCTGTGCCCGCCTGCCTGCCCCCCTCCCCGTCTGCCGCTCACAGTCGCTGCTGCTGGAGGAAAGACATTATATAGTAAACAGCATGAAAGGAACGGTATCACATGTCGGAATGAGCATAGGAGCGTGTTCCCGTGTGTGCGAGTGTGTGCGAGTGTGACTTGTGAGTGCATGCAGATGGTGCTCATGCCTGGATGTGTCGATGAAGCTTGACCCAGACTGGACTTCCTCTGCCCAAGAGCCCCTTCCTGAAATCATCAATCACTTGTTGGAGAACGCTGTTGCGTCCACGTGTGTGTACATTTATGTGCTGTTGGGAATGCTGGATGAGTTTTGAGTAAAGTCGCACTTTATAAAACAACAAATTGATCATAAAGATTATTTGCAGAAGAAGTCTGGGAATCTATTGGTGTTACATATGAAGAAAAAAACACAAATACCCACAATTTGTTGGTCAAACACTTTTGTGTTTTAACCATTTATTGTTTTCTTTTGTCATTTTGAGGGACACCGGCGCACAATCAGCTTCATATTTGCATTTTCTCCTAAAGTTTCCCGTCACTTTCTACAGATGTTTTCTGGGTAAAAGTCTTATATTTGGAGGGTAAAAAATGATAAAACTTACTTAAATGGGATGTAAAATTTCAAAAATAATCATCTAATCAGGCAAAACAAGCTTAAAATGTGAAGAAAATGCAAACTAATCTTAATGTTTGGGCAGAAAAGGTGCATTTTCACTTGATAAATTACTGAAACAATCAGGTTACAGTGAAATAGCAGTTAGCCCACATCATTAGTTTTACGCTCTTTTATTCCAGCTCATTCACTCGAGATCAGGCCTCGCTTTAACATTAAAGATGCCCTCCTGCAGATCTGTGTCTATAGGTGGCTCTATTGCAGGCAGGGCCTGGTCAGTCTTTTCTTCTTTCGGGGGTTTTATGGCGGGGACATCCCACTCTGGCTCATCTGGCACTAACCTCCCTCCAACTTTTCCTCTTTTCTACTGTAGCTCCCTTCTTTAAATCTCTGTCTTTCTCTCCGACTCTTTTCTTCTCCTCCTTCTCCCTCCCCTGGTTTTATTGCAGAAGGAGTGTCCCCCTCCCCCTGCTCGTTTGAAGTGGTCTGCTCATATATCACAGCCTTTCCTCGCAGGATATCCTCCCTCTTCCTGCCTCTCCCTCTCTTTCTCTCTTTCTCCCTCATTCCCTCCGTCTCCCATGTCCCCCCCCACCCACCCACCCCTCTCTTTCTGTCAGTCGGGGGACTGGAGGAGGGTAATACCTGTTAACTCTATTTCTTTTCCACACTTTAACACTTTTCCCATGCACTCAGCGGACATTCTCCCACACACACACATTCGGAAGATAATGTAAGATGTCTGTAATTTAGCAGCGCGGACGAGCCCAGCGTCACGTGATCCAGAGTTTGTTTGAATGTTTCATTATGGAAACCGTCACATTAGAGAACAGAAGTGATGTTGCTACATCGTCTGAACTCAAGCATGGCCAGAGTCACTTTATACAGTAGCTGTATTTGTCTCAGTTTGGTTTACAGAGACTTGAGACTTCATTGGACTTCTGTAGGTTTCGGATCGATGGTGATGATGACGGTAGAAAGTTTTGTATTTAATTAGTAGTTTTTTTTTTGTTCTGATTCTTTTGACTTATAGTTTGTATGTTCACGCCGACTTGTCTTTGACTTGAGGTGAACTTTTGCATTTAGACATAACTTTTGTATCAGGGCTTGGATGGACTATAACTGAAGGATGGCACTTGTTTACCTTATTTGCATTAAGGTCATAATTGCAGTACGCCTTGATTAAAAGGGCTGAGATGCTCATTAAGATGCTCAATGTTTCAAATTACGTTTGGCACGTGTACAGCTTCGGCTAGCTTGACTGCCAAACAGAGGAAGCTGAGTCGCTGGAGAATGTCTCCTTCTCCATTTCAAAAGGCTAAAACAACTGATGTTTACATCTACCGGACATGCCGCCTCTTGTGACCGTTTTCACAAAGGTGGAAGTACGCATTGATGTAGAACCACAAAATGGCAAAAGTAGGAAGTTGGGGTTGATTGTGCTGCGGTCGGTCCGTCACACCTAGTTTCCCATTATGTTTGTCTCTTTAAGTCAACCATGACGATGACCTTAAGTTTAGTTTTAGTCACCTAAATGTAACCATACCTTTACCGTAGTGGTGGAAGATCAGAAAACAGTCATATAATGATGTAAGGCTGTGTGTAGTTTGGAAGAAACTGACAAATGACTCAGTTAGCGACTGGCTGGTGAAGATAGTGAAGCATTTAGCAGCTAAAGATCGTTGGTAGAGACCAAAAACAGAGCTAAAAGAGAGTGAATGTTGGACTTTTGCCACCTGACTGTGGCAGTTTGTGAACAAATTCGCCGTATCAGCTTAAAGCAACATGCGTAGAAGTTCAAGCAATACCACTGCAGGTCAGGATGTATGCATGTATCACATCGCATTGCCATCGTGGCACGACGACTCTGACGTGCAAAGTGATCGGACGATTCATGAGTGTTTTCATTCAACACTAGCTTCATCTGCAGCATTCACAACACCGCGGCTCGTTCATTCACTCATTCTGCTCTTCGTGTTTGATCTCTGCGACACTGCTGATGAGATTTCAACAAAAACTTGAGGCACATTTCAGCACAGATCTGCAGCGTTTTCATTATTACGCTAGCCGGCCCGAGGGGAAGGAGAGAGGGAGAACGATTCCGGGTCAGTACGAGATGGCGGGAAGGATTCGGTACTGATTGGCCATGAGGGGGGTGGGGGTTGTCATTTCCTATGAATTTCATACAAAACGAATTTCATCATTACACGAATACGAGGGTGTACTTCAACACAGTTTCCTGTTTGGTTCATTATATTTGCCACAGAAGCTCTGCCACCAGGATTACCCCACTGTCCTTCATCACTCCCTCTCGTAACACAGTTTATTTGACTCTTATTCGTCCTTAATATCTTTCCTTTATGAGATTCATTATTCACTTCCTCCTTTTCATACTCCTTTAATTCAGCCCTGTACTGCCTCTCTCTCTCTCTTTCTCTGGCTTTTTTTTCTACTCCTTGTTTTTCTCTCTCCATGCCCTTGTTGTCATTTAGCTACTTCCCCCAGCTCTGCCCTCCCCCTCCATCATCTTCTCTGTTCTCTCTCTCCCCACCCTCGGCCTCTCTTCCTTTGCTATCTTACATTTTGTCTTCCCATCTCTCTCTCTCTCTTTCTCTCTGCCTGTCTCTCCATCCTTCTGCCCTTTTACTCCTCCAACCATCCCTCCTCTCCATCCCTCTCCCTCTCCCTCTCTCTCTCTTCGGCTGAGGACAAGGAGGTGAAAGCCAAGCGGATTACAGTGGCAGTTTAATCTGGCTGACCCACCAAGGGATTGCTCTCTACTTTGCTGTGAGGCTGCAGGGCTGGAGGGCAGTGGGGCTGGGTGGGTGGGTGTTGTGTGGGGAGGGTGAGAGGAAGGGGAAGGAGACCAGGTTGTAGGAGGAGGGTGGGAGGGTGTAGAAAAGGAGGGAAGAGGAGGATGGGAGGGGTTGAATTTGTAGATTTTGTCCTGTTTGTCTCGGGCCAAGCTGAAATGCTCTCCAGGACTGGACTGTTTGTACGCACACACTCACATTTTTGTGTGTGAGTGTGTTTGTGTGTGTGTGGGTGTGACTGTGTGGTGCCAGAGGTGGGGGATGGGCTTTGGTTGTTATTAAGAGATGGAATATTAATGCTACTTTGCCTCTAATTTCTTTCCATCTGTCATCAAGTTGTCCTCTGTGTGTGTGTGTGTGTGTGTGCACGCGTGCCTGTCTTAGTCTATGAATAGATGCTCTTCAGATATTAACAGACAATTAGTCTGTTCTGTGTTTCAAAGACAAAATACAAAAATGTCCTTGGCTCGATTTTTTTCTTTTTCTTTCTTCTGAAAACATCAAAATCTCATTTTACTCCATCTTGTCAAAGTCATTCGAACTCACGCGGCTTTCATCCACAGTTAACGCCCAGACTGAGGCCTCGCCAAATTTATCAGTTCACCGAGCACCGCGCCGGTTTGTGTCTTTGTCGGCTGCAGGTCATTTGTGTTTGTTTGGTTTTTTTTTATTGCTATTTTTAATCTCTTGAAATTTGAACATGAAGAGCGAGGATAATGTGGCGATTAACAGTAGGGGTGCACGTAAGGGCTTTGGTTTAGCTTTAGTTGTGGGTGGAGGCACATGAAGTTTTTTCAACTAAAAGATAAAATAAACGAAAGATACGTAAATTATATTTCCTGTGTTTTTATATTTACGTAGTCTGGTAAACTACTGCTGCTACGTTACAACCTTATTAAACTTATTTTGCCTGACATGCACATGAGTTTGTAGATGTTTGTCAGATTCAGGCTACATGTACAACCTCCGCTTATCGGAGGTTAGGGCACTAGCCTGAGAGGCAAACCCGGGGGTAGAGAAAGTCCTCAAATCACCTGCTGCTGCTCGCAAAGCTTAATTTCTGCGAGCGTATGTAATAATTAAAGACCAGCCTTCATCAGCATTTTTATCATCTCTTCTTTCATGTGGACTGTGGCAGCTGGACAGAGCGAGGAAAGGATTTTATTGAATAAACCAAAACTACAAACTATAAAAGACAAAAACTGGATTTTTCAAAACTCCTGTTGGGTGCCGACACGCAGGATCCCTCCGGTTTTCGGCTCGGTCAAAGTCCACTCACACTCCGACATGTGAGAAATTAGCTGGATCCATTTTGGAGCCACCTTTTGTAAACTTACAAAATGAAGTACTTTCAATGCTTATTTCATTTTTTTACTCTCGACAGGCCAGTTGTGCTAAAAGATCATTTAGGATGGCCTCAAGGCTTTTCCCTCTTATAGGCTTTTTTACTCCAATAGAGGCTAATTTTGTTTATTGACTGCAAGCGAAAACGTAATGTTCCAGTCAAGAGGTTTGGCCTTGAACAAACAGGATGTTAATAGTTGTTAGAACACAGTGTGAACACAGTTTAGACATTAAGTGCCTTAACCTGTGCATCAAGTGGCAGCAGAGTTGAAACTTCCAGCTAAAAGAAAGTCGGATGGCAGCCTTGAGCTTGAATAACGAAACGACTCTGACGATGGTGCTGTTTTAATGTCGTAAATGGCTTGTTGTACAGTGCCGAACGCAGCACGGGGGTCTGAGGCAGGCTGCGTCTGCGGCTCTGTTTGCCTCTACAATGCCTTTCATGTCCCTCATATCAGCCATCCTTTCATCAGTCCACCCCCGCTGTGCCGTTTCGGAGGAGGGGTCCAGTCGGCGAGCCGGATTAGCTTCCAACTGGTGCTTGTCCAGATTCTGATTCTGAAGGGGGGCTTAACCAACCTCGCCTCAGAAAAAGACTAGAGGAAGGAACAGGAGGGAGGGAGGAGAGCAGAGGAGAGGGAAAGAGCTCCTGCGGGGTTGACGCTCCTCTTCAGTTGTTTACCTTGCAATTAATGTGCCGGATTGTCCGATGGAAAGGGAGAAAAAGTCAAGTGTGTAGACTATGGAGCAATAGGCCACCACTGATACAGATACAGGAGCTGACGGGGTTCATTATATAGCAGGGAGGGCCTGGGGTGCTGCTCAACACCTGCTCTATTGGAATAGTTCTGTATCTACACACTCGCACACGCGCACAGTAGAGCATTAAAATGTGCAAAAGCAAACCCCCATACTGCGAGTGTCATGGTCAGGGCACAGACGATGGCATCGACCAATCAGCAACAGATGCCCCCTGGAGATAAATGATCTAGACTGTGAATATGTGTGTGTGTGTGTGTTTGTGTGTGTGGTTCAGAGGCACAGTGGTCAACACAGGCCCTCCAAGCTGCTGTCATCGTCACACCACCCTGCGACATGGCTGCTCAGGGACCTTATTTTAGGCCACACCAGGTGCAAGTGTTTTAGGCTGGTTACATGATCTTGGATGAATGTGTGTGTGTGTCTGTGTGTACTGTGAAAATGTGTGTCTGTGTGTGTGTGTTTCGGGAGACATATAAAGAGCTGTGATTGTGTGCTGGGTCAGGCCTGTGTGTGTGTCTGCGTGGAGTCCAGGAAAGGTCAGTGATTGGGTGGAGGTGCCAGGAATAGGAGTGTGAGATGCCTGGGTGTCTACAGAACCATGTGAGGCACACATATACACACACATAAACACACACACACACACACACACACACATGCATGCGAGGCCTTCAAACTCGAAGACACAGCAGAACAAAAGCTGGTCAAAGTGGGGCAGTTTTTTTTTCTCCCTCCCTCCACAATCTCCTCCTCCTCCTCTTCCTCTTCCTCTTCCTCCTCCTCCTCCTCCTCTCTGTCCCTCACATCTATCCCCAGCACTGTTTTCCTGCCTCCTCTCCTCTCCTCTCCTCTCCTCTCCTCTCCTCTCCTCACGTAAACACGATGCTGCTTTCTGGATCTGGGATGCCTGAGGGACAGAGCACAGACAGGAGCCCCGTCACCATGACAACAGCTTCTCTGAGCTGCCTGACACCCAGACGCCATTGGCTGAGGGCTGATGGGGGAGGGGGGAGAGAGAAAGAACAGTGAGAGAGGGAGAAAGAGAGAGAGAGAGAGAGAGAGAGAGAGAGAGAGAGAGAGGGACTAAGTTAAGCAAGGGGGTGTAAGGAGGAGGAGGAGGAGGAGGAGGGAGGGAGGGAGGGAGGGAGGGAGGGAGGGAGCGTGATGTAGAGAAAAGGAGATAACGGAGGCAAACGACCACATTTCTCCTCGTGGGGCTGTTCGGTCTGTTCACGTTTATGTGCAGATTTGACATAAAGAGGGAGAAGGAGGTGAGAGAGAGGGCAGAGAGGAGAGGAGGAGCAAGAGGAGGCCACTGTGTGTGTGTGTGTGTGTGTGTGTGTGTGTGTGTGTGTGTGTGTGTGTGTGTGGAAGCATGTGTGTAAATGATCTTCTCAGGGTCGTATAATCAATCTGCTACTCCGGATTTGTGTGTAAATGTGTGCATGCGTGATGTGTGTATGTATGTTTGAGGCTTGTGAGTCACTGCTCTACCTCGCAGTTCATATTATCTTCACACCGGCCTCATATCATGTTAAAATGGCTTGTAACTGGAGATCATCACACACTGAACTCCTTCCCTCATGCTGAGCTCTAGTGGAAGTTCAGGTTTTGCAGCTTGGGAGTCGTGACGTTATCGTTCGCTGCCATGTTATATTAATCTGGACAAGCGTCTGTTTGATTGGTCAGAAAAATTACACATCATAACAAGACTTAATGCTCCGTGTACATTTGTACATGTGCACAGTGGTGCTTTGAGCCGACACGCTGATGTTTAGCAGATATGATGTTGCCATGTTCACCATCTAAGGATGTTTTCTGCGGTTAAATCGGACTCCCGTTCCCTTGTATGGACAAAAACAACCGCCCTTGAGAGGAGTAAGTCTCAGTCTGGTCGCAAACAAACTCTGGCTCGTTTGTGGTGGGAACATTATCCGACCTAGATCCAAGCCGACTAACAGGTGCGCTCTAAACTGGCTAAATGGCTCCTGTAGTCAGGTGTGCTTTGCGTTCAAAGGCGGCACGTCTTCTTTGCAAAGTGTGAAGCATTATGGTATTTTCAAGGTGTTTCCTCAAAGCATTCTGCTGGCAGAGTTTAGCCATTGCTGCCATTGCTCTTTGTTCAATCGCAGAGCAGTGTTTCTCTCCCAGAAATGTACACTAGTGCAGAACACATGTGGATGTACACGGGGAACTGGATGTAGCAATGGAGGCTGCTCAGTGGCAAAAAGGTTTGACCTCTGGGCATGGAGATGTGCTTCTGCATTGTGTAGCCCACAGAGCGTCATGTGCCATGAGACGTCCACCGGCCAGCCAAGCGGCTTCGGGTTTAACCCTCCGCTGACTTGAATGGAGATGAAAAGATTGAATCATGCAGCTCTTCCAACAGTACAGGTATTAGATCATTAACCAGACAAATTAAAACAAAAAAACGTGAATGAAACTTCAATTTCTACGGCAATCCAGATGCTGCAGACTCAGAATACAGAGGAGAAACAGAAAATCGCACGAGTAAAAACTTGCTAATTCACAAGTGTTTCTTTTTGTGGATCAGAGGAGCAGATGATGAAGATATCTGGACTAATGTCACGGCCAGAAAACTCAAGTTTTCTACCAGCGTCACTTAAAAACACGTGAGGGCTGAGAGTTACTAACCCAGTTTGTCTTTCCGGGTTGAAGTCACGTTTATCCATAAAATCACGTCATGTTGCGTTTGTTGTGAAGTAAAAACCTGCAGACTCACTCCTCCATAAAGCACATGGTTGCATTTACAGCCTGAACGCCGCATGCCGTGTTGCGGGGTCAGCATCCTGGATAGACGTTGACAGATTCACAAATTAAAGTAGAGATCAGCTAAAGGCTTCACACGGTGTCAGTTGATCCTGAATAAACTTTCAGACACGGATATTTGTCGGGAGCTGTTCTTCTGCCATCTCTGTGGACAGATAGGTCCCTCCGTTAGAGAAGGAGAAAGATCTAAATGTGACGGAGGAAAGTTTTCTAACGGAGACGTTGAGACAGAATCTAGGACAGAGGAAGAAAACAAACCCAAACAAACAAAATCATAAAAAAAAATAACATTAAATATAAACTAAAGACAAAATGTTTTGCTGAACACGACTCTCAAGCTAACAAGCCAACTTGTAATTGAAAACCATTAACATATTTTATCAACTCCCGGCTTATTAATAATGAAATATAATCTGGTACTTTGCCCTACTCTGTACCTGAAGGACACACAACAGCCGCCAATGTTTTTGCTCCTCGCCGGCGTGATTTGATGGTAAAAGCATCAGAGCTTCAGAAGTCTCGGTTCCGACCGAGAGCGAGCGGGCCGCTGATGTGGCTTAAATATTTTCCAGTGTTTGCATTACTGTACCTGCAGAAAGGCTGTGAAATGCAATGCACCATGTTTATGTGTAGCTTGGCAGCCTGCCGGCACTGCTCGGAGGGGAAACAGCAAATGAAAAGTGTGTGTGAGTGTGTTTTGGAGCAGGGAGAGAGAGAGGGAGAGAGAATGTGTTTTTGTGTGTTTGTGCGTGTGTGTTTGTGCGTGTGTGTGTGTGTGTGTAGCTCCTTGTGTACGAGGTCTTCCTGCCGTTCTGTGATCACTGGCATATTTAAACTAATCATTGAAGAGGGGGAGCATGTGTCTCCATGAATATGATCTCGGGTGCTGCATGCTGTGTGTGTGTGTTTGTGTGTGTGTGTGTGTGTGTGTGTGTGTGTGTGTGTGTGTGTGTGTGGCTCTATATATGTGTGTGTGTGTGTGTGTGTGTGTGTAACCACAACTCACATAGGGGGCATAAATGTCTCAGGCTGTGCTTGCGCACGTGTTGGTGTCTCCATTTGCAGGAGACAAGAGTTGTACTTTACACACATATACGCACACACGCATGCACACACACGTGTTGAGAGAAAGAACGATGGATTGAAGAGAAGAAGAGGAGAGCGGCGAATGAGAGGAGCTTGTTTCTAAATCAGATCCAGAAGTTGAGACAGAGTGACGGAGCAGAGGCTCAGATAGGGGGGTCGTTGTGTGTGTTTCCGGAGTGTGTGTGTGTGTGTTGGAGTGCCGCACAGCCCGGTCTGGTCTGTCCGTCTGCTGGGGTGCGGAGGTGAGGACGTGAGGGGAAAGAGGGGAGTCTGACTCGGGTGGGGCGTGGGGGTAAAAAGAGGGACGTGAGTATGTGAGAGAAAACACCCCCTCCTTCCTTCTTCCTGCAAACAGGAGTGAACAGTAAGCATGTTTTACCTCGGCCATTAATCCTTTCTACTGACTCGAGACCCGGCCCAAACACAAAGAACAGACGCATCTTCTTTCTTTCTTTCCCTTTTCTTTCCTCTCTCTGTTTCTGTTCACTTTTCATTCGCTCTGTTCCCCTCCTTCTTGTTCTCTTCTCTCAGTTGCTATCTCTTCCAGCCTTTATCTGCACGTATCAGTCTGTCTGTGTGTGTCTGTGTGTGTCTGTGTGTGTGAGGTTCCCTCTCTGGTTCTCTCTGTGCGTGCAGCGCTACGTTGGCTGAGACTATGCCGGGGATATTTCTGTCAGCCTCTATTTATTTATTGATGGCGATGCTGGTGAGAGTTCGCCTGCCTACATGCGTGCATGTGTTAGGTATTCTCTGGAAATCTTAACCTCCTCTTCCTCTTCTTCATCTCCTCCTCTCCATGACACCACCAGAGTAAATATTTGTCAACCCCCGTCCTAATGATGGCACGAGGGGGGGGGGGGGGGGGGGGGGCGACCCAGGAAATGCTGGGTCTTTGACCTCCGAATAGCTGGACGAGAACTAGCTGCTCTGCGCTCTCTGCCTTGTCTCGTGCAGAGGATGAAAGGCCGTTGTCACTGAAATGGAAGTTTAAATCATCCCTGAAAGAGCACCTCCCTGACACCGCTGTCTCCGACAACAAGCTACGGCAAGCTATGAGCCACGCTGCCTGGCAACCGAAATAGTTCCTGAAAGCAAGAATGCAAATAAAGCACATTAATGTCTGATCTCATTGTATGTCAGGCCCTGTTGGGAGCCTGTCGACTGGTGGTCCAGAGGTCAGCAGGTCCGACTGAGGCTGTTTATCTCCCAGTGCGTTTTCTAGGGGCAGAGAGGGGGACGAGCGTGTGAGAGGTGGGATGGCTGGGTGGGAAGTAGCAGGTATGGTTGAAAGGTTGCCTTCTCATGGGTGGGTGACCCTCCGTCTGTCATCCTCCTGTTGTAAATCCATTACTGGGATGGCAAAGAATGAGAAAATGTCCCGACTTGGTAGTCTTTGTGTCAACCAATTTCCAAAGCATTGACCTTCTTGGTTAAGGTTAAAGTTGGGTTCAGGTACCAAGTCACATTGTACTTTGATAGTTTTCCTTTTTCCCACTTTGGACGAAAGCGACAGCTTAAAGACTAAATGTAATTTATTTATGCTTGGCACATACTTCCATACTTAAGATAACTGCAGTGTGGTATCGGATTAGACCAACACACAAAACTAGGCACCAAGTAAGTTAAAAAAAAATGCATTTGCATTTATCCAAAAGTTGAATCTGGTGCAACTTCTTCTTTAACAGCAGCAGCCAAAATGCAGAACCCCGTTCAGATGAACGGGGAAACCTGCAGTTTGGTTGCAATCGGGTCTTACTCTGCTTTATTAAATTTTATTTCCCACAGTAGCTATTTATATTTCCTTTACCCCGTGATGCAGACGTATGACGTATCTTTAGAACTGGAGTTACATCCACATAACGTGTGTTATTTTGCCTTGCGTCTGCACTGAATAGGAGAATACTGAAGTCCAATTACGGCATTCATTCATTCATTCATACAAAGTGGCGATGTTGAGCAGAAGGGTTGCAGTATTTTACTGAAAAGAAGAAAACCACTCTTTATTCAGCCTTCTAAATTTTGTCTATCTCGACCGGAAACTTCTTGTCGCATCTCAAAAGCCGCAGCAAAAGTTCCCTAACACACATTATATACAGTATTTCTATGAGTTTCAAGTCCAACCAGATAGCTCAGTTCTAATTATCTGTCTCGGCTGTATTAGTGTTAGTATTGGATCTTATTTCCAATTACTTTGCCACTAGTTTGGCACTAGTTTTTTGGACTTTGACTTGAGCAGTTCTTTTTGCCAAGAGGGAGATATCGTACCTGTCAGAAAATCTCCATATCACCCACTCCCACTAATTGCGACTGCAGGGTTTCCTGCAGTGTTTTACAGTCGAAGCCAGGCCACCTCACCTGACAAAACACAGCCTACACTAACCATGACACAACATTAATATACGTTTATGAAACAAAACATGGACCTTCAGGTAGACAAAAAAAAATTCATTTCTCTACAGAGAAACATGATTAAGAGACGAGATGTGGCAGGGTCTGGGCGGTTTACCACCTCTCTTAGACTGTTTCCTGGGGGAAACCCTGGACCAGGGCTTCCAGACTGCTCATATTCATGGTTTGTATGACGTGACGTGAACACAGCATAAGCTGAAACATGAGTTCTGACTGAACTGAGAGCGATCATACTTCCAGTAAACTGAAGTAACAGCCAGCTCTTTTCCCTCTTTTTCCCTCCCTGTGTTACCAAACGCACCAGCCACCTTATCCTATTTTCTCCTTATCGGTTCCCTACGTCGTGCCAGCACTCCCTTTCTCTTACACTCTCGGGCCGCTCTGCCTCTTCACTTATTTCTTTTCTGACCTCTTCTTGTACTCTTCTTAACATCTTCCCTCTTTCTTTCTGCCTTTCTCCCTCAATTTTCCCTCTTTCCTCAACGTGCCCCCGGGCCCTCAGAGTTTCAGCAAGTCCCACAGACCGTCCATTGTCTTGGGAATGTGGTTTGCTGTCTCCACACACCTCCTCCTCCTCCTCCTCCTCCTCCTCCTTCTCCTCCCCCTCTCCTCCTCCTCCTGTCTGGCAGGAGACAGGGTTAGGTGGTGTTTGGCTCCTGGGTCCTCAAGGCCACTGGATTTTAAACATCCAAAGAACCTGAACCAGGACAGCTCATCAGGCTGTCAACTTGGCATCAGACTTCTGAACACTGTTTGGAGAGGACAGACAATGTTTGACGTGTCTGTTTTTCTGTTGTTACAAGCCTGTAAACCTCGAGATGCTCACCCCAGTGTACACAGGGTTGTTTAAACGGTCATTAAGTGTGCAAAGACGTGTTGATTTTGGCTCAAAATTGCAACGCGACACATCACCAGAAAGGGGGAATTGCCCAACAGATATGAAAGTTCTTGTCAGGCATTTTTAATAAACAGTGGCGATTGGACAAAAAAAAAATGCACAAATGTGTCACGGCTTGTAAATGTTCTTGTTAAAGGTTGTTGGGTAAACTGACTGCTTGATCCTCCTGAAGTCCTGTCTGCGAGTCTTACAACGTATGCAGCGGTATGACGGAGGAGCTGACGCACAGTGAGACACACGAGAATCCCGATCGCTGCGGGTGTGAAAGTTTCATGCGAATTTATCAAAATATTTGAATCCGATCTTGTTTGCGAGCCTTCAGGTGGAGTCGGTCCACGCAGCGGTGCCTCTGGGATATGAAATGGGAATGTGTGTGTGTGTGTGTGTGTGCGTGTGTTTCTGTCTCACACACCCAACCCCCCAATGTCTGGCGCTCAGGAGGACTGCTCCTATGGGAATGCCTCTTCCCGCCTGGTCCGACACACACACACACACACAGACGCACGTATACTCTAAAATAGAAATGGGGTGAGTGGATCAGACTGTCGTGAGATGGTTTTAAATGTCTGGTCTGTTTCTGTTGGGCTAAACATAAGTGTCAGACGCACAGACGGGTGAGAATTTGGCCTGAATGTCAAACGTGTAGGCGTTCATCTATTGTTACAGTAAATCAGAATAAATTCCGTCGTAGGCTAGACGTTACATTTTTCCCAATATCTCTCTTATTCTGTCTCCCCTGCACACTGTTTACTCAGCCCATTTTCACTATTACCACATTATGCAGGATAATATATGGTAATTCTTTAACTGTTTGGAGCTAAAGACGTCTGACTTCAGCTTTTCAGGTCCACCATGTTGCTTTAGGCGCTATAGGATGTGTACAGCTCGACTGTAACTCCCCGCCTGTGCGCTCTCTGTCTCTCTCTTCCCATTTTCTATGTTCACAGTATACCGAACCACCACTTCCCTCTCCTTTTCATCTTGCACCTTCTCGGCTCTGCAGAAATAAAATCCAGTTGTGCGAGCATAACATGAGAAAGAGAGAGAGAGAGAGAGAAAAGATGAAGTGAGCGGGAGAATATGAAAGAATGCCAAAGAATAAGGAGGAGGTAGATATTGCTAACAAGGTTGCCAGAGACTCTTTTCATTTTTAATAGTCCCGTAGGAGGTCTGGCTGATAAAGTGTTATGTTATATTATTAAATCTTGGCAAAGTTTGAGCTGCAACAGATTCGAACAGTAGCAAGTGTGAAAGTGAGTCTGTAGGTTAGATAAACTGCAGCAAAATTAATGGACAGCATCGTTCAGTCTGTAAAGATACACGCGCTTCTATGGAGTCTGTAGTCCTTAAAAATACGTTTCTTTAAAACTTTTACATTTTAAGTTTAACTTTCTATAAATTAAGAATCAGTCACTTTTTGCAAATACAAGTTTCATTTTGGTAATCCCTTCTTCTTTTTGATACCGCAGTTCATTCAACCGACAACTCCTGTAAGCTTTTTGCACTTATTTAAGCTCTAAAGGTCGATGAGGAGTGCTTCCTACGCTGGAAACATACACATGACTCGACATACGTAAATCGGGCGGTCAGTGTCATATCAGGCATTCAAAACAGCAATAATAGCTACAGCACATCACAACAACGCAGCATGTTGCTGAATGACACCTGGCAAAAATGGAGGAGAGTTTTTTTGGGGGTTTTTTCCGGCCGACTGAAAGCAATGAGGAGGTTTCACACGAAGACTTGTCTGAAGACGCGTACGTGTTTGTCTTGAATAGCAAAAAAAACAGCCACTTCGACGCATTCACCATTGAGTGTGTGTGACCTCTCCTCCTGTGCTTGTTCTGTTGCTGGTATTCAGTGTTCGTGGACATACACAAACAGGAAATGATGCATGTTGAATGCAAAACTCTGCCTTATTGTTATTATTATTATTATTATTATTATTATTATTATTATTATTATTATTATTTCCGAAGGTGTTGCTAAGACCAGTGAGAACAATCATTTTGCAGATTATCATCCTCCTCTCTGCTTTTTTCTTTCTCACCGTTTCTTGCACAAGAAATATTCCATAATATAAAAAAGCGTACATGAAGAACACGCACGAGAGAAATCTATTCAAACACGCAGAACATAATTAGTTGAAAACTCTGCGGTTAGTTGGATGTAGGGACACGAACGTAGATATCTCAACCTACAGCAAATAAATATTTGCAGACGTGTAAATGTCACTGCTCACTAAATGTCATTGTGTCATGCGTATACAGACGCAGCGTGTGCACATCTACTGTACAGTCCTTGTTAAAGGATCGTCTAAAGCTCTTGTTTATCATCAGTCTGAGATGTTTAGTGCATTCCTGGAGTCTTTTTTTGGTGATGTATTGTTCATAATTTACATAGCTGCTGTGGTACCAGCTGTCCCTCAACGTTTCCTAGAATTATATTCTACAAACCTCAGACGGCGGCTCTGAACCTTTGGGTTCTTTTTTTTCTTTTTTTTTTACGTGTAGGTGGACAGAGTAAAAAGTGACAATGAAAGCGGTGACAGAGGTTGAGGTTTTGTAGCTGAAAATAGTGAGCATCATCTGCCTGGTTGGCAAAATGCGGTATATCTCTTTGCTGCATTGCATTCTGGTCTACAGACGCTGAGCAAGAACTTCTGCGGGCTTCTTTTAAATTGCATCTCTCTCCGTATAAACGTTGGCGTAAAAGGGCAGCTGATAAAAGACAGACTCGCTCTTTGATTCTGAGGAACTGACACGAGAATCTGCCACTTATTGCAAATGTTTAGATGTTTTACACCCAGGAATATTTACGTGCATTTGTTTTCAGTGCAAGAAGGCGGCCAAGTAGACCCAGAAATGAAAATCTCACATCATCACGTGGAGCTTTTATTGCCTCGTCACCTGTGAAGTGGCCTTTGAGGGGATGATCTACCTGCTCCGTCCTGATCTTCAGCCCTCTCTGACCTGCAGAGCTGAGCCGTGGCTGAATCTACAATCCAAGTCCACGTCTGGGCTCAGTCAATAATAGCCGGGGTAGTGTGACACCAGCCAGTTATTTCAGATGACAGGAGGCAGATAGAGCATGATAAAATAATTTTCCCTCTCTCTCGTGTCTCCCGCCCTCTCTTTCTCAGACAAACACTTACCCACCTTTCATTCTTCTACGGTATTCTTCACATTAGGTTCTGTCTCCAAGCTCCAAGCATTCTATTATTCACTAATTAGCAGCATTAATAATCTTCAATTAGGCATATAGCTTTGAGTGCATGTGGAAGTCTGCCTCTTTCAAGTGTGTGCGTATGACTCTGTGTGTGTGTGTGTGTGTGTGTGTGTGGACGAGCGTCATCATGACACTCTGTCCTCTGGTGCTCTGGTGGCTTTCCACCCAACACCAACTGCCTAATGAGGGAGTGAAAGGCCACGGGCGGAGGGGGTGGGTGTGCATATAAGTGTGTGTGTATGTGCACTTTGTGTTTTGTGTCGGCGGTGCGTGTGTGTGTAATTAAAGATCAGTGCCAGCAGGGGGGACCTGTGTTAGAAAGGGTCACCAGAGCGAGCAGCGGGCCATCGCCAACCTTTGGTCATTATCTACCGACACTGCCAATAAAGGCTTCTGAATGTGTGTGTGTGTGTGTGTGTCTGTGTATATGTCAAGAGGCCAGCCACTAAATTACTTTACATCAATAATATGTTTTGCAGTTTATGTTTGTGTCGCTTTCATTTAGCTTATAGTTTAGCACTAAAGCGCCTTCCTTCTAACGCCTCCTGGTCAACAGTCTCGGTGAAGATTATTTTCATCATCAGTGAATATGTTGATCATTTTGTCATCTGCATTCAAACAGACTCTGGAGCTGCAGCTAAAACAAACGTTTTTACATTGATTGGAGTGAGGGAAGTCCGTTTTGGCTGTGTGAGCCCCTATGTTTTTGTTAACTGGATCCAACTTTTGGAAAACACACAACCGCATGTCACACTGTGGCCGCCAATCAGACGCTCGTGTCAGGCAAACCTCTCTACAGTCAGCCCGAAATGTCACTGAAACTGTGACCACCCGGATGGATTCATGGACTAAACTCTGATACTCTACCTGTTGGGTTCTGGATTTGTTTATTTCATGTACCCAGCTTCTAAATCTGAGTCTGGCTGGCAAAATAGTGACACAAAGAAGTTTCCTTTTGGTTTAAGAGAGGGAGAGAACATGAGCTTTGGTCGGGAGTCGTAGACTCTGAATGAGAGTGAGGGAATGTTGGCATCTAAAAAGCCGGTTAATCAGCGAAATAAAAAGTTATTTTCAGATTGTTCCACAGCGCAAATAGACATAATCATCAGCAGCCTCACACACCGCTGGACATCGCAGTGATTTGCTGCGGTGCCTGGTCCCGTATGAATGCCGCCTAAATAGTTGCTGACTAATTGTTTCAGGTCTTGAACCAGCGTTCAAGGGACAACAACAACTTACATATCGTACAGCAGCATTTTAACCATCGGTAATGATCATTTCTGTCGGCTCTGTTGATGTTGATGGTTGCTTTCGCTGTATCCTGGAGAAACATCAAAGTGTAGTGGGGCATGAAATGTTCAGTCAGGTGATGAGAGAGGGCCAGATCTACGGCAAGTACAGAAGGTCAAAGGTCTCCTACCTGGAGGTTTGACTACGCTTATTTCTTTTCAGATGATTCTCATTGAACTCAGTTCAGCGTCACGATTCATAGGAACGATGACCGAATTATCCTCTAAGCATGAATTATCAATTGCTCTCGAGTGAAGTCTGACTTTTAATCGTTCTGCGTCTCCGTGTTTTTGTTTGCTTGTTTTTCTTTATTTCTTTGGGCTTGTTTTTGTCTGTCGTGTGGTATGGATCCCTCCCTTCAACCTGTCAGTTGCCATCCAGCCCACAGAGAGTCACCACATCAATATCATGTTTACAGGAAGCAGGAATTGACAAGCAGCTCTCTCTGTGCTCCTGCATTTGTTTGCTTCTTCTCAAACTGTTTTTTTTTTTTTTCAGCTGTCTGTGTGCACAATCATGTGTGTGTGTGTGTGTGTGTGTCACTGCAGTGAGTGTGCTGTCTCTCCTGTCAGGTGGTATGTGTGAATTGTCATAGGTTGATTGGTTAGCCTGAGAGGCAGCAGCAGGAGTAAAGGCAGGTGCTCCAGGGCAGCAGTGGGAGAACTGGAGTGAAGTCCCCCAGCCACGGCGCCTTCCCTCTGGGCCTCCAGCTCCGAGCGGTGCCTGGGTAGCTGGGAGGCGGCTCCAGGCTCCTGGGGCCCTGATGCTGGGAAAAGATGCTTGGGATACAGAGAAGAGGGTTATGTGTATGTTTGTGTGTGTTCTGTGGGGGGATCCCAAGTAGATTTGTTTACCGGTAATTAATTCACCTGATTGACATAACAGCTGCCGGAGCTATGGGAAGGCAATGGCATGTGTGTGTGTGTGTGATATGTACAGCGTGCTCTCATGCATAGTCACAGTGTGTGTGTGTGAGCATATTTGGCTGCATACCTGTTGTGTGTATGCGTGTGTGCATGCCTGTGCATATGGAGGGCATTTCCACGTCGCAGGGCTGGGAGTTGGGTTTCCGGGCAGAGCAGCCCCGACAGCTCTCCGTCTTCCATCGATCCCGTCTGTCGGCCGGCAGCCCTGCTTACACACTCCCGCCTCTCTGCTAATCTTTATAGAGTTGACTTCACTGACAGAGTTATTGGAGCACTCGAAGATGAGGGGAGCGGAGGAGAAAGAGGGCTGTGACAGAAGGACAAATGGGAGAGAGGGTGACGGCAGTTTGGAGGAGATGAATTCCTCGTTTGGTTACGGAGATGCACAAGGACTGATGAAGCCAACAATTTGTCTGTGAGCTGCAGAAACTATACATATATATATATGTATGTATAGACACACAATGGAGTTTTCATTCATATGTCAACACTTGCGTACATACACATCCCTGTTTGTGTCGGCACGGATCAGTCTTTTTTTTTCTCCTTTTTTAAAATTTCTGATTAATCCTCACCCGTTCTTTGCGGCCTGCTCGAACCAAGGCCAAGCTCTTTACATTAACGGCTCCAACCCGTCTGCTTTTTCAGCGGTGTTCACAGTGTGTGCTTTTTTTGTGTGTGTAGCTGTGGAGCAGACAAAGAATGAGAAGAGAGAAAGAGAGAACGTAGCAGGTATAAACAGAAGAATGAGCGAGACACAGGGAGCCTTGAGTGAATAATGTAAGCTCATAGAAGAGTTGGACTGGACTGCGAGTGTGTGAGAGAGACTTTGTGTTCAGAGCCTTAGGGCGCCAGTGTGGACTTTTAACATTTTTGTGTGTTTGTGAACACGTTACAGTGTTTGGGAGTGTGTGTGTGTGTGTGTGGAGGTCGCTGTAGACCATACAGTCAGTCCGGGCAGGTCAGGCTGAGCCTTCACAATCTGAAACACACACACACACACATATATTCACAGACACACTACAAGTACAAAAGCACTAACAGGTCGGTATCAGTGTTGTTGTGGCCAGCAGGTAGCAGTGTGTTGGCCTGCTTGTCTGGACCCAGATAACAGCAGATCCATTACCCCCTGGAAGCCGAGGTCTGATCACCGGACAGATACAGCCGCTCACTCACTGTCTGTGGGCCATCCAGCAAGCCGGCTAGCCAAACAGCCTCCGCTGTGGTGCTAAAGAGGATCACAACCAGGGGGCCAAAGGAGAGCAGACCCCTTCTGTTAGAGGAAATGATCAAGTACACGCCCGATCATAACTACAGAAGGGCTGTACTCATTTGTCTCGGAGAGGAGAAACGCCTGTCTACAGTTTGTTAGTTTCCAAACCGTGTGGTGTTTGGAAAATAAGAAACATTTTCAATAAAAAAATAGTAGTCGCGTCAGCGTTTTCAAAAACATGAACCTGCACGTATAGCTCATGCAAATCTGGTGAAATAATTCCCAACCTTTAGTGGAATCATTTGATATTCGATACACTTGGACCAACTCCATCCAAAGGTAACAAAATCCATCCACGAGCACCTTTAAAGCTCATTAATTCATCTTATTTGTTTAATCCAGACAGAAATGGGAAGTTGTGGTTTTAGTACTTCATAGTTACTGGTAATATCTGGGGAGAGCCGAGCTAACCGTTTTCCACCTTGTTCTCAGTCTCAATGCTACGATAAGATTAGCTGATTCGCTAGCTTCAAATTTACCATCCAGGCGCGTGAGTGGCATTGACCTTTTTATCTAAGTCTCAGCCAGAAGGGATGTGAAGTGTTTTTCCCCTAAAATGTTGAGCTACTCCTTTAAACAAATTGGTCCCTGATCTCTGAGGCGTTCAGGAGCTTCAACATGCCTTCAAATTGTTGTGCACAGAAAAGAACATAACAGATTAAGCTATAAAAAATATCAAATACTTAATTGATCTAGAAACTCTTTTTCCACTATGGAGGAGTTATGGATGCAGATTTAAGGCGTGTTTAGCAAACAAGTGGGATCGTTGGTTAAAACTGGGCGCTGGGTGACGGCTGCTCGTCTGAGGATTCATTTGAAAGGAATGAAGATAACGCCATGAAGCTCTAATGGTTTTACGGAGGTGGGGAGAAGAGAGTGAGACAGAGGAGTGCGATGTGTGCGAGGAGTTAACACTGTTCAGGTGTTGTGTGTCGGGTTTGTTTGTGCGCCGAGACGAGAGAAAGAGGGAGATAGTGGCAAACAGGGCAGCTATCAAAAGCCACAGGCTGCTTTAAACTCCATCTCTGTTTCTTATTCTCTCTCTTTCTTTTCCCTCTCTCCCTCTCTCCCTCTCTCTGCTCCCTGGCCATGCTGATGATTGACGGCCTGAGGGTTTTAATGGGCACTGGAGAGCAGGAGCTGAGGTCGGGGTTGTCATGGCAACTAGGAGAAGGGGCCTTTTGCTGCTGCTTCACCTGAGTACTGTGGAGCCTCATTGGCTGGTTGAGGCAGGCAGCCACACACACACACACACACACAGACACGCGCGCGCACACACGCGCAGACACACACGCTCGCTCGCCACACATACTTAGATGCCAGCACCACTTCCATTCACTCTTCCTCCTCTCCTGCCGTTCATCCAGCTACCTCTCGTTTTCATTTCTATCCTTCTCCTCTCTTTTAGTAGATAATGCTCTTTGATACGCCGCAGCTGGTTAACTGTGTGTGTGTGTGTTTTTGCCGTCCCGTTGTCCGGTAACAGTTCAACATTATGCACTTTATAAGGTCCATCTGAGGTCAGAGGCGTGGTTTTGTCCATCAGACTCATTTATTCATTCGGTTATGGCTGATCTGTTAAGGAGGGCGGTTCAGGAGAATAGGTGTGCCATCGTCATGGGCATCAGCCAGAATCAATCAGCCGTGAGGCTCTTCTCTGCTTTATTTTCAAACTCATACCAACTAACATAAAAGAGGGGCGAAGACACATGAGTTGATTACTCAGAACTTAAGATGAAAATCTGAATTTAGGTCAAAATTATTAAGCAGTAAGGATAAGTGTTCTTAGTTAAAATAATCCACAGAATAAAACTGAAGAGAAAGACAGTGCTTACCAGCCCTGCAGCCCCATGTTGTGATCAGAAGAAGAGTGAGTCAAAGGGTGCGCAGGAGTGAACAGGTGAACTCAATCAGGTAAATGAGGAGCGAACAAAGGAAGAAAGAACCAATCAGTGCAGAGGTAAGAGGGCAGAAAGACATCAAAATAAAAATAAAGTGCGAATCTTTGCAGCACGATCCGAGACAGACCACCAGAAAATCACTTCGTTCGTATTCGCCAACGGATCCAAGGACAGTCGGACCACATCTGAATACACACCAGAGTAATTAGACTCGATCCAAAACGTGCTTGACCACAGCGGACCCGAACAGACAGAACACCACGTAACAAGCAGCAACCAGTGAAAAGGGAAAGCAAAGTTCACAGTTTACACTTTTGGTTTTTAAAAAAAACACATTTTTATCTTGCAGCGATGTGACTACAACACAATTTACACACGCTGACAAACAGATGTGAGAAAAGCTACGATCTACGCCCCCTTAAGACTGAATATAATCTGGACCGAAGAGGTAAAAGGCAGAAAACTATCCGTACACCTCATATCAGTGGAGTTAATGTCCATCGAAGGTTAACCCGGATCGGATATTAGGCTGCCTCTGCCTCCGCTAAATAACATGAATTACCATGAACAACTTTGTGATGCTGGCGGCATTGCTAGCAAGTTAGCTCCTTTACTTTCTGCTTGGTGGATACTCTTGACTTCTTCCTCTCCACACTTGTCTGCTGTTGAGGGAGGAAGTGATGCAGTTCACATACATACATAGACCTTCAGTGTACTATAGAAACATCTTTAGCAGACTGTTCCTCGCTGTCTGACCTCTCATCACCCTCTGAGAGATCCCTCTGTCTCCGCTCACTCTCCATCTCTCGTTTGCCAGCTTCATCTGTTTAAATGTCCTCTCTCTCTCTCTCTCTCTCTCTTTCTCTCTCTCACTCTCACTCCTGTGGATATGTCCACATCCACACTCTGTAAATCCCACAGATTCACACACTCTCTGTGCCGTGTGTTTGTGTGTGTGTGTCCTGCTTCATGGCCCCGGGCCCTGTTAGTTAGTGTCGGGCCGTGTGGGTCAGCCGAGGGATGGAGGGATTGTTTGCTCTGGAAGTGGAGCTCTAGTTACAGCGGGGGGGAGGGGCCGGAGGAGAGTACTGTGTGTGAGTGTGTGTGTGTGTGTGTAGATTTTGTCGAGCATCTATAGTTGTTTGGTAGCTAACAGTAGTATTAAAGCAGCGACGCCTGCAACAAGTGCTCCAACGTAATCGGCACAATGATTTATCACATGATCCGTCTTCTGATCTGCCACCTCCATGGTTAAATTTAGTCATGGTTATGCAAAGTCCTGTGGTCGCTGGCAGCGTGTCAGCATGGAAGGACTGTTTGTAGCTTTATAATCCCTCTTTCACAACACTGGACCGTCCTGTAGCTCACAAACTGGCTCCACATTGTGACTGAAAATTGGATCGCTGCTACGTTTTTTTTTTTTTTTTTTTCCGCCTCTCGTCACGTTGCGAGTGTCTCCGAGCTCAGACAAAGCAACCAAACGCAGACTGTCAGGCTCACCGCCTCAGAAGAAAACCAGAGTAGTGAGTGTCACATCTGTCTTCTCCTTGATGTTGAAAATCGTTGTGATTGAGAGCAAAGATGAAGGAAATATTGCCAGAAACATATTTGGAGGCCATATTCAAACTAGAGTAGATAAAGGCTGCTCTGTTTAAATCGAGACTGTGGTACTGATTTATTTTTTCTTACGTTGTTCCTCAGTATGGAGCGGGGGGGGGGGGGGGGGGGGGGTCAAAACAATGCAAAGAACTGAACAAAATCCACCAAAGCATGAGGGTGGGCTGGATAATGAACCACAATACTTTTACTTAATGAAACGTGTCTGTCACATTGAGTATAAAAACTGTTGAGAGCAAGCTGGCGAGACGTTTTTAAGAGTCCTAGATGAAAAACACGTCTGTCATCTGCAAATTAGCGCTCTGAAAAAGACATTGTTTTGAGTATCGAAACTTTGACATCTGATGTGTAACCCAACATGAAGGCACCGCTGGAAGGCTTTTAATTTTAAAACCGTCTGCAGGGAGCGTTGAGTTTTGAGTTGAGGAGCGTCAGACGTGGCGCAAATGTACAATTTGTACATTTTCACCAAGTTTGTGTTGGTCAGCAACAGTTTGAAACTTTGCTGGAGAGGAACAGATTGTTTGTACAGCTCGGTAAAGTAGATCTGAAAAGAGTTTGTCTCCTGTGTTTTGGAGAACGCAACAAGAGCTGCACAATGTGTGTGACTCTTCCTGTTCCTCCATAACTAACATTTTCGAGTGCAGCTAGTTCTGAAAAGGTACAATTGATTCGGCTGTCTGTTGCAGTCAGGCTACAAACTGCAGTCCACCAGAGGCACGCTGAAGCCTCCCCAAACTCTCCGCATCTCCTCTGCACAGATAGTTTTGTGTCTTAATCAAATAATTTATCACTGTGACTGAATAATCATATCTTCATCAGTTATCGGTAATTGCTCCATTTGTGTCCAGAAAGTCGGCGAGCGTAATCAGGGTTGGAAGTTTTGTTTGCGAATAATTTTCCGTACGCCGTATCTCTCTTTCCAACGCGATTATTTTAACACCTTGCTGATTGTGTTGCTCCATCGAACATGAATACTGACGGTGCGCTTTCTTGTGTGTGTTTTTCAGAGTGCGGCCGCTGCTCCCAGTCCAGTGATGGGCAACATGCCACCCAATGATGGCATGCCAGGAGGACCGATGCCCCCGGGCTTCTTTCAAGTAAGAAAAATAAGTTTCTCCCCTGACCTCATCCACCCCCACCTTTCCCCATCACCCGCTACCGACAGCTCCCCCTGCTCCTCACATAACCATCACTAAGCCTATCCTTCTGTCTCCTCCTCCTTTTTTAGCCTCTTTAGCTCTCCTAATCCCTGTCCAGATGTGTTCCCTTCTCTGTCTCTCCGCCTCTGTCCCATATGTCCATGCTCGGCTTGTTTGTTAACTCCTCGTGCTCTCCCGTCACGATGTAGATGCAACGAGCTGACTCCTCTTTTGTGATATCTGCCCAAATATGAAATATGAGCGAGTGAAGGTGCTACTAGATGGAGAGGAGAGGAGAGTGGAAGAGATAGAAGGCGGAGGCTATTTTCTCTGGTTTGTGTTGCTTCACTAATTCCTCCTGTCATCACTGTTCTCTGAAGGCTGTCTCTGAGGCTGACGAGGTCACACACACACACTCTCTCTCTCTGTTTCCATCACTCTCTCCTCTCTCTCCCTCTCCTGCACAAACATGCACACACACACAAGCCCCGTTTGACACTCACTGACACACATTGAACTAGTAACACTTAAAATATCTGCACATCCAAAGACATTCACTGAATTGGCACTCAGGTGACAAGGTAACTGAAAGAACCGTATCCGCTTAAAATTGCTAGACTACCATAAATGCATCTAAAAGACTATTACTATCAAGGAAGTTGTTTAAGTGGAACAATAGTTGGACACAAAAATCATCTGCAAATATTAGATTTTGTCACATATCTTGTATTATCTCATATTATTGGCAGTCTAAGATTTTGGAGCAGGTAGGCAGGGCAGGTAGAAGGTTGGAAGTCATTTTAATCCCTGTTTATGTGTCGTTGAGCAAGACTCCACCTCCATAACGCTCGTCTTTTGTTCTTGGATAAAAGCCTTTAAAGGAATGGTTCAGCATTTTATTTGCTTTCTGCCTGAAAGTAAAATGAGAAGATTGATACGGCGGTGTGTGGTTAAATATGTGTATGTGTGTGTGTGTGGTTAAATATGAATCTGCCGCCAGCAGCCAATTAGCCTAGCTTAGCACAAAGGGCGGAAACGGCTAGCATAGCTCTGTCCAAAGGTAACAGAATTCACTTATTAGCGTCTTTAAAGCTCACTAATGATGTTTGCTGCTGGCTGGTTTCCCCTGATTCCAGTCCTGATGCTAAGCTAAGCTAGCAGGCTTCTGGCTCCAGCTTTATATTTAGCATATCGACACGAGAGCGATGTCGGACTTCTCATCTAAATTAAGAAACACGGGAAGTGTACTTCCCCAAACCTCTACTCCATGACAGTGTGATGAAAACTGTGCTGAAATCATTAGGCTCCTAATCATACAATTAACTGGCTATTTTGCTAATCAATTAATCACTTTCAGTTTATTTATCAAGCAAAAGTGCCAAACATCTGCCAGTTTCACCTTCTCAAATGTGACAATTTGCCTCTTTTCTCTGTTTTTCTTTCTTCCTGTTTTGATCATTTTAAGACTCTTTCCACAGATTCATTAAATGTAATTGCAGGTCTAATAACTTCAAACATCAGCCAGTTAGTTTCTGTTATCCACTTGCTCCTCACATGATTAATGATTAAGCATGTTTTGCACATTTGCTCCCATTGGACGTTTAGTATGTCCGATGATGTGTAAATACAGGGTGGAACTGTATCTCCATTTGCCTGCGTTCTCTTGTAGGGGTTGATTGGCAGCATGTCATGTGCTGTGTGTGTGCTGTGTGTGTGTGTGTGGGGTGGGTGTGTGTGTGTGTGTGTGGGTGCAGGGGTCGTGGAGAATGTTAATGATGTATGAGCAGTGAGCAGGCCAGGGAGAAAGCTATCTGATGGTGTTGCATGAGTGACATTGCTTTCTATAAATAGACCCTGGGCGCATGGCAGACAGACAGACAGACAGACAGAGAAGCAGACAGACAGGCAGGCAGACAGACAGTCAGACAGCCAAACAGACAGGATGGGGCGTGGAGAGTGGAGAGCAATATTCGCCCTCCTTGCTTAGCTCAGCTAATCTGAGCAGCAATGCACACAAAGGTAAAGAAAACAAAAAAAAGTGTGAACAGAGAGTCCGCCTAACGCGCGCAGACAAAATGTTCTGCGCCGCCTCTCCAAACTTTACATCAGCTTTCCCTAAATTAAGCACGCAGTGTCGCCAGAACAGCAGCGTATTTAAATGCGTTGTAGTACGTCCATATGGCATCTCTCAACTTCAGCTCGAGCTCAAACCACACACACTGCTCTGGTAGCTGACATTCACTCCCCGGTGGACTAATGGCTGCGGTCGGCGCTGAAACTGCAGGCTACTGAGTTTTCTGCACTTCATTTATTCATTCAGGTGAAGGGGAAGCAGGCTTTGTTTTTTTTAATCTTTCCCTTTTGCATGTTATTGAGATTTTACTCACTGCTCTCAGTTACACCAGAGCTAAGGTCTGTCCGTGTTAGAGTGCATCAGATTCAAACCTCGAAAATGTTTTTTTTTTATCTGGAGTGTTGAATGGATTGTATCAACCAAAACTGAATTGTCTGCGTGCTTTAGTCATTTCTTGTCTCAGCTCCAGGTCTCTACTTCCTCTCGCCCCCTTCTCCCTCTCCTCTCTCCTTCGTACGCCTGGCATCCTTCTCCATGACATTTCCTCACTCTCTCCATTTCCCTTGTCTTTGAAACTATTATTTTCTCGCTCTCACACACACTGCCTCAGTGACACATGCTTACTCACCGACTCCGTTCTGTGTGAACTGTTCACATGCGCTCTGTGTATGTTGATTTTTTTTTTTTTTTTTTTTTCCCAGTTGCGCTTGCGGGGTAATTAACATAGGTGACCCCAACACTGTTATTGGCTGTGGTCCTGAGAGAGAGGGATGAGGGGCAAAGGAGGGACAGTGGAGGAAAATGGTGGTGGTGGGAGGAGGAGGAGGAGGAGGAGGTTGTTCGCTCCCATGCTCCCTTAATCTGTAGCTGCAGGATGAGCTGGGCATGAGAGAGAAGAAAGAAGGAGAGGAGAAGAAATGGAAAAAAAAGTGGCAAAAATAGCAGAGAGATGCTGCGAGGATCTCTTTCTTTGTATATATATATATATATGTACAATATATACGATAATTCTCCTCTCCTCTCAGCGTAAAGTCCATTTCTGCTGCATCATGGCCCTCTGGGGAGGACAAGCAAAAGGGGAGATGACAGGGGGAGGAGAAAGAGGGAGGAGAGGCTGCGAGGAGAGACAGAGTTAATGACAGGGAGGAGGAGAAAAAGAAAGCAGCAGAGAGTGGAGGAGAGGAGAGGACACGACGGAGACATCAGGAAAGTCTTTCAGATTTTTTTTTTTTTTTATTGGACTTTGGAGATGTGTGATCACAGAAATGACAGCTGACAACAATGGTGGACAGTCGATAGATCCACCTCCCATCTGCTGCTCCGTACAAAGAGATAAAATACATCAGGAGAGCGTTCAAAATGCACTGCGGTGAATTGCAGCGCATGCAAACGCAGAGCAGATGTATAGACAACTGGACTAAATAATGAGACGAGGCGGCGAAATCTGGAAGAAACCAGTGTAAATAAGAGTGTTAGGCGTCCGTCCAGGGAAAAGCAAATTAGATAAAATGTGCTCTTTAGAGATTTATATGGTCCATCTGTCAAATAATGCCCCAGAAATCCCTCTTTGTTGACCTTATTCTCTGATCTACACGTGGTACGTCAGGTACTCCGAAACTTAATGCGCTCCATTAAGTCTGTAAACCAGTTAGGGTGGGGCAGCCTCTTTCTACTAAACTGGAATGGCTCCTCTTGCCAAAAAAGGGATCCGAAGTCAAGGGCAGCGTGTTTTACTGCAGGTAATTGCGGCTCTTCAGGGACAACACCAAAAGCACAACAAGAGGATTAGGTTTGATTACACATTTAAGAACAAGCAACCCAGGTATCAAAGACAAATTTTAAGAACCTGTTCAAAGCTGACACATGGCAGGCACATGGTGAATTAGGGAGACATCTGCTCTCTGTAATTTATTTATCAAAGGTAAGACTGATCTCAGGGTTCATTCTGGTCAGTTGTACTACAAAGATGCGGATAAATAAGGTGAAGTGCTTTAAAAGCGTGAACGGCAGACAAAAAATCCTGCAGGGACGGCTGAAGAATGGAGGCTCGGGTATTGTTTATTATCAGCGAGGGTCAAAATCTGAGCGTTTGGTCGGGGTCAGCGTCGGTGCTTTGGGTTGGAGGATGTGGCACGCCGGTAGTCAGAAGGTTGTTAGGTTGGCTTTTCTTGGACACAAAACAGTCGTGGCATCTGATAAAGTGTTTGACTTCTATGACCAGTGGACAAAAGACGGCAACAGATTGCGTACAAAAGGCACCGTGAAACATTTTAATCTCTTTTTTTTTTTTTCCCCTCCCTCTGAAGTAAGTGCTGCGAACAGAAGGTTCAAAAAAGACCCAGATGAGAGTGTGCAGGTAAAACTTTTCACTCGTGCTCGAACTGAAAGCCATTGAGGAGTGGAAACTGTCTTTGACTCTTATCGTCACTGCTTATCCTTGAGAGGACGGCAACAAAAATGATACCTAACAATTCTCCTTGAATGACAGACACTTGGAAACGAGTCCTCGGCAAACATTTTTTCCGTCCATTGTCTGCCTGTAGCTCCTGTTCGACTCAGTTCAAACGCGTTGATAACAGTCACTACAGTTAAACAGTGATTTCAGTGTAGCCTTTGTCTCCTACTGTGCGTGCTCCATCCCTATCAGCAGCATGTTTCCGATACGGCAGGTTTTTATCTGTTTAGATACAGACGTGAGAACTCCCTCTCAACGCGAGCACATTTTTCTTTTCCCCGCGCGTTGGTGAAACTTGGTGTGTAAGCCCTGAACGTCCCTCACCGCTAAGGAGGGGATCACAGACGTATATAAATCATTTGGTGCCATCCTAACATGTTTAAACGGCTGTCAGCGTTTTCACGGCCGTCCTCTGGGGAGAAAACACTCCTGATAGTGTGCTCCCATCTCGGGGCTGACGTGTTGCCATGCTATATACCATGAGCTAGCAGGAGACCTACTGCTGCCACTGTCGCTCTCTCTCTGGAATGTTAGCAAGGAATGACAATGAGTGTGTGTGTGTGTGTGTGTGAGAGAGAGAGTGAGTGTGTGTGTGTGCGTGTGTGTGAGAGAGAGAGAGTGAGTGTGAGAGAGAGAGAGTGTGTGTTTGTAGCTGTGTGCGTGTGTGTGTGTGGTTCTGTTCCTCCTGGCTTTGTTTGTTGTGTTCAGTGATGCAGGCTGCTTTGTGTTCTCGCTCTGTGTATGTGTGTGTGTGTGTGTGTGTGTGTGTGCGCGCGTGTGTGTCCAGTAGTTTGACGGCAGTTACACACTGCCCTCTAGTGTTAGCAGCTGTAAACAAGAGAAAAGAAAACTCAGATGACTGGTACTCTTCCATCTCTTTTCCCTCTCTCTCTCTCTCTCTCTCTTAGTGGTCCATCAGGGGCAGCGGTGTGGGTCTTCCTTAAGCTGAAATGAGTGGTGGGGAGGCGGGTGCGGGTGGAGGGGGGTTTGTGTTGATGGGTTTGTGGTACTGTGCCAAGCTGTTATCTCCTTAGCCGGGTAGAAAATGATTTTATTAATTGCTTCATTTAACGCTCCCCGTGTCCCCCTCCTCCTCCTTCTTCTCCCCCCCCCCCACCTCCTCTTACACATATACACAAACAACACCACGCGAACACGCTCGCACACTCTCCAGCCGAGCTACTTTTCAAACTCGCCCCGCGTACACCTCTGTGACAGTTGAAATGCTCTCTCTCTCTCTCTGCCTCTCTCTGCAGGGACCTGTAGAGAGAACAGTACGGCCATAAAGGCCATATGCTGGCCCATTCAGATGTAATAGCAGGAAGGCCCAGGGAGGCCCAGCCAGAGGAGCTATGCTCCATTATGGCACATTATAGAGAGGAAAAGAGAGGAGCGCTGTGAGTGTGTGTGTGTGAATGAGATTGTGTATTAGCAACAAAAATGTGCCCACACAGCCACATTACGGCGACTCAAGTCCCATTTGGGAACAAAAAGACGGTCCTCACAAGATTAAATATTAAATTTTAGGGTTAAGACTTCAGGTTTTTGGTTAAAGTAGGTTAAGGTAATTGCTGGTGTTAAGCATGTAGCAGCTGGTGGTAACGGTGAGGGTGATGCTCCTAAGTGTATAAAACTAGGCTGTCTGTGTGTGTGTGTGTGTGTGTGTGTGTGTGTGTGTGTGTGTGTGTGTGTGTGTGTGGAGGAGAAGCAGACTGCAGCTGGATCAGTGCAGCCAGACCCCGCAGGGGTGTCTTGTTAGACACACACACACAGACACACACGCACACACACACACTGGCACGTCAACAACAATAACCTCTGAGGTCAGACAGAGCTAGCGCTGCATTAGCCCCAGTGTGAACCTGCTGAGAGACAGAGCGAGCCAGTACAGCTGGTGTTAACCACCCAAAACATACACACACTGAGTGGCAGAACAACCACAGTGGCACCCGAACAAACGTCATAACCGTGCCAACACTTCCAGAGCACACTGCGCGTACAACTGGGTAAACATTTCCAGATTGCCGCAATAGATTATTGACCGGCTCTGTGTTGTGTGCTCAACGAGCGGGCGTTATCGAAGGTGTGACTGCTCCTCAGACGAGCAGGTGAGATGTATGGACTATGGAAAAGTCAACTCCCGTGCCTCAGAAGGATAGGAAGCACCTGTTTCGAGATGCCTGCCGCTGCTGAGCTCAACACTTGTGCCGTTTCAGAGGGTTTTGGATCCACGAATAAGTGCCTCCGCTCATGAGCGGTATTGTTTTCACGTGTATGTACAAGCTCATCCCTCCTGCCAAAATCTGCGCTCTTATACGGTGTACCTGGCAGCGCAGCAGCAGCAGCACTGTATCTGTGCCTGTGGGAACGCACTTGTTTCAAGCTGTCAGTCAGGCGTGTTTATTTTCCCAGTGTGGCAGCGCCCACAGGTTCCTGGTGCTCAGCTCTGTCGGCACTCCACCGTCGCAGCCATGCCAGAAGAGCACTCACACAGGGAGGGCGGCGCAGTGGGCAGTGTGGGAAAGTGAGAGAGAGGGGTGAGGGGGGAGCGGGTAGAGATTCAAAGGGAGCATCTGTGCATGTGTGAAGCATGTGTGCAGGTATCTGTGCAGCTGCCTCCCTCAGAAGAGGTTGCACAGGTCTAGACTTGTTATGCGTGATGGTGCTGAAACAATTAGTTGATTAATGAAAGCTGGCTGACAGAAAACTGCAACAAATTACTGACAATAAGCCACGACTTGGGCACCCTAGTAGTACTATTTTAGAAAAGACACTGACCCAACCAGCACGGGAATAAATCATTTATCTCCAGTGAAAATTAATTTTAGAGATGGTGTAGTCACATAAAAACTGTAGGTAGTATTTTCTGGTTACAGCCACTGACACTATCAAAAATGGACGGTGCATGCGTGACGTTACCTGTAGATTTGCACGATTTGCATCGTTGTGAAGCTCAAAATTCGTCACCGTGTTGGCAGTCCTGCCTCCTCCTCCTCCCAGACCATCTAAAAATCGGCAAAGACGTTCAAGCGCTGCGGGTGTTGGCTTCGCAGCCACGGAGGTTGCGGCTTGGTTCCAGCTTATCAAATGTGACTAGCTTTTTAAAAGCTTCATATCCCTGGTTTGGACTGTTCGTGACACAAGCAATATAATTAAAACCCGTACGTGTACATTTTATAGTGTAGTAAGCAATAATTTCGGATTGATCAAGTATATTTCTTCATAGAGCATATATTTTAAGTCTCACTGTGTGTACGTGCTTTTATTCCTGCGTGAAAAAGATGAATGCAAAATTATGCAAACAAGTCTATCAGAGCGTGTGTGTGTGTGTGTGTGTGTGTGTGTGTGTGTGTGTGTGTGTGTGTGTCTCAGGTTATATTGCACATGGGTAATCCCCTAATCCTTTGGCTTTTCCCTGTGACGTTAGATACACACCTGTTGAAGTAGCACCCCTCCACCCGCCCCACACACACTGTACATGCACACGCATATTCAAACCAGCACGCACACTCAACACCTGACACAAGAAGATCCTGCTTTCACCTGTGAAAAGGAGGGAGATCTCATATTCGCACTCATCACCGCTCAGTTGCACAGTTCACACACACGCACGCACACACCTATAATGTTACCTGATAGCAGAGTGCCTGACGGAGGCTTTGGCAGACTAGTAGATAAGTCTGGGTGGCAGTGGGTGGTCCTGTTTCTCTGTATTGATGTTCAGGTAGTAACAGTCCTTCGATGGAGCGGCTGTTGCTGGAGTCAGAGGTCACTGTAGGGAGAGACGTCGAGGTCAAAGTTCACACTATATTCACTTTATTGTACTTAACGCAGTGTTTGCTCTGAGAGATTATCCGAGAGAACGGTTCATTCCCTTGCAAAGTGCAAACTGAAGCTGCAGTTCACATACCAGCAACTGAGTCATCAATCCAGGGTGGATTTAAGAGACAGAATAATTTTAGTTATTTTCAACCTGGGACTCATTTCTCTGTGTTTCGCAATAATGATGTTTGATTGGGTTCAAATATTTGGCACTTCTCTGTAGAGTGAAAGCGAGCACCGAAACTAAGCTCGCTTTGGCCTCTTTTGGTGCTGGACAGCAGCGCTTCCCTCAAAGTGGATCAGGCAGAATTTAGAAGAATAATATTGTGCTTGAAAATACCCAGAATCTGTGGCAAAGCAACATGATTGCAAACGAATGGTGATTAAAGTCCACCCCGTGAATTGATCTGACCTAATCCTGGCAATTAGCAATTCCTGTATGTGGAAATCAATGAGGCCCTTTGCAAATGTCAGTGACAAATCATGTTTCGTGCACTCCTTGTTGATGAAGTAGAATAGACATGATAGTTATGCTGTAATTATACATACTTAAATTGGACACGCTGTAGTTACTGTTTAATTATAATGGCAATTAACGTGGTGCTAAGCATTCTTCACCGCTATGGGGGGGCCAGAAACTAACAGCAGCAGAGATTTACCATTGTTTATCAGGGGGTGATGGGCAACATGTTAGCTAACAGTTAGCTACTTTCTAACATAGAGCAGCATTATGACCTCATTGGTGTTGGGTTTTAAGTATTTACTTGCCTTTGACACTACATCTCCATCTATGTCATTGTGGACAGGTAGCATACAATAAGTAGACTGTCTGAGCTCGGTGCTTGCAATACTTCATAGTTTTGTCTTGGGGTGGCACGGTGCTGCAGTGGTTAGCACTGTCACTTGTCACTGTCACAGCAAGAAGGTTCCCGACCTGAACCTTGTTTGGTTTGTGTGCCGGAGCCTTTCTGTGCGCCTCTCCCACAGTCCAAAGACATGCACTTAATAGGTTAATTGGTGACTCTAAATTGGCTATAAGCGTGAATGTGTGAATGGTTGTTTGTGTCTATGAGCTATGTAATGAACAGGTGGCTTGCTCATGTCCTAATTATATTATTTTTCTCTGCTGCTAGTACTTCGTTTTCCAGAAGCCATGGAAACTAGTGAGAGGGAAACTGTTTGTAGAAAGGGAAATCGCTATTGAATTGTTATTTTTTTTATGCCATGAGCATCACAAACAAAACTCTATTCAATGCTGTTGTATAGAGGGATGAATATCTTTAAAACTGGGCGAAAAAAACAAAACAAATGGGGTGGCTAAAGCGAGAGGAAAGTGAGATCACGTTGCGTTCTCAATGAATAACTCCAGTGCTCGCTCTGAAAAGGGATTTACTGCAAGGTTGTTGAACATGTCATATTTTTTCCCCCAAGCAGGCTTGAATATCAGCAGATATATTATCACAGCACTTTATTGACATCTTTTTGAATTTTCTTCACCGTGCAGGGTCCTCCAGGATCTCAGCCTTCCCCTCACACGCAGCCTCCCCCACACAACCCCAGTAATCCCATGATGGGACCTCACGGACAGGTAAGATGGAAACATTTTCACTCTTCACTCAGCTGCTGGGTTGTAGTTCCCACACTCACTCACTCACTCGCTCATTTACTAACTCATCCGCTCACTCGCTCGCTTCACACACAACAACAGTGTACTAACAGCACACAGGTCCCTTGTTGTGCTAACAGACAGGACAGGCCGCATCCACGATGGTGGATCGGATGAATAATTTAGCTGTGTTGGCCCAGCTGTAAGGAGCGGAGGTGCATCTGGAGGGCCTCCTCTCTCCCTCAGCCTAGCACTCACCATCCCATAGTCCATCAATAGACCATTAATATTGCAGCAGAGCCTGACATGGTGCAGCTCTTCGTGCACAAACCCACCACAACATGGTCAAAGGAGGAGAAGAGATGAGGAAAAAGTAGACAGGAAAGGGAACGGAGTAGGAGAGGAGGAAGGAGGGGAGTAGAGTAGTAAAAAAAAAAAAAAAAAAAGAGTAGTAAGTTAGTCCTCGCCTCAAGGGCTAACTAAGATTACATAACCCATCCTCCACTTGCCCAAAACGCGCACACACATGCACCGACACACAAAACATACAATGCATAATTACCACTGAAAGCCAGTCTCCTGTTGTATTTGTGTTGTCTGTGCTTATCTCTGTGTGAAGATGATGATATGAACATTATTCTGCTGTTCATGTTCCGTGACCAAAACACACAGCTCTTACCCGATCTGCATTCAGATCAGCATGTTTCCCCTTGATACTAAAATAGTTGGATTGAGTGTGGAATTAATTCCTATCATCTGACACTGAAATATGGCTCACTGGATGTGGGTATTTGTAGTTGCAGCAGCGTACTCTCATAGGTAATTCTGAAAACCATCTGTCTGGGGTGCTTTACATTATTCACTAGCTGCGCTCTGGCTCTGTATGTGTGTCTCGGCCAGCCAGTTCTTGTCCCCTCTCTGCTGAAACATCTGTGTGGACGGTCTCTGCAGTTTCTGCTATGAATCACACTATCCGGGCTGCATTTTTTGCCGCACTGGTGTCTGTTGATACAGACACTGTGAGAAACTGTCCAGCACATGTGTGCAGCTGCACAAAACAGGCACGAAACATTAAGATGTAGAACACTTCCTCCTCCTCCTCCTCCTCGTACGACTTCGTCCTCCTCCCGCCTCACTATGTCGCGCTCCTGTGCTCTTCTGCTCCACCTCCCTCTGTCCCATATTCTTCTTCCAGTCCAAGTTTCTGTCCCGCTCTCTCTTATCTGTCCTCCTTTACCTATCCTAATGGATTTTACCACCTGAGGTCTTACTTTCCAAAACTTAATGATAGGCCTGTCCTTCTTGGTAAATGTAACAAAACTACTACACTACATTGTTCCTCAACACAATAGCTCCCCCTGCTGACTCGCTTTGGTTGACTGAAGCCTTTTGTGCCTTGTTTCTTTACAAATATGAGTGTTATTCATCAAGAAGAACTGGGGCAGATGTTGCGATTGATCATTTTTTTGTGTGGAAACATTTCTGCCTCTAAAGAGCAGATTTGCACAGAAATTCTGAGTAAAGAGACATTTCATTTAGGCTAATTGCAATAATATTGGTAACAAGAGAGAGTGGAGTATTTGCTACAATTCAGCTGTTTCTCAGAAACAAAGAAAGCTGTTTTCTGATTTGGTTGATAGTTTGGTTAGGCACTAAAAACCTCCTGGGTTAGGGCGCTTCATGAATTGTCACATAAACATCATAGATGATCTGTTAAACATCTACAGGCTAAGTGAATCTTTTACTCAATCCAAATAAAGTGTTACCATAATATTATTATCATAATGTGTTATTAGTATTCTGTAGAGATTTGTGTTAATTAGTTCAAAACCCCCAAAATAACAACATCTTTAAAGAAGCGAGAGAGAGAAAAGAGAACAACTGTAATATTCTTTAATTATCTTAAAACAGTAAACAGAGGAGCAGCGTTTATGACGTGTGGTTATTAAGCTTGAATTTTAAGTTGAATCTGGTGTCCACTGGGCTGATAATGACAATGGCATGCTGGGACATGTACTCTGTGCTGGATTGTGTATTCATGCATTGTTTTCATATCATTTCGTCTCTATTCCTGTCCTTATAAATCTGTTTAATTACTTCTGCTGCATTCATTTTTACAAACCTTCCCGTAAATAGATATCGTCGATATAATATAACTTTATGAGCGTCTGACCCTAATTTTATTTTTATGTTTTCACTGGAGATTAGCAAATGTTGTGGAATACAGCAGTTTGATCAACTCTTTATAAACATTGTGTTTAGATAAAATGAATGTTTGTGTCATTGAATTCATTGATTCGTGAATCAGACTTGGAATTGGATGAATTTCATGCTAATGCAATGAAATGTGAAGTGTGCTTTTGCATTGTCTCTGTGCATAATCCCAGTTTAGACTGCAGGAATTGCACGCGGTCAAGTCAGACCTCGGTTTTGATCTTTTAAAGCCCATCTGTCAAGAATTATAACAAGTAATCAGCTCATGATCATCCTGAAATCACGCGCTCATTGTCCTTCTCTCGTCCTTCTTGCAGCCATTCATGTCTCCGCGGTACCCAGGTGGTCCAAGACCCTCCCTCCGTATGCCAAATCAGCCTCCTGGGAGCATCCCCGGGTCACAGCCTCTCTTGCCAAACAGCCTGGACCCCACCAGACCTCAAGGTATTGACAAAACATGTGGTGTTATTTCAGAGAGGCTCCATTTTGCAGAGTAATCTCATATTGGCTTCTGAATGAGGGCGTTTTCTCCTCATTTATGGGATTATTATTGATCTAAACAGTGCCGCTGTTTTAACAAGCTGTGCTCTCCGTGCTTCACCACAGGACATCCAAACATGGGAGGTCCAATGAGAATGAATCCCCCTCGAGGAATGGGAGGCATGGGCCCACAGGTAGGCAAAACAAACAGGTCATGAAGAACAAAGCACAAAAGAGTGTGTGGATAAAGTCATGACAGTCGATGCATCCTTATAGCACTACCAGCCCACTGCACTCCCACTCTGCAGCTGCCACACAGCCAGATTTGGTGCTTGGACTGTCAGTTTATGAATAAACCCAATGTTTGGTTGCCCTTCATTAAGCGTTACCATAAAAACTGCTATAATGTCAAACCAGCGGCCTATAAACTACACGCAGATAATCTTTCTTCTCCACTGAAGTGGATTTTTTGGTTCTGCCAGCCTCGTAACTTTGCCTTTAAATGTCAGAAGCGCTCTGATGATTAGCTTGGCTCTGACCAGAGCTCACCCACTGCCAACACCAGTTTTACATGTTAAATCCTACTTGCTGACTCCCACCTAGGGAGACAAACAGAGGCGTAATACTCAGGCTGCTCTGAGCAAGCCGCCACCAACACATTTTGACTAAAAATGGCTCCAGTTTTGGCACTGTTAGTTTCCTTTCATCACTTCAAATTTTGTGGATGTGTTTCATTTTAATACATAAGATGCTTAAACAACAGTGTCCTTTTGAATTACCATTGCTAGACAGCTGCTTCATTCTGCACCCAACCACCTCCCTCTACAACATCACCTCACACAAAGACACACACACACACACACACACACGCTCTCTCTCCCCGTGCCCCTCGGCCCCTCTCTGTGCCACCCTGGCTCTGTGACTTTGGCAGTGAGCGTACCAGCAGCTGGTGTGGCATCTGCTCGACAAGTGTAATCGTCTGCTGAACAAAACTCTTCCTCTGAGTGGAGCTGCTCTCTGGCCTGCCCCCATAGTCTCTCTCTCTGTCTCTCTCTCTCTTTCTCTTTATATCTGTCTCATTCACACACCCTCACATACATACACGAGTACACACATGTAGTGCCAGCCAAATCCGCCTGCTGGGCAGCCATGAAAACATACATGTAAACACACAGAGGGGAGCTTGGACACATAGAGATACATACACGGAGACGCACAGCTTACAGGCGAGACGCAAACGCACAGCTGTCCACTTTCGCACGCGGCTCGTACGTCACGTAATTAAACACTAGTTAGTGGGAGACATGATCGTGGCTGACCTTCATTAGGATTCAAACCTTTAGACAGACAGCGCAGGTGTGAGACGGCATGCTGACTGTGCTCATCTCTTTGTGCAGAATTACGGCGGCGGGATGAGGCCTCCTCCGAACTCCATGGGTCCAGGGATGCCGGGAATGAACATGTTAGTAGATTGAAGAAAAAAAGTTTTGTGTGCTGCTACAAACAAAAAAAGCCTAATGTTTAGTTTTTATTCCGCCTGCTGAGATGTGGAAAGAGTTAGGGTGATATGTCAGACTCGAAACCAGCAACCTGGTCTCCAGAATCCAAAGGACATTTACAAAGGACAGATTGGTTAAATACTTCAGAGTTTGCTTTGGTTCTCTCCTCCAAATACTGTTCATGTTTCTGCCCTTTTGTACTCACTTGTGCTCAGATCTCAGCCTAACATATGTCAGAAAAGAACATTGCTGCTACCAACAGGTTGTTAAAATCCTTCCTTTCTTTGGAATACATCACAAAGCAAAGATTATCCCGGTTTACTGACAAAACTCTTACAAAATGACATCTAAAAGGATATTTAAAGTGCATTTTATCACGTAGCCACCTCTAATTTCCAAGGATTCAGGATTATATATCAACTATTAGACTGTAATCATGCAGTTTAGAAATTATAAATCAAGCATCTCCTGTGAAGTATGCAGCTTCACTGTGTGCTTTTCCATTAAATTTCTTAATCTTTTCTCTCTATTCTTGCTTCCTCAGGGGTCCTGGTGGAAGAGGTCCATGGCCGAACCCCAACACCAACTCAGTGAGTCACACTCTCTTCCATCTTTATCTCCTACATGACTGAGTGTGTTTACAATAACTGTGTCTCATGTTTTGTTTCACCTCCGGTCTATTCCCTCCGCAGATAGCGTATTCATCTTCATCTCCAGGCAACTATGTGGTAAGTGTCCCGTCATGGACTCGTGTCCGACCACGGGCCATAAATTACCTGTCATGCAGTGATATCTAACAGGCACGCGGCCATCCAGATGCACTCAGCACTCATTTCTCTTTCTCTCACTTCTTCACCCCTCAGGGCCCTCCAGGGGGAGGCGGCCCACCAGGAACTCCCATCATGCCTAGCCCTGGAGGTGAGTTATACACTTCAATTTCCCTTCTGATTTCTACTTTTATCCAGCGCTCACTGAACAAGGCCTCTGTCTAAGAAACATCAAACCTGTTCTCTGTCTCATACACATCTCTCTTTGGGAGACTCAGATAAATGGCGATAGGACTTTAGAAGTAGTTTTGGAAGTGTAAAACACTGAAAAATGATAAAATATTACTCCAAACCAAGCTGGGAATTATATGTGACAACTGCATGATGAATAAATATGGCCAGATTCCACATTTGTTTTCAGGATTTTCCACCTTAGGCACGTTCTGGAAAATATTCCAGTGTGGTTGGCTGTATTTTCTCAGCGCGGAGACAGTTGCATAAAAGAGAAGCAGAAGCATGTCAGCCTGTAATCAAATGAGTGATCCATCTCAGCTTTGACCCATCAATCTAGCGTCTCTGTGGAGGATTAGCAGCGAACAAAACACTGTTGGCCGATGTCCTGTAGATGTTCTGTTTCTGTTGGCCTGTGGAGAGCTTCTTTTTGTGTCCACTATTTATTATTTATATACGTACCTCTATTGTGATACGTTGCCGGGGCAACCTTTTTGCACAAAACACTCTTGCTCACACGTACATCGGGAGGGAAAACATATTTCCACTGCAGTCGCCAAGACTGTGCGCGCACACACACACACACAACCCTCCCACAAAAATGCACACCTCCCACTCAGTATTGCCCCCCTCCTCCAGTCACGACAACACAAGCTAGATTCAGGGACACTGACATGCAAGATTTCTCCACCACTTTGCACATGATGTATCCTTCTCCCTCCCCTCCGTCTTTAAACCTGTTATTCTTTTCTTTTTTTTTTTTCAGTCTTCCACTTACAACTTTTTTCCTCGCAATGTCAGATCAAGGTCACCTCATCTTTCTAAATCTTTTCAGGACAGACAGACACATGAAGAGCGACACAGCATGTACTGGTTGTTGCTAAGTTGCCAGGGTGGCCATACAAAACCTTGGTCTAATCTCCTGATTGTGAGAATAGGAGATAATGGGTTTCTTTTATTGCACCTTGCAGAGAGCAGTGTGTAGATTGATTGACGGACAGATTCACTGACATTATGTACTGGCACTTAAAGTAACATACGACTAGTCTTTGTCCTGTTCAGCAGAAATAAGAACATGTCTGAGCTGAAGCTGCATGTACTGTACAAATGGCTAAATTAAACTGAAACGATGTCAAATACAGTGAAAGACAGTGCCACTCTAACCATTTCTGTGCAGCTTAGCTCATTATTTTCCATTCATTACCCCGTATCCTCCTTATTATTTGACATTTTCTTGAACAATTGGATATTGGATGTGAAAACAGACAAAGATAACAGTGATAGGGCTTATTCGTAGGTATTTCTATGAGTCCCGGTGGCACAATTCTGTGATTCTGAGTGAAAAATCCAACTGTTCTTTATTCACAGATTCAACAAACTCAAGTGAAAACATCTACACAATGATGAACCCCATCGGCCCTGGTGGAAATAGACCTAATGTGAGTCATTTTGAATTATAATGAATCCGCTTCAATATTTCTACACTGCAGGACAGGATTTATTTTTACTTGTATGTATAATCTGCTGCCCAAGCATGCAAGAGCAAGATAAATTACCTTTGTATATTTTACTGCTATTTTTCTCCAGTTCCCAATGGGACCGGGGCCTGATGGACCCATGGGTGGAATGGGTGCTATGGAGCAGCATCATATGAACGGATCACTAGGTGAGTAGCCAAAGAGAGTGTGCCGGAGCTCATGAGTGAAACCTGTTCAACTTTCTATGAACAAAGGCCTTCAGAAGTAAGACTCTGCCCTCTTATGGCTTGTAGAAGAAGTGCTCCCCCTTCTGCCGGTATTGAACAAAGCTAAAGCAGATTAGTGGGGCAGTGAGGGGGCCGATTGATCCTGTAGATGGGTGAGATGTGATCAGTGAAGCCAGTGAGTTGGAGCTCATCTCTATCTGAAACAAATAGCTTAATTACAGGCCATTATGTGTGAGTGGGCAGGCTGTTTCTTCTTGCACTGGATATCCTGAACTCATGTTGAATTAGCAGCTGATGATCATTGAACATCATAACGATTCACGTTTCTCCTTTTTCTATATCTGATCACAGGCTCTGGTGACATGGATGGGTTGCCAAAGGTAAGACTGACTGACTGACTGACTGACTGTCTGTCTGTCTGTCTCTCCATCTATTTGCCTGTTTGTAAGGAGTTACATATTACATATTGTTTCTTCTTCATCTGTGTTGCAGAATTCTCCCAACAACATGGCAGGCATGAACAATCCCCCCGGCACTCCGCGGGACGACGGCGAGATGGCAGGCAACTTTTTAAACCCATTCCAAAGTGAAAGTGTGAGTACCAAAGGAGACAACATGCCTCTTAAGCTGGGAACAATCTAGAAGACTATGTGAAATCCTATTTAATTGTGACAGGAATCACACATTTAATCACTTACTGCTGCAGATTATCTGCACAGATAATCACTGACAACTCAGTCAAACAGCAGGATCACATTTAGATTTGTCCAGTCATAAAATAATTTATATTTGATACTTATACGATTGCTACATGTTGTCGGAGACTCAATTATAGGGAAAGAAATTTAAATCCTAAACCACTGCGCACTAGATGATTGGGTGCGCTTACTGTCCGTGGTGATGTAGGGCCGGTTTCACAAATAGATTTAAGATATCTGAATTCATCTGTTGCACAAAGCTGTCTAGTGCTTGATTGTTTCAGGCCCATCTAGTCTGCCATAATGTCTGAGTAGATAAAGACAAGCTAAACTGCTCAAATGGCAATGCTTCGTCCACTCCAGAAAATTCCATCAGTCACAAGGACAGAGAACATTCAGTAATGAACACTGAGCATAAACCTCAGTACAGATCAGACCTGTGGCAGAGCTCAGATTCCTAATGTGGCAGGACTCAGTCAGTGCTTCTGCTAACTCATCAGTCAGACACTGGATAATTTCCTTGGACAAATGAAAATTACTGACGATATCCTCGCTGATTTATATTTCCAACTAAGGCTACTAAAGTCTATAAAAACGTTCTCACTGCTCGCCCTACAACACTGTTAACAAAACACCACTGGTGCCACTGGCCTGCAGCTGTCACGGATTGTTACCATGGAAACATGAGTCTTAGTCCTGACTTAGCCTGGAAGGTAGGGTAGCTAACTTTTTAGGATTAAAATAAGTCCGTCTTTATATTTGTGAAACAAATTAAAAACACCACAGACCGCTCCGCTGTAAAATATCACTGTGAAACAAGCCGCTGCTCTATTTAGCATACACCACCAAAAGATCCCCTTGACTTTGACTCCTTGAGGGCTGAATTGAGCTAATAATCAGTCCTTTATATTGCGCCCAGTTTTCCCAGATTTACCACACACACAGCATGCACGAACACAAGCATGGAAATGAAGCACATAATATGCTTTCTCTGATGCATGGAGAGATTGTCATATAGTGATTAATGTGAGACTGACAACTACATTTTTGCTACAGTATCTTCACTGTGATCTGAAATTCCCTAACATTTTCTCCTTGGGCTGGACTCTGCTTTGCTTGCTGCTGGTTTACTGACATAGAACGTTAGAAAGGGTTAATGGTTACGTGTAATGTATGCTGCAAAAGGCCGGTGTATTGAACATGGCATTTAGTTTAGGTAGTTGAATTGCTTTCATCTTGTACTGGGTAGTATAAGAAGTTTAATATAGTTTTGGCTTATCTTTTCTCCCCTCCCTCTCTTTTTTCTCTCTTTACAGTATTCACCCAACATGACGATGAGTGTGTGATTTTTTTTTTTTATTTTATCTTTTATTTTATTTTATTTCTTTTTCATCTCCCCTTATCCCAATCTCCCTTTTCCCACCCACCCCGGTGCGTCTTGCATTACCCTCCTTCCTCCCTTCCCACCTCCTCCTTTGTGGACGGTGTGGTGTGCCACACAGCCCCTGGGGATGGCCCTGGAAAGCAGGACTCCCCTCAAGGTCCCCCATCCCAACGCCTGTAAAATGGGTGTCAGAACATGAAAAGGCCTCCAAGCAACAGGATGGTTGTCTTCTTCGCTCCTCGCCTGCCGGGCCTCAACAAGGGCCCAGGGACAGTAAGAGCCCGAAACTGCTCCACGCCTGTTTCTCCCAAACCCAAAGCCTGCCCTCGTGGGTGGCATTCAAGCCCAATCAAGATGCCCCTCCTGCATCTACCACCACTCCATTATATCACGCTGATTATAAGTTATGAGGGCATACAGGGGCCGAAAACTCTCATTCAAAACTGCTCCTGTGTTGGCGCGAATGATAAAAAAAAACAAACAAAAAAAGAAAAAAAAAAGTGATGAACTGATAATGTTATTTTAGGGCAAAAAACGGTTTTCATTAAATGTTTGTATTTTTTGTTGTTGATGGTAATATTATTGTTATAATTTTCATAATTGATATTATTCTACTAATGTAGTTATGATTTCCTGTAAAGGGCACATTTTATCTCAGCAGCAGCATCAACAATGACGGAATAAGCACACACTCGAAAAATGCACAATGATTTTCTGTTTACATGATTTTTAGGTTATTTGATGTTTGTTCTTTTGTTTTTTTTGTCACAGTCGGTCTCACTTCACATACCTCTCCTTAAAACTTCTGAACTTGTAGCTCGAGTCTTTGCCACCTAAATGTTTGTAGCACCATTTGCATAAACTTTCAAAGTCAGAGTGATTGGGATAATTGACTGTCTCCACCTAATGAAGTCGTCTGTGCTGAGGTGTTAGTATCTCAGCTAAAACTACCCGTACGGTTAAAACAGAGGCTCTCTCAGAGTGCTGCTGTTTTCTGGTACAGAGTGTCTCCTGATGCACCTGAATGATCGTATGTCTATCTATCTTGTCTTAATAAGCACCCCTTCTCATATGTTTCTATGGTTTTACCGCTTGGAAATGGCTCTGATGAAATCCTGAGACGTTTGTCAGGACAGGTGCCATTTCTCTTTCGGTAACAGACAGAGCGAGAGAGCATCTCTATTCTGGATTTGGTCTTGTCTGTAAATACAACATATTTAGCTTGTATTGTGGTTGTTTTATTATTTGTTATTTACAAGTTGTCTGTGAATCCTAAAACGTGGTTCCCTCCCCTTCATCACTTTATTTTGATTTCAACCTCACTGTGGACTCCAAGCGGCACTGTTTTCCTCCCGGGATTCATTCTGGTCTCTCGTCGATGTTTGGACTGGGAGATTATTGAACCTCAGATACACTCATGAAGCCTGCTTCAAGTTTGGGTTGAACTCACAGATCCTGTATGATCCACTTTCTTAACCCAGACAGGACGGGCTAAAATAACTGTCTCCTTGGAGCTCCCATCGATCATCTCCCTCAGCGAGTCGCATATGTACAGGATAATGGATCCAGAGGATTGTGAGGCTGCAGCAGCGCTGATGATGGGAGCAAAGTGATGCACCTTGGGGTTAACAGACCATGCGGCCGCATCGGTCGGAAGAAGAGGAATAATGGGATACTTTTGTAATGGATCTATTTCCATTTTTGTGGATTGTTTTCAGCAGATTGTTTTTATTTTAAATGTATTCAACAGAAAAAAATGAAAGCCCATAGAATCTGCACACAAAGAAAAGCATAGTAACATATCACGCTATTTAATTTGTTTCTTTCTGTATGTTATGTACTCTCGGCACCTGTGTTATCAACTCTCTATCACTGTTTCAAAGGGATAAATGATCTCACGTGGCATCACACTTCAGCACTCGCGTCATGGCTGTGTTCAAACCAACAATAACTAAACAACCATTGTAGCCTCTATGGGTGATGGTGATGTACTTATCAATTTTCTGATATCAATGTGAACAGATTGTACGCAGAGTTCAACAAGGACATCTCCAGGATTCGGCTATCAGTGGCCTGGGAAACACTCTCTCCAGTGTTCCTTTAATTTAGTGACACACACCTCCCTTCTTTTCCAGTCCCATCCCTCACCCTCCGAAACTTCTCCTCCTCCCTTCTTCTCTTTAATTTCCTTTGTTGTAAATACTGTATAATGCATTTTGATATCATTGACATGTTTTGATATGTCAGTCACTACCAATGAATACAGCTGAAAGTAAATTATAAATAAATCTGTCCATGTTTTTCATAGAGAACGGATGCGCTGACTATTTGGCTCACGTGGCTAAATTTCCATAAAAATGTATAGAATACAGTAACACAATAAATACAGACTGTATGCTAAAGACATGTATGGTGGGGAGGATAGGACAGAGAGAGGACAGGACAGAGAGAAGCAAACAAGCTGTGGCGTCCTCGCTCTGCCCTTGTCTCCTTATGTTTTAGTTAAATGTTACTATTGGCTTTGAATGATCGTTTTAAAGAATTTTTCTCCAAAGGGCATCTTCTCACAAAAAAACAAACAAAAAACATGTGACCTCTTATTGCAGTTTTTAATATGAAGGATTTTTATCAATTTAAGAAGACTTTTAAAAAGGTAAAAATACTTATGAGAACCTCATTTTAAATTAAGAATAGATCAAAAGGTAACTGTGTCCTTTGCTATCTGCTCCTGTTATAGCGTTGTATAGATTGAAGCTCTCTCACTGATCCTCTCTCAGTCCTCTGTGTATATCGATCGTTGGCCATCTCTGTACTTCTATTGTGATGTATAATACTGTACCATTAGGAAGATTTGCTGGTCGGGTGGGGTGGTTATGTTGAGTCGGGGAGGGGTGGGGGATTTAAGGGAAGGGGATATGAATGATTCTCCTGTACCGTTCATGGTCCTTTCTGATGACACGGCAGTATTCAATATGAAGCAGTCTGTCTCTTGGGTTTGCTTTGTATTTACATGGTAGGATAGTTCAGAATCTTGTCTTAGGGACTTAGGTGTCTTGTGTAGGTAATAAAGATGTTCTTTGTATGTTTCTTTATATTGGAAAGTTTCTTTAGACTGAAAGAAAAACAGATAATTTGCTTATCAAAAAAGAAACAATGCATCAATAATAAATGTCATTTGATTTTTCCTTGTTGTTTGAATCTCTTCCTCTGGGCTCTCATTTAGCTTGTCTATTACCAGTGCACAAAGAGAAGTTATATACAGTGTATGAAAGATCCTCTTCAGCAGTGGGCACAGCCTATTTAAAATGTGAAAACATAAATAACTTGGTATGTGTTATGCATCATATTTATACAACAGAATCTAGGGTGAACGTTAAAAGGACTTCCTTCACCTAAATATTTGGAAATAGAGTTGTATTGGATATTTAAAAATCTATGAATGTTTGATTTAGGTTATCCAGGTTTGGTTTGGGTTTAACCCACACTCCTCAATTCTGCCACCAATTTTGACCTTGCACATAAGGCAATAAGTAAAATACCATATATTAACTATCCTGCTGCATTCAGATAAGGTAAGGTAAGGTAGACTTGTCACAGCAGCTCATATAGTTGTACTCATAAGAAATATAGAAAATTTATAAATTTAGAAAAAAGTCTGTTGCTGAAGGAGCTGTTTAAAGTCTACATAGTCTACATAGAACATAACATTTTAACATAATGACAATTTAATGCTCTTCATTTGGCTATACCTCTTCTACTTGTAATGATTTGTGTGTAGAATTTGGTGACATCTAACGCTGTAGTTGCTGGTTGCAACTACCTCACCTCACCCTCCTGCACCCTGTTCCAAACGTTCTGGACTACTGTAAAAAACGTGGCAGTTCAACATGGGGGACTGTGGAAGAGGGCCACAAGTGTCTGTAGATATTAAAGCTCATTCTAAGGTAACTAAAACATGATGATTTATTATTTTCAGGTGATTATTCACTCATGAAAACAGAGTTTTGAATCTTATATTTCTGTGAAATCCTGTAAATGGAGCCCCATAAGTCTTCACAGGACTGTTATATTAAGTTTAAGTTTTAAATAATACAATGAAATGTGTTGGACAAGAGGAACTGGTCAGCTCAGCATTAAGAACACTAATTGTGTAACAGCATTACACATAAAAGAAACAAAATGTTAAATAGTTAAATACAATACGTTTTGTTGTGTATCACAGTCCCTGTATAAATAGATATGAACAAAGCATATAAATATGATATGCTACGATATTTAAAATATTGATAGTAGGAGTACAGTGACATTACCAGAGGAGAAACACAGGTAAATATTTGCACTATTTCTGAGTAAAAAATAGGCATGAACTCATGAGCAATACAGTCAAACTACACAAACAACTACATTTTATATTATATAATGGCCATTTACTTTATTCAGCAGTGCAGAGGTGGACTTATTTTCTCCGTGTTAAAAACCTGCAGGTCTGTGAGGTCAAACATTAACATGCACGAGGGGTCCAATAGAAGTCAACGAGCTCAAGGTTAACAGGAAGCAGCTTGGTGGGACGAGTTAGACACCTCGGCGAAGTCAGTTTGACGTTGTATACCCAACAACACGTAGAGGTTCCATTGGACTCGCGTTGACCAACGGCAAACTGACTTCACCGCTGTAAACCAGAGGAGGGGGGGGTGAGATAGTCCGGGACCAAAACAAGCCTCTGCACAGACCCTGTTTGAAGGTAAGGTTTGTCTAGTTTATCGCACATGACACGCTGTCTGACCCACTCTGTCCCGAGTTGACGGTTCACTGCATGTCAAGCGTCCATGCCCGCTAACGTTAGCCAGCTGGAGACCGACCGAGCGAGCTCACAGCTAATGCTAGTGTGCTATTGTCAACTAACGTCTGTTAGCATTAGCCCGCTGCTAGCCGCGGTACGATACTTGTCAGAAACTTCTGGAAACGTGTGGCTATTCCTCAAAATACATTCTCGTGGGTAAAACAGGCAACAGGTGAGCTGTGAGAGAGATAATGTTGTAAATCAGACAGTTAATGACAGTAAGTAGTAGTAGAGAGTAAGATAGTATGATTTTGTTTGATTTTTAACGCAGATGCTAACTTTATGTTAGCATGAAAGCTACTTAGCTGTGAGCTCACTGATGTAGCATTAAACCTGACAGACAGACAGTTAAAGACTTCAGTGAGGCTGCTTTTCATGTTGAGGTCATTAACTTTCATCCTCAGAGTACTCCATTAAATGAGCGATAAAGAGGACGTCATGGACGCCTCTGACAGTCGTGACAGTGCGCCATCAGCCAAGAAGAATGGACGGACCTCGTTGCTGGACAGCGGGGAGGACTTCGAGGTTTTAGACGAAGAGGACATTGACGACGACCCCCCTCCTCTGGAGGATGCCGGTGGCGGGAAGGGGAAAAATACAGATGAAAATAAAAATACAGACACAGACCCTGTAGATCCAGAGCAAGAATGGCTGGATGTATTAGGTATATGGCATAGCAGAATGCAAGTTTATAACTTGATATTGATGATGATGGAAGGTGTTCTGATCAAAGCCACACACTGAAATGACTATGTTTGTGCTTAGGTAATGACCTGCTGAAGAAAAAAGTCCTGGAGGCAGGCGGAGGGCGAGACAGTCGGCCACAGAAAGGACAGAACGTAAAGATTAATCTTAAAACATACCTGAAGGACGGGACACTTGCAGCAGAGGAGCCGAATATCTCTTTCACTCTTGGAGATGGAGATGTTATCCAGGTAAAATGGACAGTCTGAGATACTTTCTAAATGCCAAAATGAATGAGATTTCACTGCACACTATGTCATGACATAACATCCCAGTAACTACTATGTGCTGAGAACTATATGGGTGGGATATTGAATGTTTATTTTTGTGGTTATGCAGTGGTGTTTGCTGTATCTGTGTGTCTGTGTATTATGTGAGGCTTTGTACGGACTCCGATTTCCTTGTGAGGACAATTAAGTATCTATTTACCTAGAGTACCTATCTATTTGTCTTTTAGGCTCTGGATCTCACAGTGCAGCTCATGGAAATGGGAGAGAAGGCCCTCGTTCAGACTGATGCAAAATATGCATATGGTGCCCGGGGGAGGTAGGGATGTGCTGTGTGTAACTGTTAAAGGCTGTACAAACTTCATGTTAATGGAGGTGAACTCCCTTCTTTAACTGAGCAGTGTGTGTAGCTTCGCTCACTCTACAATTTTTGAAGCAAGAGCTGGCTTCTTCTGTGTTCTGTGACGCCTCTTTCATGTGATGGGAGCATTGGTATTCCTAGTGTGTTCCTTGATTGTGTTTCTTCATCTTTCCAGTCTTGAACCTGAAGTCCCTCCCAACACTGAGCTATCCCTAGAAGTGGAACTGCTAGAAGCTACTGATGCCCCAGACCTGGAGCTGCTGCCCCCTCCAGAAAAGATCGCTCTGGCCAGCCATAAGAGAGAGCGAGGCAACGTTCATTATCAGCGGGGGGACTACGCTTTTGCTGTCAACTCATACAGCATTGCGCTGCAGATAACAGAGTCTAGCTCTAAAGGTGAGATGCAAGCCGGAGAATTGAAAGAAAAAATATTTTCTGTCACCCAGCAGGTTACCCCAAAAACAAGAGGAGACTTATCCCCAACATGTTTTAAATGGTTTACAAATATATACATATGACCCACCCTGGCTAGGTATATAACTAATGTTCAGACATTTTAATGATGCACTGATTGACATTACAATTATTATATAATTTAATTTGAATATTCTCTTTTTGTGACTGGTTTTAAAGTTGTTGTGTTTGTTGTGGTTTCTTTTGCTACAGTTGACATTAGTCCTGAGGAGGAGAATGAACTCGTGGATGTAAAAGTGAAGTGTTTAAACAACATGGCCGCATCTCAGCTGAAATTGGATCACTATGATGCAGCACTTAAGTCTTGTGTCTCAGCACTGGCGCACCAGCCAGACAACATAAAAGCTCTTTTCCGCATGGGCAAGGTACCCGTCTCTCTGTTTTTCTTTCACTTTCTCTGTTAATCTGTAATAGATCTATTAATTATGTGTTTTCACTCAAGGTGCTAGCCTTGCAAGGTGAATACACAGAAGCTATTCAAACCTTGAGGAAGGCACTGAAGTTGGAACCAAGCAACAAGGTACTTTTTGGCTTCTTCACATTCATTTTTGGTAAAACATCTTTGAGCATGGGGACATTCTTTCTTTTGGCCAGTAGATGGCGCCTTATGGTAAGATTTCAAATCACTTAGTTGGTAGTGCAAGGTCAGGTGGACTGCTGATTCATCATTTCAGAGGATCTGTTTTCATGTTGTTGCTGTAAATAGGTTTGCCCTGCAACACAGCCATATCTAATACCTTGCCACTGTTACTGTTCTGCCTCTACAGTCGGGTATACGTGGTTCTTTGGCTATACAAGGCCATTTGATAGAACTCAGTTCCGTGCGTGGGCTTCTTGGATCAGCTGTGAGCTGCAGCAGCATGGTACTCGTGCCCAGAATCCCCCACTTGAGTCCTACACCAATCTGTCAAACGGCACATGGCCTGGCTGCCACTAAAGCTTTTCATCCAACGTGTACATTACATTTGCAATAGTGCATCGTAGGTGGATTGTTGTTTTAATGGGCCTGTGTGCAGAGAAGAATCTTTTCATATCTGAAATACAAAGAAGCGTGTTGTAGATGGTATGCCCTGGCAGGCCCTTTTGCTTGGCAGAGTTGTATCAATACATTCCTGTCTATTGTTTGTATATGTTGCCAATCTCGATAACCTGGCGCAAGATTAGATGTTTTTAATATAGAATAGACTTTCCTCTTAGGACTATAATAAGGTAAAGACTCCCAAAATAACATCATGTTCTAACAGCGAGAACAGTGGGTGTGCTTCGGTGACAATACCAGGACGCTTCCATTGTAATCAATGAGGCGGTCTTAAACAGGCGCACGCATCCTGGAGTGACAGGATGATGCGCTATTCTCTGGGCGCTGACAGACACGCTGTCTACATTTTTTGCTCTGGTGTCATTTTATTCACGCCCTTTATGTTCAACTCCAGTGCATGAGTGCAGAGTTATGTGTCTGTGGGTTTTTTTTGACACACAAACTTGATAATTCCAGCTTGGACTGCGTCAAACCGTCTCTACGCAGTATTTGAACACAGAGATGCTGTTAGCACAGGATCTTGCATGTTTGTTTAGCCTGTTTTATCCTCGCCCTGGCAAGAAGTCAGTGTCATTTTTGTCATTTTTGGTGGGTAGCTGGTTGCACAATAGGCGCAGTTACATCCATAGTTTTGTTTTTGTTTTGTTTTTTTCATCCTGATTAAAATCTTTCCGATTGGAAATTGCAGGCGTTTACACAGGAAATTATCTAATATGGTTTGGTATTTACATGCGCCAACACTTTGTCAGAACAGCTGTGTGACGTGCAGCAGTGATGAATACATCCTGCATTTGTCTTCCTCAACAGCTACCTTTTTAGCACCAATCCAGTTTTAATTTAAACACTTCAGTCACTTGTACATTTGTTCTGCTGTGGACATGGCATTCATTTTTCTTTGTTTAGGTCTTAAAGGGGTCTTTAAAAGGTCTTTGATTTCACCTGGAGTGCCGTTAAAACTGTAGACTGTTCAAATATAAATTTACTATTAAGTGAACATTGCTGTAAACTCTGTGCAATGGTGCTCCATCAGTCTTTCTGAAGTGCCTTTACAAAGCATAAACATTTTTGTTGTTCCTGAAAGCACTGGGTTGCTTAGTCACTCACCAGCATTAAGTGCAGTAAAGTGACTCAGATCTGAGACAGTGTTGGAACAATAACTGAACCCATATCCTGGAATTGTGTGGACAAGTGGGCTGGATGGCAGGCTAACTCTGGTGATGCAAGCCTATGATTTTGTATGAGACAACAAAGAAACATTTTATAGTATTTTTATATATATAGTTAACTTTTAAAACAATGCTTCACCCATCCTTCCATCATGACAGTAGAAAAATGATCAGCCATATTTATTTTTAAAAGCCCTGTGATGTAATTTGTCATGCTTTCCAGGCTACTTGGTGACCACTTGTGTCTGTTGATGTAAGGGTATTGTCATCCTGGCACATTCCCATTAACAAGGAAATCAGTCTTGGGTTTGTTGTACAGTAGCAGGACTTTGTTGCCCTCGTGTTGGGATAGCTGGGACTGGTAGAGTAGAGTTTGGGTGTTGAACCGGATCCTGCAGCACCAATTTTTCAAGTCTCTTCTGTATAGACTATCCATGCAGAGCTCTCCAAGCTGGTGAAGAAGCACTCGGAGCAGAGAGGAGCAGAGCAGGCAATGTATAAGAAGATGCTGGGTAATCCCACCAGCGGCAGCAGCAGCACACAGGAACATCGGGTCAGGTCTTCATGGGTGAGACAGTCATTCAGTGTTCAACATTTTGAGATTATCACATGATGCTCATGCACTTTGATTAGATCTTTTGGAGTGATATGTGTGTGTAATTGTCAAGGGAACCCTTGTGTGGTGATAAGTGTGTTTCAATATTTTAAGTCAGAAGTCTTGCTTTGAGCTTTTCACTGTGTCATTAGACTATATAACCTACTTAACAGCCACTCTTTACTCTTTTGTTCCTTTCTTTTCCCCAGGGTCTGAGCTGGAAGTGGCTATTTGGTGCCACCGCAGTAGCGATTGGCGGTGTAGCATTATCTGTTGTCATAGCTGCTAGAAATTGAACCAAGCCTGTAGTGATGGCCTGACCTGCCTGACCAAACCACTGCAATGTGTGAGAGCCTAAACACAGAAGCACATCTGGCAGTGCCTTCTGACCTTTGGCCAAAAAAGAGGGTGGAAATGTCAGTTGGTCAGATGCCTCTTCACTGTCACTCTTCTTTCTCTGCTATGTTTGAGGAACTATATGTGACAAATAATAAAACATCAATATTTGCATATGGGAACTGTATTTCCAACCTTTGTAGATGTGTAGGTTTATGCATATCTGTCATATTTCCAGGCACTGTTTTCTTTTTGCTGCCATTGTTTTTGTCTTTGGTAGTTATTGTTGGAAAAGGATTGAGCATCAAAATAAAAAAAAATAATAATTTACCGTAGATTCAGATAGGAGCTTATTAAACATATTTCCCCCAAAATAGCTATTGTGATATGGTCCTATGTTATGTTATAGTTTTAAAGTGTCAGATTGTACAGGTAAATTATTATTTCCTATCCCAGAGAGAATATGTGATTTCACCTTATTTTTTATTTTAGTACAATATGCCATGTTGACTGGTGTGTAATGCAGATGCTTTTTAATTTTAGTTTCAGGGGATAGCAAGGTAGCTGGCTTGTGTGCTAGCTCATAATCATGCACAAAGTCACCAGAAAAATAGAAACGCTCGTATAATCAAATGCACTTAAAGAACCAGTGTGTTGCATTTAGCTGGATCTATTGGCAGAAATTCCATGTAATAGTCACACACGTGTTCTGTATAGTTATGAGTTATGGTTATATATTCACCTGATTTCAGTTGTTTGTTTCTGAGTGGGTCCTCCTCTCCACCATGTTGAACCACCATCTTCCTTCAGTGACCCAGAACAAACCAAACACTGCATCTAGATAGATAGATTTAGCATTTGCAGCTACTATAGTTTCTCCCACATGCTTGGAAGGGGAGGTTGAGGCATGTGGTGTTCAGTTGGTTGCACTCTGTAGCCTCAGTGCTACGTGCCACTAAATCCTCGACACTGATCTTTTAACTTGTTTGTGTTGTGATTCAGTTATGTAGTGCGTGTTGAGGCTGGAGTCTGCGGTGCTGTTATATAGAAAAGTGTTCCTAAAATCGTGTGCACCTCATTAACATAAACAAAGGAGCAAAACTATCACCTACTAACACCTTACAGCATAATGCAGGTAAATAAAATATGATAAACTGCAGCTTCAAAAATTACCATGGAATTTTGTCAACTGCAACAGACAAAAATAATTTCACAAAGGTGGTTTATACAAAACATGACTGTGGGGTTTTTCTATATTTCTGGTCACTTGTGCATGCATAAATACAAACATTAAAAGCATTGCCTAAAATAAATATGCTCTAACTTCTTTTCCATTTTTGTTCACTTGCTAATTTCTTGTCAATAGTGGTTACCTTTTTAAAACAAGAACAGAGAATGGTACATAGAATTTCTGTGATGTGGCTGTGAATAATGCAGGAGACATTTGTATTAATCAGTTTCAGTCAATTATTACCTCAGTTTTTGTTGATTAAGACCAAATGTTGAAGTCCAATGTTGTTTCTGCTTGTATAGTTTTTCCTTTAATTATGTTCCTATGGATGTTTTTATTTATTACACTATTTTTGATGATTGCTTTCTTACATACAGTTTAATGTGACATCACTGAGTCTGTGGCTTCTTCAGAGTGGATGTTAGTCCGACAGAGCCAAAAAGTTGCATAATCCTTTAACATCTCGGTGAAGCAGTCATAGAAGTTCCTGGCATTCCCTGCGTTTGTTAATTTTATATTCATCACAATAAAATTTGTCTGTTATCAAACTCTTTTTGTGTGTGTGTGTGGTCTCAATTTCTGGCACGTGGATATGCTTGTGTCTGGTACTAGACACTAGTAGTCACCAGACAGACATTTCATTTAAATGTTTCAAAACAACCTTATTTTTTAAGATAATACAACAGCATTGAGTCATTGTCGCGTCTTGAATATCAAGCGGTTAAGTTTCTTTTATTTGTTTACAGCCAGACATTCCCAATTTTGTTTTTGATATTCCCAAACGGGTGTTTTTTTTCCAGACATTGACGTTTCTCTGACGTAATCAGATGACCTATCCCACTTCCTACGCATTACTGATGTGCAATTCTTCAAACAAAATAAAAAATATATGTATGTGTATATATATTTTTTTTCATTCATATAAATATATGAGCCATTAGTAACAATAACATATTTATAAGATGGATTGGCGTCATAAACATTTAGTGATTCACGTGTTGTTTCTGGATTAGTTGTACATTTAGTAAAAGTGCTGACTTCTAAACAATCATTTATACGTACATATTAAAATTGAATATGTTTTCTGTGCTGTAAATGTATTTTACTTATATCCCACGTGTGTCTATATAGGGCTTCGTTACTGCTCCGTGACTTCATCACCGGTGACCGGTCATTGAATATTCATTGAAAAGCAACGGGAGTTCTCGGTTTACGACAGAGTGCGTCCGTGCGCGTGGTGGGAACGGTAGCAAGATGGCGGCGCTGAAGGAGGAGCAGTGCTACGGACTGTCCTGTGGAAGAGTGAGCAACGGTAGCAATGTCTCCGTCTTTCACGTTAAACTCACTGACAGCGCGTTGAGAGCGTTTGAAGGCTACCAGAGCAGTAAGGTAAACGGCTCTTTTTCGGTACTGTGACATTTTAATGTTAACGGTTTTTTTTTGGGGAGGAGGAGGGGGGGGGGGGGTTTCAAGTCTTGTCCGGGGCGGTTGTGACAGGCAAGGCAGTGAGGTCAATCCCCCCACACTCTGTCTGCCTTCATGCCGCGATACACAGCCACAGTAGGCTGCCTAGTTTGGCTTGTTAAGTGTCTGCCTTAACAGCTTTTACCAGCCTGACTGATTGTGGATGTTAGGTAGCCGTTCAGCGTTTGTGTAGCTACACCCTAGACCGACAGCTGAACACCGTACTCGGTCATTTATCATGCTCGCACCTCGGCGCTGCCGAGCCTTCGGGATCAGTAGTTATTTAATTGCATTAAAGGGGTGTCTAAGTTTTTAAAAAATGATTATTACTACTCGGGTGTGTTGTTGCTAACACGCCTTGTCACACTGTTTCTCATAACGTGTGATCATTTCAAGTGAAAACATGGAGCAACTTCTGTGGTATGCTGATGTTTCCAGAAAGTTTGTCAAAAGCTGTCAAAAAAAACCATCAAATAAAAATAAAAAAATCTGGCCAACAGCTGCCCACACATAGATGGTAACAGCCACTGTATGTAATCCTTATTTTTCAGTGAACCGAAGGCAAAGCGTTGCCTTGGTTGAGTATCTAATGACAACATGGTGAATAATTTGGAAAAGTACCCAGTATTCATGCGAGAGATGGCCATCTCTCTCCTTTCCCAACCCCCCCCCCCTTCTTACTGTCACTAAGGGCTCGTGTTCACTGGATTAGCTTTAGAAGTGCATCCAACTTATTAAACCACAGATCCAACACATTATCTAGTTCAGTGTTTTAAAATTACAAGTGGGGGGGGGGGGGGTTCGATTCGGGGGGTCTGATCTCTGAAATGGCCCTGCTTGCTCCTGCTGTTCGCTCGGCTTCTTGTGTAGAGAGCTATAAGTCTGATGATGGCCATCTAACGTTTCAGCTTCTATAAATATTTGACAGGGAAAACCTGGCAGGCCAGGAGGAAAGGGCCTTATCTCTAGCTTCAGTGGCTGCGTGCAGCAGGACTGCAGCTGATAAGCCAGAACAATACAATCCTGATGGGAATTTGGGGGGCTACTAGTTATAGGAAGAGTGTTTATGAACTAAAAATGAAGAAATTGTCAATATAGGGTGATCGTTCGAGTTTAATTGTAGCTACAGTAGTTAGTTGGCATCGATAGGAGCTCTTTAAAGGTCCTTTTGTCCTTTAAAGATGTCGACCATTCTCGCATTTGGGTGATTGCACATATATGCGATAACGAGAATCGCAAATTTTGAATTATCAGGCTGAAATATGATCCTAGACAAAGTAGTATGATGCGTACAAGATCAGTTTCCTGGCTAATGTCCGGTACTTCATTTGACAAAAGTCACAAGGATTGGTACCGAGGCCTTTCATATATGAATGTTGTTTTTCATAAGGAGGCAGGGCGATTGTCTCGAGCATTTTGGGCTTTCTTTGGGTCTTTCCTTGAGGAGTAGTATGCCGCCTTATTGTCACAAAGTCAAACTAAACACACATGCATCTTTAAAAATGTTAGAAAAACAAATTTTAAATTGTAATCACAAATCATAAACAGGAGCTCTGCCTGCTGGGCTTTTTGACCGTGCATTTGGTTACACGTGGACGTGGCAAGTTGGAGTCATGTTTTAAGATCTTTTTTACCGAGAATTACCTCTTGCACAAACTTGCAGACTCGCAATCCACTAAAGCTGTTTTGCTCACTCTGTGCTTACTGCGTCACCTTTTCCCTGTTATTTGAGTTAAAACCCTTACTCACAGTTTGACCAGATCAGGACTATTGAGTAATGAAATGTCTGCACGCATGGTGGACTAGTGGCTGCTTGGTTTGTGGTGACCGTTCAGGGCACAGTAGGTACAGTACGTGGGTTGCCACCATTTTGGGTCTGTTGGCTGGCTCAAATACTTGATTCACATTTACGTTTATGGTAGTTGGTCTCCCTGTAGTCAACAGTTAGTGTTAGTTAGCATGGAAAGAGACGTATTAGTGATATGTCTCTTATCAGACACAAATAAGGGTCACAGAGATATAAACACTGTTATCGTGACACTTTTTGTTGCAGCTCAGTCAAAATAGCTTCACACAAGCACAGCTGATGAACATACCACACATCTGACATGGTAATCATGCACAGGCATGCAGATGCGTTGCGCGTCTAGATTAATAACATTAAGTATGTGTATACATCAAATTATTGGAGTACGCAAAGAAGAGTCTCTTCAGTCCGCCACACAGACGAGTAACTTTTAAAAGTAGCGTATTAAAAGTCAAAAACAACAACAATGAAGGCCCAACAGTACGACCACAGAAGTGCAAATACAACGTTCCTCATCTAACACACACCATATGTGCACAGACGCAGATTGAGAAAAGATATTTGCTTAAATTTACTGAGAAAAATAAATGTGGTCAGATGTCTATCAGGTCTGTTACATGATAGATTAACTTCAGTGTGGGCTTTGGGTTTCTTCTTTGCTTGTGTTGGTGTCTTTCTGTTTTCACATCAGGCCATGAAATACAGAGAAAAAAAATCTACCCTAGGCTAAATAAAAAGAAACAAAGCGGCTCACCTGAGAAATTCAAGCTATAAAGTTCAGAACATCTTAGCTCAGCAACTCCTGTGCTTCAGTGGAGAGAGTTAGACAGTTTCTCTCACATTGTAGGGGGTTTAAATGTCATTTATTAATAAAATTTAAGCTCTAATTATTATCACACTCGCCACCTCCCCAGACTCACGTTGAGCTCACGTTGCCTTCAGTGTGGCTCGGCTTTCTTTTTAGGGGAGCTCAGGCTTCCTCATAATTCAAACACTGGCTGGCACCCAGCTGCAGGGCTGAGCTGGGAACTCAATGAAGGAAGAGGAAGAGCTACAGAGTGACACACGCCTTTCAATGTAAATGTTGTGGCCCGATCAAGGATGTAATCGGACAAAGCTTGATAATATTCGTGACCCCACTTTTGCCATTGTTTCACTGGGAAATTGTGTAACCTTTGGCTGGCTTTGGGCGCTAAAAGCCAGACTGTTCCAGGCTAGTATACGCCATAATAGCTTTGCTAAATTGTAGACCCTAGCTAGCAACCAAATGTATACAGCTGAAGCAGTTAAACATTCAATGGTGCTATTGTAAAGTCACTACATTCTTCTACATTGTACACTCAATGTAAGCTAAATGTCACATGCGAAGCTGATTTAGTTGCTGTTCAGTAGGCAATATTACTATAACAGAATCTAATGGAAAAACAGTGAGTATTTCTTATTGTGTAACATCAGTCAGCAAGTAGCAGAAACTGAGTGTATTTACTCCTTCCTGTGTGAGACGTGACTGTCAGCTGGTTCCTCCATTGGTACGTCTGAGGACAGAGTGAACTGGAGCTCCTGCTGCGGATCCGGCAGCCCAGAGACTCACTCTTTCTCATTTTACTGGCTGTGACATAAGCAAGGAAATGAGTAAGACTACTTGAGCGTCATCAAGCTGAAGGTTACAGGGAATGAAGATAAAAGTTTATAATTATGTGTCTGGATGACGGTTGTTACAGCACGGTATTGGAAAGCATGGCGTTTAAAATAGTTTGATTCGGAGTTTGTGTTTTCTTTTTATTGTGAAAGGTGCAGCTGTTTCCAGATTCTCAAAAAAGAAAAGCCCACAAGAAATAAGCTCAGCTGAATTAAAACATCAAGCTTGCCTCAAATATAAAACGAGCATTCATGGGCAGCATAGGAGAGCTTGCATATGAAGTGACAATAAATCTTGTGTGCTGCCACTGCAGTATTACACTCGTGAGAGATGAGTAGTTCCGCTTGAATGTTAAAACCTTTTGTTGGCCCACGTCACATCTTTTTGTCTTGTGGTGAGGGAATGGATTGGTGATTGTAAGATGGGAGTATGAATTTTACATTTTTATAGATATACATACAGTAGAGGCACCCATCATGCAGTTGGCAATTTATTCATTGTTGCAAGACCTGGAACTGTACAGTGATTTATTTAATTATTTAATCCTAAATGCAGCTCATTCTTTTTTTTCTTTTTTTGTTTGTTTAATTAGAAGCTGTTGAATTGAAACCCGATGGCTCGATGACAGATAAGATACCTGCTGTAGTAGGCACGTTGCATAATGACAGAGCCAGGTAAACAAGGAAACAATAAACTTGTACCTGTCAAATTACGGCGTGACAGTCTCAGAATGGAGAATTGTTGAGGTGCCCAAGAAACTGATTTGTTCTTATGTGACTGAAATCGTTAGATTAGGTTGTTTGGCACTGGCCTGAGTCTATACGTGGAGCATATCCCCAGTATTATTGGATGAGCTTTGGAATGATCCACCGAGCTTGCACCAGGTAAACAAATAACATAACAAATTATGGATGAGACATCAACACTGTTTCCATAATCAATTATCGGATTTTAAATTGGTTTATTTAAATAATACAAGTGAGAAGCCAGAGGTTTTTTGTGCAGATGAAGATCAATCCTCAGTTAAGTACTCGTGGTGACAGGCTATAGGCTTCAGTAAAGAGGTCAGTTTACACCAAGTCAGATTTGCTCTTGTGCTTGGCTGCAATTTACCTCCTGTCTCGACCCCTATGGGAATGGTATGGGAAGTAATGGAGACTGGGAGGGGATTTTGTTTCTTCACGCTGGTCATCCTGTGCCAGTGCTATGGTTATTTAAGGAATGCTGACTCCCCAGTTTCAGCAGATCACGGGGCGCTGCAAGAGATGACCATAACCACTAAGGCCAAATATGACTCTAAATGTCATGGTGTTCCTCTGTCCTGTGGCAGGGTTGCCGCAAGTGACCATGTCAACCTGGTGTCACTGCAAACGGAGCGGACTCCCTGACCTGTCACGTTTTTTTTTCAAGAGATCAGTCAAGTGTTCGGTCTTTGGTACATAAACATGGTCTGTGACCAGTTTTCGAGCCATACGATGCTTAAAAACAGGTAAATGTTTCACTAAGCCAGAGGAACGGGCTTATGCACGTACAAGCTTTGTTATGTCCCTCAGTGTAGTAATGATATGAATCAATGCGTAGACATTATGTCTGAAAGATTGCTTCAGAAAACCTCAAATTAGACCAAACCTTGAAGGAATTGCTGCTAAATCAACACAGGCTTCTCTGTATTCGAAAATACAGATTTTTAAGAAAGAGAATCCTCGTTTTATTTTCTAGTAATACAATCTCTCTTTGTGTGTCTTTCTCCCTGAGAGTCAAAGTGTTTTTTTGTCACTGAGACTATAATAATAAGCAAAATTTTACATCGTAATCACAGGAAAAAAAAATATTGAGCCAACATACCAATAAATCACAGGTATATAAGAATTATTAGTTATCATCGTTTGTTAGGGAAACTAATCAATAAATCAACAGTGACCTATTTGAGTTGTTGACTGACGTTGACTTGTTTTAATTTTGTAATGCCAGGAACTGATACTCTAATGTCTTATGTTTTCACAGTCATTAAAATTTTAAATAGGGTTTTCATGGTACATTCTTTATTACATGTTATTACTTTATTAATCTGTACTGAAATGTTGCAGGGGGAGACACAGGAGACATAAAATGACACTTTATGCAACAAATCACACATAGTTGAACTTCCATTAAGTTATTGGATGCTACATTCAGACAGAATCATGCACTGTGGCGAAGAATTGTCCAACAGTGAGTTGAGAGGGGCTCCTGGGAGTGTGCCTCTTTGTGTTGAACATAACCACGTGTTTATTTCGCTGATTAACTGGCTTTCTCGATGCTGGCGCTCCCTCACTCTCATTTACTGCCTGTGTCGCTCGATCACTGCACTCTCTCTAAAACCATTGGACGCAAATCAAATGAAACTTCTTTGTGTTGCTATTTTGCAGTGAAAATTGCGAGTCAGACACAGATTTAGATTTGGGTACATGCAATAAACAAAGCCAGAACACAGCAGGTAGAGCATCATCGTTTAGTCCATGAATCCACCTGGATAGCCTCAGTTTCAGAGACATTTCAGGTGAGAGGGTTGACTGATCTAATCGTCTGATTTGCGGGCTGCATTTTTCCACAAGTTTGATCCGGCTCAAGCGCACCTCTGTGGAGCAATCAGGAAATTATTTCACACATTAACCGGCTTTCTCAATGCTGCTGCTCCCTTACTCTCATTCACTGTCTAGGTCCCTCAGCCCCTACTGTATATAGAGCCATAAAAATGTAAAATTCATGTTTTCAGTGTCCTGTCTGAATGTGGCCTAAGAGTTACTTTCAGGTCCAGTTAGTCACTGATTCTGGATCAAGTTGGGTATCAGATTTGCCTCAAAAGGAGAAGTACACATAGCTATCAAGTCACTGCTGTAATAGCGGTCTGCAACATGAGCTTAAGTCGAAATAGTGGCTCTTTTTGAGTGTAAGTCAGACTTACACGTTTACGGGTGAGGTTTAGAAACAGATTTTAGATTTATTGGTGAAGTTGCTCTTTTCCGTCTGTTGCATTTTTCTGTTTGCACTCTTCAAGTATGCTCTAAATGCCTGCTGAGTCATCACTTTCACATCGCTTTTTTGTCAAGGCCCTGCAATACTAGAAGACAACATCTGTTTGAACCTTCAGTAACATCCAAAAGTTTTGGGGAAAGTGACGCTCACTTCAGTTTTCTGCTGAATGTCTCTTATGAAATGGTGCTTGCGTGCGTCATGAATTTCCGCTGTGATCATACATCCAAGTGAAAGGATAACGCTGTGTTTACACTAAATTTAGCTTGGCATGGATCAATCTGAAAACAACGGTCTCATGTTGCAGTTGCAGAAATGCCAGTTTTCTGTGTGTGGTCACTCGTTTTTGGTGGTTGTATGATGACACTGTTCAATCTAAATTTATGTTCATGTTGTGAGACCACTGTGCAAACATGAAACGGCGAGTTTTGATCATTGGTGTTGGTGCAACAGCAGTACAGTTTCATCAGAAATTGTATGTCTGTCTGCATTTTATTGCGGCAGGAACCCCTTTATGAAAAAAAACATTCAAATCCTTACCTGCCCTCGTAAGGGTGTGGCTTAAATGGTAACTTGGACCATATTTTCCCATGTTTTTGAGTCAAAGTGACTAATGGGGATCTCTGAATTTGATTCAGTGTTGAGTGAGCGCACAGCAGCCACAAAACAAGCTTAATTCTGTCAGGAAATTGCGCACCATTAAAATACGCTTGTCTATCTAAAAGTGGTGTTTGACACTGCCCAGCTCATATTGTTACTTTAGATGTTTGACACCATTATGGAAAGGATCCTACAGCTGCACCTTTCCTGTCTGTGATTTGACAGAACCTACAGGAACCAGTCTCCCAAGCTTCACAGCCTTGTAGCAAATGGTTCTCCCTCCTCTGCCTGTTACCCTCTTCTCTCTGTTTTTTTGTCAGAACTTCAATTTATGGTTTTATCCTTCTATGACGACCCTCATCCACCTTGTCAAAATCAGCTAAGCGTGCAACCATGACACTGAAAATCTTTACTTAACGCGAAGCTACGCTTTCTGTACTTTGACACAGCAAACTGTTCCTTGGCGGTGCGTTGCTACACTCACATTTCCACTGTTGACTTCCTGCAACAATTCACCTCACCTCTCCTGAGATCTCAGAGCAACACTACTCCTTGTTAGAGACACAGCAGATCAAATGAAAGAAACACAAAACATTTCATGTCTCTGTAGGGTCGTGCTGTCAGACACTTAGAATAACAATTTGATCTGCTCAGTGGCAAAAACAAGTACTTTTTAATAGCTCAACTGCCCATAAGGGTTATATTATAGCTTGTTTCTCACTCACACTAAAAATCCTAAACTTTATTTGTACGTTGTTCCCATTATTCACTGCACAAAATCACAGGAAAACAGAGTTCAGGTTGAAAAATATTTTAAAGTAAGGGTGTTTTCGGGCATTTTCGAAACACAGCTGGCGTGGGAACTTTGCTTAGTATTGAAAAAAGATAGTGTAGTTTCTGTTCATAGTAAGTGTGTCATTCTCTACATGTACGTATCCCCACAACAAAGAAACGGTGCACACACAAAAAAATTGCGTTGCCATTTCAAACACAAGATCAAAGGTACTCATGAGATGACGAGTGCTGAAGGCTTCAAAGGGTTCCTTTCTAACACTGAAGAGCCAGTTACAGTAAATACACCATCAAGTGGCTCCAATTAAGCCCGTGTGTTACTTCAGACCCCCGTCTGACACTCTTCTGTCAGATATTTTGAAGGAGTAGACTCTTGTACCACACTTTTACGCACAGGACATACTCAGTAGGGATGCACGCACACTGGGTATTGTGAGTAGAGACACCCAGTACCATTACACCCAATGCCCAGTGCGCAGCACAAAGTGCTCTTTCCACCTCTGAAATCCTAGACAGGTGGAACATCGCAACAGTGCGACAGTGATGCCACTAAACACCTGACAATTTGGGTGACACAGCCGTGCCCATAGGGATTTAGGCATGGCTATTCCTGTGTGCATCTACTACAAGACAAAGAAATCCCTCTGGCAGTGCAACCTGAGAGACGCCGCAGAGAGTTACAGTCGTGTGAGGATAGTTAAGATAGTCTATGTGAAGAGGCTGATCATTTTCCAGGAATTACGCTCCAGTTCTTGTGTACACACATGCTGAGCCTGTGTACTTTATATTTTAAAAAGTTAATTCAAATTCTGCTAACCATTATTCTTATATTGACAAAACAACGTGTCAATGACTTGTCAAAAAAAGTCACAGATTGCCAGAATAGCTGGATACAGATCAAGATCTCAGGTTTCATTTATTTATTTTTAGAGTTGTTTTTCTATTGAGACCAACCCAAGGCGCACCTTAATCATGCTGTTTAACCAGCATCTTAGTATGCCACACCCTTCAGGTGAATGGATTACCTTTGGAAAGAGAAGGAGTGCTCACTAAAAGAACAATGAGTTAAACTCAAACTTTATTTATATATAAAGCACCTTTCAAGCAGCCCAACGTTCTTCAGAGAGCAAATAAAAAACAAAAATAGGCAACAATGAATTGAAACTAGGAAAATGCAGAAATAAAACCTGGCTACACCATTATCAAATGTTAGAATAAATAAAAGTCAGTAAGAAGAGGGAAAAGAACAATTGTATAGACATCAAGGACCAATCCAGCAAGACACAAAAACTTTAACAATAAAACCATTAAAATGTTAAAAGTAAATAATAGTAAACCTGTTAAATAAACACAGGTATAAAAGAGGCTCATTAAGAAGAAGAAGAAGCCTAAAAACATTGAACAATCTTTGTTGAGGTCCATGTTGCTGTGATTTCTTTCCATGCATGCTGTAATGCTTTGAGGAAATGTGCAATCTGAAGGCAAATGTTATGCTGTAGTAGGAAACAAACGTGAACAACATTGTCATCAGATCAGATTTATCACAGGCTGATTGGCTGCAAGTCCATGCCATGCCCAGCTGATCTGATCCCCCATACTGTTGCTAGTTGGCAGCGTATGGGAACATCCACAGCCTTGTCATCGATCCATGTTCAGAACCCGTACTCTGTCCCCTAAGGTTAGCTCTGTGGAACATTCTGGGCTCAGGTCCCAGAGAATAGTGACATGTCAGCAGCCCATTCAAATGAACAGGCTGAGGGTAGCACTATGTTAGCAGAGCTGGGGATCGGGGAGGGGGGAGGGCATAGGGTGGGAGTGCTAAAACTGGTGCTGTGTTAAACATTACTGGGAGTAGACCAGGGAGCGTGGCTCCATGAAAGGTCTGGTGCTGCTGGATAGGCTGGGTGTTCAGAGCTCAGGACAAGGTGACACAACATTATACTGTTGGCAGAAATGGGACCGTGCCTTTTCTCCTTTTATCTGATTCTAATTTGATTTATTTAGGCCAAAAAGGGTTAAGCAAGGTGAATTGCTGTTCCAGAGTTCACTGTGCCTTCAATCTCTTATATTATGGAAAATGTGGCAGTCAGTAAAAACAAGACTAACAATCTCCAACCACACCAGAGGCTCTGTAGTGGTGCTTTTTAGCTGCTAGCATGGCAATATGTGCACAATGATAATAGAAGCAGGCAGCTATGAAGTCTGCCATGTTTACCTAAGTTTATTAAAATGTTGCCATGATTACATTTGATTATTAGCACTAAACACAAAGTACAGATGAGGTTGATAGGAATGTCATTCATTTTGAAGTCATGAAATCAACAACACATAAAAGTTTAATGTTGTAAAGTTGGACAATCGCCAAAGTGATTACAGTTCATCCCGAGGGGAAGATAAAAAACTCCACAAAACTCAGAAATGTCATAAAATGTCATAGCAGGCCATCCGATAGTTATAGATCCGAGCCAAAGTGTTCAACTCATCCCTAGAGCCAGCCCATTAAATGATTGTAATGACAAAAAATGATTGTGTCAATATTACGGCACCACTTTATTTGAAGTAGTGTGCCTAAGACTGACGTGACACCACTGACTGTTGTCATGAAGTGTCAATTATGTCATTCTTAATGGATTTGTGGTTAATTGACAGAATAACACTTACGTTATAGACAGTCAAAAGATAAATTGTTGATGACAGACGTCATATCTGATGCACATCCCTTTAAATAAAGTGTTGCCATAATTTCTAGTCCAGTATTTCCAGGCTGTTAGTACTTGGTGATTTCTAGAGTCTCTACTAGGGCTGTCAAAAGTATCGATACTTAGGTACTTTCTAATACCACGTTTAACGCGATACAATACAACTGTTAATTATATATTTTATAATATTAAAGTATTGATTTTTGAACCCTTTAGAAAAAACAGATCTACAATCAGAATGGTGCCATTCATGATTTAACTAGTGGATAATTTGCACCTCCTGTGTGGTCAACTGACAGTCGCACAGTGAGACCAATACTGTAGAGACGTTATCTGGTATTATGTTGAAGACATGAACACAGTTTAATTTTAAAAGCACGGCCCTAAAACAACAGTAGATGGTGAAGACGCCTGGTTGGTGCTGATATCACTTGGTACCATATTGGTTTGGATTGTCTCATTCTAAATGTTTTTTTGGACTTTATAACCCTTACTGATACCCCTATATCAAACTGGTGAAGACAAACCAAAGAAGGCATGGCAGGGCAGATTAAGCAATAAAATAAGGTGGAGAATTCAGATAAAATGTAATAAAACACACCCCAGTTGATTATGTGGGAAACACTGCATCTGGTCTTCAATGTGTTCAGTGACCTTTTCTTGTACCAGCACTGTGAGCAGGTTGTTTGAAATTACCCTATTTTGGGTGCCTAGTTTCTTTCTGCTATCTTGGTATCCAAAGATTTATTGAGTATCATTTATTAATAATAATATTGAATTGAATTTTGAGAGTTCCATTGTGACAACCTTATTTCCTACATCTTTGACACGTGTCCACAGAGGAAAGAAGCCCACCAGTCTTTGTATGCATGCTCTATATCTCTGGATCACGATCAGGCAGGAATACAAAGCACGTTGTGTCTTTAATAGGCTTGGCCTCCCTTGAACTTTTAGCTCTCTCACTTGATCGCATTTGATCCACTAAAGCGGCACCAAGGAAGAAATGTCAAAGCAACTTCCTCCTTTCAGTGTTTATGAATGTTTTGTTCCTACAGTCACTGAAATGCCAGAACTATTCCCCATAGTTCAGTTTGTTTTCTTAATGATAGCTTTAATATATTTGAGAGTTTGAAACAAACACTCTTGAAGATATGGTTCAGGTTGACTTCGTATGCTTGGTGTGTTCTGTGTGTGTTGCTCTCTGTTGCTGTTTTGATGTAATACAGTAGATGCGTCTTAAACGCGAATTGAAAACATCAACTTTGACTTTTCTTCTGTACGGCTCGCCTGTAGAATCTGTGTTCATGAGAATGAAAGTGCTGCTACCTCTTCGATTTGGAAAAGCAAAACTAAGCCTAAATGTGGAGTTATAAGAAATCAGCTTAATGTATAGAGAAATCCCCATGTCTGTGGATCTGATACTGAAACTGTACAATTCAAACGAAAGTGAGGTAGAACCCATTTCCTCTTTTCCTGCATCTCCTGAACTGACCGACTTGCAGGAAATCATTAATTTGTCTATTGTTATTTATTATATTAAATCTCTCAAATTCACAACTTTAGTCCCATTAGATTAATCATTGTTGGACATTAAACAAACAATAACTCTTCATGTCAGAATGAAGACGAATCCCAACAGAGTTTTATTTTCACTACTGAAGTAAACTGTAAATTATTTCTTGATACTTGATAAAATTCCTGTGACACTTAAATGTATTTGTCTATGGTAACATTGTGAAACGTTTTGTTCAGTCACCAACCTGAAATGCTGCAAACTGGAGGGTTTTTTTGGCATATTTGCTTGAAAAATAACTCAGTAGTTACTCATCATTATGTTATTAATTAAATGTCCTGCAATGTAAATAGAAAACGTTTTACGACAGCAGTCGCACGATGAACAGATTTATCTGAGCCTTATCTGGGGGCTTCTGTGTCTGAAAATATTTGAAAAATGCCAGTGGTGAGCTCTGGCTATTGGGTGACTGGCTGACCGGACGACAACAACACACACAATCAATCTCTGTTTTTGTCCGATGATAGCAGACAGCGCAGCTGACTGGTTTGGACTGAAGAGGAAATTAATTGAAGGTGATGGCCACACATTCCTGTCCTTAGATTTTCAGATGGCCCCTTTTTTAATGGGCAGAGCAATGGCAGGATTCAAAATGTCACCTCTGAAAACCGATCAGATATATTACTATGAGTACTTCTCTTAAATGTCAGGAATCTGTATCAGTTATAAATGATGTATTCCTGAATAGGAATTTAGCAGTGTGATGATAAAATGTTGGCTCAGTCTGTAGAAATAGGGTGTACACAGTACTAAAACGAGGGAGTGTTTGTCCTCATGATGTGAAGTGAGGAAAGGCAAATTTATTTTTTTTAATCTGAGAGCTTTGAATGGGAAATTAAATTAAAATAGTGGTTTTGCCAGCTCCTCTCCTTCAAACAAATTTTTGCTTTTTTTTATGTAAATCTTTCTCAGTCAGCCTTTGTTAAACCGGTTGTATGTAAGTTGAGTTGGATAGTCAAAGTATGTGGATTTCTTTGTCATTGTTGAAAACAAAGGAAGAAAAAGCTGAATTAATTTTACAGCACTTGCTGCATGAGCTGAGAACTAAGCTTCCAACAAATACTTGTAGTTCCCTTTTTTCAGCTTTTAATGCTGGTACTAACCACTGTCTATATAAATATAAATATATAACTTCACTTGGTGTGAAGCTGAGAGTGTTGTAGCTCTGGCGGTCACCATGTTGGCAGTTCTGCCTGTTTTGCCTCCTGGCTAATCTAAAAACGGGCAAGGACATGGATCATTGTGGACCTGCAGCTGGCCCAACGATGTCCCAAAGCTATCTGTAACAGCACTTGCCTGTTACTCGCTGTTAATTATTCATAACTTTAAGCTTTAATATAATTTGTGTGCGTTAGAGAGAAAATTTAGACCCTGTGCAGTCGTCATGAACGGGGAAAAACAGTTTTTCGTACCAGGCTGTAAACATGTTTATTTCTTCTGTGAAGTTGGACATTTTAGTATGGGGGCTTGAAGAGATTGACTCATTCTGTAGCCAGCCTCAAGTGGACGTTCCAGGAACTTCAGGTTTTGGCACTTCTGGATTCACACAACACAGCTACAGAGGTTGCCTGTTAGTACTAACACATACTGTGCATAAGCAGTTCATGACGGAAACTATAAGATCATGGAGCTTGCATGAATGAGATATTTTGAGATATATGAGTTTCCCATGAAAACGATTTAACAATGCTTTTATTTGTCTTTTCCAGGTCCTGTCATCACGACCACTGATCAGGTTCAATGAAAACCAAGGGGTAAGAACATCTCTCTCTCTTCCTGTTTGTCTCCTCCCATCCAGTGCACAGTTACAGTTAATTTTGTTTGTTCACATAAATAATTTTTCATGTTTTGCTGTTCATCGTGACTTGCAACACAAAAATGTAATTTTTATTTATGACACGCAAACATCAAACAAGATGATTATGCCAACACTGATGTCATCTTGCAAGCTAGCTTTTTTTTTTTTCCTCCCCCTAACATGACACTTTAGTGCCATGTCTTAAAGTAGCTGCCTCTGAGAGAAGCAGGAAAGATGCTGGTAAAGCTGTTCCAAATTTAATTATGCACTTTTTTTTTCCACGCGTGTCATGTGCTATGTCAACGCTGCTTGATCTTAATGTGCTAATATCACTGAGACCTGATCAGGCCTCTCTTCCAAGATTTGTTTTGTTCCCTTTTTTTTTTTTTTTTTTGCTTTGTGTCCTGAATGTACCAGACATCGACCGGGTCCTTCACCATGTCTGGCATGGCAGGAAAAATACTTGCTCTATAAAATGTCACGTCGCTGCCTTGTTTTTAATAACTTCTCACTCGCTCTGTCAGTATATCTTTCCCCTACCCTGTAGCGTGGTGTCAGACACAGTATGGAATATAAAGAATGATCACGTTTGTTTGTGTTGTTTGTAAGGACCTTTGTTTTTTATTCAGTCGACTTGTTTCTGTCCATAGTAGGATGAAACTTGATCTTAATGCACCAGTCTCTCTGAGACATCTCTAGGATACTGTAGAGTGGTTTTGAAGAGCTGATGCTTTTAAAATTTTCTCTCGGAAGTTTGATCAGATCAAAGCTCTCTGTTACTGATACCTTGTTGGTGGCGCACTGTCTAGTTTTACCAGTTTTATGATCAGCAATATTAAAACACTAACAATAATGCAATAAAAGTACTTCGAGGCTAGGTAAAGAAACAGCTGCGGATGTTTGCATCTGCAAATATTCACCACTGCAAAGCTTAAGTTACCTCTGCATGCCTTGCCTCTTTGCTGCAATAGTAGAAAGTCAATAATGCACAAGGTAGGCTAAGTGAAGAAACAAGAGAAGTAGCGAGGAAATAAGATTGTGGATTGATTTTGTATCTCAGAATGCAAGAATCCGTCTCTTTCTGTAACTGGTACATACTTTTCTTTTTTATGGTCGTTCGAAAACTCGCACTAGGGTGCCAGTACTTTGTGTATGAGCAATTAACTGTCCCCATGAAGCCAATAAACATCCTCATGCTCACAAGCATTTCTCCGCGCAAGCAGCTGCTTCCTGCATGGGCAGAGTTTGCATGTGCGAGCCTGCCCAGTCTGACATTCATAGACGGTCTATGTGCACTGCTTCACTGGCAAGCTGCAGTTCAGCGTGGCATCCAAAGAGCGGTTTCATTTTGTGACGTGTACAAAGATTTTGCAGGCTATCGATCTTCCTCCATAACATCGTCATAAAACGCTGTTTTTGCTATAAACATGGTCACAGTGTCTAAAGTCTCTGTCCTAACATCAGCTCTTACAGGCTCACTTCCAGTCCTACTGTACCCCACCGCCCTCCATATTGAGAAATGCGGGTTGAACTCGGGTCCTTGCGGGTGTAGAAGGTGGATTAATTATTAATGAACTGCTGCTTGCTACACTAGTCTTACACAAAGTGTGTCAGCATCTAAACTTCTGCAAATTTCTGCATTTGCTGAGGAGGATCGCTGCGTTGTTTACCCTGAAGTGCTTCCTCCTGAAGCTCGAGAGTTGCTACATCCTCAGATCTCAGCAGTGACACTGGGTACTCAGCAATAATGCAATGGAAGAACAATGAAAAGAAAGAAGTTGTATAAGAACACAAGGACGAAATGAATAACTTCAACTTTTTATATATATATATTATGACGCATCAACAACAGAGCTCCTTCCATTAAATTGATTATATGTTAATTTTACAGTACATATTTAAAGTATGCGACATCCTGCTCATGGAAGAAGGTGGAAGTTGGGAATGCGGGAAGACTGAGATGGCGCAGTGGCTTGTTTACTTTGACCTACAGTACAGGCACAACAGCAATTTACTCTTAAAGTTGACATTTTCATGTCTACGACACACAGGTAACAAGCAAAAACTGCTTACAAACAGCTGCACACCGCTCACATTATAGCACAACACCTGCCAACGCCTCATTCTGCCCATACTGCAGAGTAATATACACACAGCTTGCAAGCTCTTAATACACTCACCTTCTATATTCTCACGGTTAGCTGAGCATCCAGCGTCATTGTCTGGCGTGTATGTTGTCTTGAAGTTGGCTTGTTCCTATGAGATGATTTAGTTATTAGCTAGTTAAGATTTTATTTAGATTGTTCTTGTTTTAAATCTGATCGACCTGATTTATTTTTTATTGTAAAGCACTTCCGCACTTTGTTTTTGTTCATTATTATTAGCAGATGTTCATCATCTGATGTTTTTAGGCTGTTGAAATACTAAAGTAATGCATGTATTTTACTGTATTTCTCCATCATGGAGGAAAATCTGTTACTGTTAAGATCAGAATGCTAGTCAAAAGTGTGAAAGTGGCTAAATTTCTGAGCAGATGGCCTGGCTGTCATGACGTGTTTCCATTTTCATTCACTCTATTCATTCATCTCGTACAGCTCTCTCTGAGCTCTGACTAACTGTGCACAAACAAGTTTCTTACACCTTTTTTAGAAACGAAACGCTTTAAAGACTAAAAATGGATGAAAGATGCAAAGAAAACACGCAGTTGGGCTACATGAAGCCTATATGATACAGAACAACATGACTGACAAAGCCTACATTCAAACTCTTGCTGTTGAAGAGACTTAAAGCAAAGTTGTTTAACTTTTCCACCGTAAAATAACAAATTTGACGGGTAATCCCTGTACCCCTCTGCCTGTGAATATTATGTACTCCAGGTACCATCTCTTGCTAGAAATGTGTAAAACTTTACCATACACCACCAACTATTTTACTGATTTTGGTGAAACAGGATCATATTTTCTGGTTTTCCCTCTGATGTCCTCCAGCTGCTCCACACAACTCTCTGTGATTTTTATAGAGTTTCCTGATGGACAGTAAACTGCTGTGAACTATAGCTGCTGTTAGCTCAGTTTGTTAGCTGCGCTGTGAGCTCAGACACAGGGTGAGTGTTTGGACCACTGGGATTAGAAGGTTTTCAGGCCCAGGGTCAGGATGACTGTTGAGGGGACAGTGAAACAGAACTGATGTTATGCCAGAATAGGAGCTGGTGAAGTGGCCATAATGACCCAGGCAAAGAGGAGGCTGATGGAAGAAGCTAAGAAGACATAGATGAAAGAATGACCAGGCAAGATTTACAGCAGTGAACCAGCTGCTGTGTCTTCTGTTTCTGCACTTGCATATTTATGACTGGCGCTGCTATAATATAGCAAAAAAAGCAATTTCTGCGTGATGTTGCCGTAAAGCATCCTGTGCAGATTTTTGATACGTGCATCCTACCTTCATAATCACTGAATAAGTAGTTGGCAGTGAGTGTATGGAGATGTTGTGTCTTACTCTCCACCTTCTCTGTCTGTCTCTGTGAATTACTGTTTGTAGCGTCGTTTTTCGGGCCACTAAGCATATGTGGCAAGATATCAATCATAGCCTTTGCAGTGCGCCCAGCATCATTCTCACTAGTCCACCCTTCCACAGCTGTTTGGCCATTTAGTATGTTTAATCGGCCGCAGAGGCAGTCTGAGAGAGAGAGCTTGTCAGCCTTCGAATCAGCAGTAGTTTGGTTTAAATCTCACTTTTTCTTGAGGTGTTCCTCAAGTTAAAGACCACAAATCAAAAAAGCAAAACTATCCAGTATCAATGTGTCTTTATAGTTTGAACACACGATGATATTGTGTCAACAAATTGACAGCGATCTTAAAAAGAGTAGGCTGTCTTTGTCCTTAGTTATTTTTACAAACACAGACTGCTGACTAGTTACGCAGCAGCACATTGTACATGTCCTATTGAGGGTCAGCTGGCCATTGGTCACTGGAGACACACGTTGTTCTGCTTTAAGTAAGGATGTGGTGACTTGTGGTGGCGCAAAGCATGTGAACAGTCAGCACATTTCACCATCTTTGATGTTGTCCTTGTGTGTCAGACCTCAGTCTCTGACTGATTTTCTTCACCGTCTCTTCACTCCTCTCTCTCCCCCCCGGCCTCCGAGTGAGGACTAGATGAAGTGCGTGGGGGTCAGTCCTCTCCAATGACCCCAACCTGAAAAGAGGCATTGTTTGCTTAGATGCCATGCAAAATGAGAAGATGAGGCTGGCTGCAGGCGGAACAAGGAGGGAGTGGTTGGACAACCTGTTTAAAATCCACTTCCACCCTCCCTGTATAAAGGGGATTATTACTTGAAGATGGTGTGTTTCATTGTCAGTCCCTGCCCTTCATCCAGCATTTTAAATAATCTCTCCAGACTCTTTTAATGTCTGCTCTTCTGACTTCTTTTTGCGCCATTGGTCTGTTTTGTCTAGGTTTTAGCAACAGCAGGATAAAGCTTTGATAAAGACTTGAACAGATGCTTGCGTGTGCGTGTGTGTTAGAGAGAGAGAGGTTTTTAATTTACAGATTTTTAACGCAGGCTCGATGTTACAGGACCCACAGCTAGATTATCCCTGTAACTAGAGCGAGTGACTTCTGTTTTTCAGTTGATATAGTGTCCATACATGATATAATTTACTTAAGACCGAGTCCACATTATTTATTTCTCATTGTCAAGAGCAGAAAGACATGGACGTGAAACCTAAAACGTCAGGCATCCCAAACTTAAAACAGATTTATATCACGCGTCACTTATATACACACAGCGTTGAAATTAAATTAAGCTTGTCAGTAACACCCACTCTCAAGGTGTACGGAGAGACTGTTGTGTAGTCTAGATGCACGGTAAAGACAAACCAGAGAAAAGCCTCACGCAGTAACACCAAACAAAGGAGCGCTAGCTTTCATCTTAATGTTGACCCATATTCTTTGAAACTCTCTCATACATGAGCAGAATAACGTACTGTGGTTGCGACACTCACAAAGTCAGTTAAACCTGAGCCATTTGGTGTGGAGGAGCGTCTTTCATTCCCTACGACGTGAGTCAGTGAGTCAACTGAGTCACTCCCCGATGCCTTGCTCTCAGTCGCTTCCTCTGCCTCTTAATCATCTCTGGATTCACACACTCAACCTATCGCCTCTGTGTTTCTGCAAGAACGCCAGTGCAGTAATATGGTCGCACCAGCTGTAGATTTCAGTTTTTCAGCACCATGTCACCATACAGCTTGTATCACTGCCAACCCTCGTCCTACAAGCAAACATTTTCATGTATTCAAACTGCCACAGTGCTATGATGTTCGTATAATGCGGCTTTCACCATTTAGACTGTGCTGCAAAAGGTTTAATGATCGTAAGCGTGTAATTTACCTCTGTAAATTCACACTTTAAAGCAGAGACCAGTGAGGATGTGTGGCTGAGAATGGGATATCTGGAACTTTTCCTGTTGCTGGAGGTGGCAGCAGCGGCTGGGGGACGTCTGCAGCACAGACACATAGCTTTTAACATGCCGCACTTAGCCAAGAATGCTGTTTCGGTGTAGTAGTTTGTGTTGGGCAAGCGGCAGGGATGAAGCAGTAGTGCAAGTAAAGAACAAGAACAATCAGAACTTATAATGTTAACGTATCTTGTTACCCGGAGGCAGGTCAGCTCATCTAAAGGATTTCAGGCTATGTTTTGTGATGGGGGTTTTATGTTTTACGGGGAAGGGTTTTCACCTCTGTTGCCAAAAAGGTTCCCAGCTCCACCTCCTGCTCTGATAAATGTATGCTTACTAGCATAATGCAGCGTCTTCATCGTCCTTGTTTGTATTTTTTAAATTAGATCAGTTAGTTGATTTATTCTTATGAGGTGTTACAGGCAGTGTGTGTTATGTTATATACGAGTGGCACTTTATTGATAACGTGAGAGCACATGAGGGCAAATAAAGGACACTGCATTTATTTATAGTCGGCCACCTGCAGCCTTCACACGCGTCGAGACCTTTTGGTAAATAGAGCCGAGCTGCCCACAGTCGGGGCGTGTGTCAGTCCCAGCAGCAAGTCACAGGCTGTTCCTGTGCCTGATCTAGGTTAGGTCACAGGCAATGAGCTGCTCACTAGTCATGAAGACCTGCACCGGGGTACTAATCTAATTGGTAACTTCAGCTATCTTTTGTTACCTTGACTCGAGTGTGATGCACAGTCCTTGGCTGTGACACAGTTCTTTGATGCTCAGGAAACGGAGCCGAGCAGGGGGTCAGCCTGCCCGGTCCTGCTGGAAACACAACCCTCTGCCTGCTCTTACCGCTGGACTGAAACTACTTTAAGTGGATTTTTTCTTTACAGGGCTTGGGGAAATTAATTCACTCTTGAATGCACATTCTAATGATAGGGTGTTTAAAGCTATTTTGAGGTGGGATTGGGTAGACTCGAGTGGCATGGCAAGGTTTCAGTGTCACCCTGTGCTTTCTCTGCTTCCTCTTTAGCGTTTCTCTCTAAGAAGATTACTTCTTATACTGCATTGATAATGTTCCAAATTCACTTTTACCGTCAGGCAGTGGGTGAAGTGGTACAAGATGTATTTTAAAACAAAAATGCAGCATCTGCATCCCACTTGTCAAATTATTTTCTCCGTTTAAACAAAGTGTCGAACAGCTTGGTGATGATTAGAGGTTTGCAGAGCTTGGCAGCACTAGTTCACCGTGGTTAACCCCACCACTCCTCTGTAGTCTTCTAAAAGTAACACCTGCCGTGTGGGAGGAAGGTAATTCAGGGGGTGGAATGGGATGTGCGTAACTGTGCCGAAGCCCACAGACAGCAGAAATACCTATCATACTTCTGTTATAGTAATTTACCTGCGGTTCCTACAATCACACGTTGGGAACACAAATAAGAACACTGTCGCTCCACAGTGCAGAGTCTGTCGGTGGAAATAAGCTGGAAGAAGCTGCATTCTGGGAGGCTTTCTAAATGTGTGTGGCTCAATCACAGCCCTGCTGTCTGGGCCAGATTTTTTTTTTTAGGTGTACAGCGCTGGCATTTGTTTATAGTACTGAATACATCAGGAAGAAAAATGAGCGTTTAAGTCTACAAATAGGGTGCGGACTGCAGTTAGTCATCCTTTCATAGCTCTCGTCTGAAAAGTATCTCACTGATGCTGATAACACAAAGAAACACATCTATGATGATGGCAAAGTTAAGTTTTACACATTTAACGTAGATAACAACAATAATTAAATAAATGGAATAAAACACAATAATTCTGTCCCTCTAATACAAAACAAGATGCCATTGCCTTTATCCATACATCTATCAAAGGTACATGGATGTTTCTCCAAGATAAAGCAATCAGTGACTGTTCAGGACTAACACTTCCCTGGATATACCAAGTACACATAATCTGCTTGGTGAGGCACGCCAACAATCTTAGATATAGTCAGAAGAACTTTTCAACCCTTTCCCAATCAGCCTATTATATATAGGCTGTATTGTATATCTTGAATATCCAGTCTCCGTGCCTCTAGTCTGTCACCAGTGGACTCTTTATCACATGACATCAGAGCTATGTAGAATAAAGAAATCTGTCTCCTCCCCTTTAGGTGTATAAGTGTGTTTTCGAGATGTGATCGTGCTGGTTCAGAAAGAAAAACGTGCCTCTGATAGTTCAGATAGTTTTGTCCAGGAATATTAGTTTCATAAAAACTTTTTATTTATTGAGTGTGGGCAGGACGTTGGCAGCCTTGTTCTGATACCAAATCAGTGAGAACACCTCAGCATCTGTTAATGTCATTATGTTTCTCTTCTTTGTCTTCAACAGAAAATTTCAATACCACGGTCAGAAAATTCCAGTGAACTGCAAACGTTTACTTTCTACCTGTCGAATGTGGGCAGAGATAACCCCCAGGGCAGCTTCGACTGTATCCAGCAGTACATCACCAGGTGAAGGCAAACGGCGGCGCTCACTCACTTTCACTCTGAAACTCTATTCTTCTTTTTCAGAAACACAAATTCACCAAGTGTAACTAACCTTACTGTCTTTGAACTGTATAAATAATCAGCAGTCTTTAGACGGGTTTACCTAATGAGTGTTTCCAGGCAGGCAATCTGTTTGTTTAACATAGCTGGGACCTGAGGTCAATCATTGTTTGGCTCCTTCTAGCAGCTACTAAATGGAAAAATGGAGCTACACTGGTAAATTATGTACTTGCCCAGTGATACAGGAATGTGACACATCAAAATTAATTTCAATTCAATCATGACTTATTATATAAAATAGTTTTGAAGGAGAGTCAAGTTGTCACAAATTAAAGCAGTGCATACATTTTCATTTTTGGTCCTGTTCTGTTTTCAGTGTAAAATTCAAATTTCTAAGTCATTCATGCATTCATAACTAACTAGCTAGATTTCTGTCTTTGCTCTCTGGCATGATCTCTCGTCTTCAGCTTGTCCAAAACTCTTTGATTTGGACAAAGAAACACGATCACATCACACCTGTTCTGGCATCCTTACACTGGTTATCAGTTGCCTTCAGAGTTCATTTTTAAATATAAACTGATTGCTTATAAACCCCTGAGAGACCTTGGCCCAACTTATTTGATCTTTTAGTTCCCCATGCTGCCTCTCTCCCCCCGAGATCCTCAGATGAGTAATTTCTAGTTGCTTCTCGTCCAGATTCATACACAAAGGCCGTTGTAGTCAGAGCTGCAAAACTGTGGACTGACCCGCCTGAGGAGATCAGGGCTGCAAATTCTGTCAACTGTTAAAAGTGCACTTTTATAAAAGAGTGATTTAGTCGATTTTTATATTCTATGTCTATTTTATTCTAATTTGTATTGATTTTTTTATTGCCTTTTAATTTATTGTTATTGTGTTTTTTTTATTGTGTTCTGCCTTTTTGTAAAACACTTTGTAACTGTTTTTGAAAGGTGTAATATTATCAAAATATATTTTGTAGAAACAGACAGACCTTCTTATGACGTGGGCTCTTCCCTTCATTTGAATCAAGGCCTTTAAACTCATTCTGCACACTTTCTCCAGTCTGCAAAGAAAATGTCTTGCCTGCATCAAATGAAACAGATGTTTGGGTTAAAGAGGAAGGAAGTAGAGAAACAGAATGGGGAACAATAAGAACCTTCTGCTTTTTCTTTCTGACCCGATTATATTGAAAATGTTTTCAACAAGTGGGTCAGGTGGAGTTCATCCACATCTCTGACTGGATCCTAATCAACCTCGAGTTCTCATCTAAAACCCCAAATGACAGAGCTCGGCTTCCACCGACTGCGCCAGCGCCATCTCATTTTCTGCCAAATCCTCATCAAAGTGGAGGGGAATCAAAGCGAGCCCGGAAAGTCAGGAAAGAATGGGATTTGATGCGGCAGTGAGTCGTACTGTGGGAACCCACAGTTGGATGGAAATTGAAAAAATAATAGTTGTGCCCTCAGGGTGTTTAATTGATCTCATCTGAGCAGGAATGCACACTGAATCATTTGGGTTATTGTAAATGGTGGTAGACTTAAGTTTAATGCCGAGTAGTGGTGGATTTATGTTTTTAAGGTCACATCCTCCAAAATAAAAGCTATTGCTTTGTTTCCTGTCTGTCTGTCTATCTGTCTCTCACCCTCTTCCCCTCTCACGTCTCCACTTTGTTTTGGCAGTGAAGGGAGCATTCAGCTGGATTGTTTGGGTGGGATCCAGGACAAGATTACAGTATGTGCCACAGATGACTCATACCAGAAGGCCAGGGAAAGCATGGCCCAGGTTGAGGAGGAGACTCGCAGTAGGAGTGCCATCGTCATCAAGCCTGGGGGGAGATACGTAGGTGAGGAGATATGATACACATGCAGACCACCCATCATGCCCGGTCAGTTTTACATCTCTCAGTCCCGGGTTTGCAAAGACTCATAACACAGCTTCTGGTTGACCTGGAAAGACATATTTTGTTTAAATGACTTAAAGGTATTAAATGGTATTAAATGGAAGAATTTCTGTACCTTGCAAACATCCAGATGGTTCATGTGTTTGTGTAGCCATTCTCCACTGGTGAATGAGTTCACATTGCAGTAGACGGGTTGTTGGGGTCTGGAGCTGAATGTCAGAGAGCCAGCGCACTGCCAGCATGCCTCATCTGTAACCAGGACTTTATTGAATTTGATGGCAGTTTCTTCCTCAGTGACCAAACATATAATGTGCCGCATGCACACCGATTCTCCTTTCTACCTAAGCCCCACGAATGTAATTTAAACACACACAGGCAAAAACACATCAACTTTTCTGACTTCATGTGTCGGTCTCCGACCTGCAACAGACGCTAGAAGCAAACCACAGCAGCGAGTCTAAAGTGTTTAGTCCACGTGTGCCGTGGAGCCAAACAGTGTTTTGGTCTCAGTAGGAGGCAACACAGGATTCGTGTGAATCACCCGAAAAACGTCTCAGTGGGAGAACGTGATAATAGATGATGTTTGTAATAGAAGGTGAGTTTGGGTGGACGTGGCATCGTCAAAGATCAGTGCATGATACATCTTTTTGTGAGTCATCTGCAAGTTCTCCGCCATTATCGCTCACTGAGTTAAGCTGTTGACAGAAATTGTATTTCTCTGAGATTAAAGTTATTTTCTGTTCTGAAGAATACAAGCAAGCGCTGGCTCCCAGCTAAAAAGTCACTTTCTACCACTTTCATACTGTGATTTTTAAATTCTCATCACAGATTCATCTCAATAGCTCAACTGGTAGAGCAATCGCCTCATAGACTTACTGCAACAGCTCAGGTTCGATTGTGGCCTTTTGTCATCCTGTTTTCTCTCCTCTGTAAAGTGAATTGTACACTCTAGAACGTTCTGTTTACTCTGATATTTCTTGTCTAACTTCTCTAATGTAAAACCCTTTCTGCACTTCTGTCACCCCTCCCACACCTCAGGTAAGAAAGTTCAGATCCGGAAACCGGCGCCTGGCCTTTCAGACATCGCCCCGTTACGGAGGACGTCTCGGCCTGTCATCATATCGAGCAATTCGCTAAAGAAGGGCACAGCTCAGCACAGGCCTCTCCGGGAGCGCCTGGTCCACCTGTTGGCTCTCAAGCCGTACAAAAAGCCTGAGCTGATCCTGCGATTGCAGAAAGATGGCCTCCTTCCATTAGACAAGGACTCACTGGATAGCCACCTGCAACAGGTTACACACACACACACATTCATTGCCTCAGTATTTTCACCTTTAGTCACTCACAATGAGGCTGTCCCCTCTGATTTTCCTCAGCCTGCACTCAGGCAAAATAGACTCACCAGTGCCTCTTTCTCATTCCCTAGGTGGCAAACCTGAATGCGAGAGACAACACCTTCACATTGAAGGACTTTTTGTATAAGGAAGTTCAGAAGGACTGGCCAGGCTACACAGAAGGAGACCAGCAACTTCTCAAGAGAATCCTCTTTAGGTACGTCTCAGATGTGGATTACTCTCTGACGTGAAACCCTGTGATGATTTTCATCAGCCATAAATTCTGAACAGCTGAACAGTTTGTTTTTAAATGTGGAAAACATTGAGCGCGTGCATCTTTTCTTTATCAGTCTACTGTCCTCTTGTTGGTCACTTCACTTTTTTTCCCACTTAACACAGATGAGGTTAGGGGAGTTCATATTGTAACTTTTGGTAAATAGGTCTTAAGTGATTTAACATACCAGCAGCCTGAAGTCCCTCAGCGTCTGAACAACAACAGCTGATACAGGAGCAGTGGACTGCCATGTACCAGATGTTTGCATCCAAGTTTACTATATTTGATATACGTACATTCGGACACTTTAGTGTACAGAAAGGGGTTTGCGACCAAGACAAAGCACCTTGTTTTGCTGTTTGTGTTGGCCACAGGGTGATGGCTCTGGCATGTAAAAACATGTAAGCTAAACATTGTATAGAAATGACCTTTAAAGGAATGTAAGCTGGCACAATCTAACCGATTATGGTATGTGAAATAGGATTAGGATATAAAAGCCTCCACTTGAAGTGACTGGACGGCTCGTGACTGTGTAAAACCCAGTTTTTGTCGAGAATGTCAGGTGTGTCTCCGGGAAGATTTGCCTCAGTGTGCTCCACTGAATTTCATCTAAGTGTTGTATTTGTTGACGGCATGAGCTGCTGGCCGTCATCCCAGTGGAAAAATCTGGTTTCTCAGGATCTGGGACACTAAGGAAAAGCAAGCTCCCAGCTAAGCTATATATAGACCAGGCAGCAATGCTCGGTCCTCCGTTTGTGTTTACGTAGTGGAATAGCTCCTATTCATGATAAGCTTGGTTTTACCTGTGGTGCAAGTCTAAAAGCAGCTGGAGTGTTAACACCGAGTGACCAGAAGAAAGGAAACACATTCATGGTATAATGCAAATCAGTAAAAGTGCAACATATACGGCTTTACATGTCCAACTTTTGCTGACTCCTACTGATTCATCTATGTTTTGTGTTGTATTGGGCTCTTCATCTACATATATGGACAAAAACAGCTCACAATATCATGCTACCTGATGTCATATGTAAAGCATGCTTATGCATGCACACTTGCACTGTTTGTATCTTTTTTTTTTTTTTTTTACTGTACTTTGAGCTCTGTTTTGTGAGTTTATCAGCTGACAAACAACCACAGCCTCCCACCTAACACCACCTCCCCCTCGGCTGCTTTTTTGAGCTAATGCAGTCAGTCACGCAGGAGTAGCACAGCAACATGATTGGAACGCACATGATGCAACAGTGTTCCAGCACATGCTGATCTGTGTGTGAGGTGGCACCGGTCCAAGGTTCAACCATATCGGCCAGCCTGCTGTCTCACTTGTAGCTCCCACACACACGCCCTGACTGAAGCAGGGTGGAGCAATGACAGGACTTTGTGTACCCAACTGCCCCCTTCTGATAATGTCATCAGCAGCATCTCTGCATGTGCAAAGAGGTCTTTTACATTTCGGATTATCAGAGAGCTGTCGATCTTGTTTGTCTAGCTGGAGGTTGGCACAGCTGTTTTGTTTTGACACATGAGGTCAGAGTTTAGCGCATCATAATCAGTCTCTGTTCACACCTAGCACTAAGATGGTTCTTGGCTGACGTGATCACACGCGGGTAACTCTAAACACAGTCACTGAAGCCTCCCGTGGAGGCGGGCAGGTATGAGGCGGTGTGAAAACAAATGCTGATCCCGTGTGCTGTGTGCATATCGTCTGCTAAACAACCTCTGCACCCAAAGTGAGCTGCAGTACAGTAAATACCCTTTCACTCTGTCATCCCATTTTCTCACTTATCTTGAACCAGCTGCCAAAATATTTCAACCGTTAAATAAACACGCAGCAATGTGAAATTATTCTTCTACGGAGAAGAATAATGTGTCTTTACACAGAAGATTGTTAGACTGGTAGAAAATATGTAAGGAGGTTTAATGTTTGATATTTTGCCATGTCCATTTTTCAAAGTGAAGTAAGTGGTTATGACATAACGCTCCTCTGCCAAGTAGGTCCTCCTTTGCTCTGTTGTCATAGCTACCCACTCAGCTTCACAAAGCAACTGCTGTAACTTGTTTTTAATGTCCTCATACATCTGTGGACTTAGCTTGTCACTGAAGAAATGGCAACTAAACATAGTTTGTGTTGTTGTGACATGTCTTGGGGTAGGAGAGTATAAATCGTTGATAACATAAATCGCTGATAATGCCGATGATGGCTTTAGCCTTTGGTGTGCCTGGTCAAAGTAGTTAGTAACACGTTGTTATAAGACTTCAATAAGGAGGACTTCGAGGTGTCAAAGTTAAATTTGTTATTCTCATACAAGAAGGTGCGTATAACAGTGCAACACACAAAAGAGAAAAAGGCTCCCCGTGGACCTCTCACAGTTGGTTCTTATACACTCTCTAATGGGCCGTCTCGGACACCTCCCCATAGATACAGAAGGCATGGCAGGTTTTCTTACTTTCCCTTAATAGAGCATTTCCCAATTTAAATGTCACCACTCTGACCTGTCCCTGACCCTTGTTCCAGACTTCCTCTATTCACACATTAACCTGGACTTTACCTTACCCAACCTTAGCAACAAAGTCATATTAGAGAAGTGAAAAACAAAACATGCAAGGAATAGGAACTCACGTACACATCTTAAGTTTTTAAGACATATGAAACACAGTTTAAAACAAATTTTTATAACACACTTAAACTTGAAGAACAATCAGATCTAGTTGGAAATGGAATTGCTGTGTCACCTCAGAATAGTGTTCCTGTAGTGATGGTTTACAGTTTAGGTCCTACATAAACGTTATCAACCTTTCTTCTGTGTGTGTTCACTGTCTTAGGAAACAGAACAGCTCTGCCCCTCCACTGGAGAGCCCGCCCAAAGAGCTGGCCAGCAGCTCGCCATCTCAGGTGAGCTTCCTGTTCCCTCCGCACACTCCTTTTTCCCTGAGCCGCCTGTCTCTTCATCCGTTTCCTCTCCTGTGGCAAAGACGGATAATACTGTCATGATGTTTCCAGTTTGTTAAAGGTTAACGATTTACGTTAAACTGATATTTCAAGTAAGTTTCTTAAAATAAAATCACCCCATGGCAAAGCCTGTTTTTTCCACTTCCTGGCAGAGCGTTGAGACTCTCGAACCGCTTGATGTTAATTCAGCAGAGTGTAAATACACTCTGCACAGTTAATCTTTAACCAGAGCTTGTTTGCCATCAGCTTTTCCTGTTGGGTTTCTTTTTTTCCACATTTGCATCAGTTTAACAAACACTATCGCTAACTGGGTTGTCATTGCACTCTGGTGGTTTCTGCTATTTTCCAGGGAGGATTTTTTTTTTCTAAATTATCTGGCTCCCTCCAAACTGATTTGTGTCTCCTCTGTGAATTTCAAAAGTGCTTTTACTGTACATTTTCTGAACTGATTCCACTTGACCAGTATGACTTACTTAGAGTTGTTATGAGCTCTTTAACCCCCAAATACTCCCCACGGTACACTTAATTTTACTGAAACTCTGCTCTGTCCTCATTGCATAATTCATTCCTTCATATTCCTTGTCCTGCTGCTCTCTTTTTAGGTCAGCCCAGACTGCCGTGTTTACCCATTGTTTACACTTCCATTAGGTAGAGGGAGGAGGAGCTGCTCTCTCATATTTATAGCCGCTTCCTCTCAGATTCTTCTCACCTCAGACACCTACTGTATGCCCCTTCTTTTTCCGCTCTCTCCCTCAGTAAACAGAGCACACACTCGAGCAAACAGTAACGCAGGCTCTTTTAGATTTACTGGTATAAGATGACAGCTCCACAGCAGGTAAAGCTGCTTCTAAGCCTCACATAGGTAAAGCGATGGATCAGGGAGGGCAAACAGGGTGAGACCGCGTCCGTGTAAAGTAGATAAATCTGGAAATAGCTTCCTTCCGTTTTCCATTCACACTGGAATGCAGAAACGTGGTGAAATCTTTCCGCTGCACATCACCCATGTTATCATGGACGTTTTTGGGTATAAAAGTAAACAAATAAAATGTCTAAAAAAACCAAAGAAAATATATTAGACATTGCCCGTAGTCTAAAGATCCTTGCGGACTCAAACCAAGCTCCTAACTTTTATTTTTCAGAACCTGAAAGTACTCCTGTTGGGACAGCAAGCACACAGTGACTGGGTCAGCCACTCCCAAAGACATTAGTGTGGGCTGGGTCAAACAGGGCCTGTGTGTAATGTAATCCCTGGTATTGTGAAGAGACAGCACAGTCATCACAGTCTCAGTGCTACTGAGAATACAAATCCTCTAATGGTCTTTCTTTGTACTCCTTCCTTTCTTTGTGTTGCTTTCTCCATCTCTGTGCTTGTACTGCTCACTCCCTTGTCCTCCACAGCTCAGACCATTTTTGTTTGCTCTGACCTGAACTGTAATTTTCCTCTCGTTCAGTCTGAGGTGAATTGAATTCCTATTGAAGCCGATCTTCGGTTCTGCCACACTAAAACTGCTATTTTTCTCCCAGAAACGGCCTGCTGCTGACTTCATCGACCCCCTTGCCAACAAAAAGCCCCGAATATCGCACCTCACCAGCAAGGTTGCAACAGCCCCAGTCAATGGCAAGCTCAACTCCTCAAACGGCAGAGGAGAGGCAGGCGGAGCGCAGGCAGGAGTGGCGGTTTCTATGTCAGACAGCGGCATGACGTCCAGCTCCCAGCCGCTCCCTGTGCTGGACATCCCTCGTCCTTTCGAAGCACTGTCAGACGTCAGTAACGACTCCAGCCACAACGGGAGAGACTGTGACTCTCAGGAAACGGCGGTGTCTGAGAGGCTCAGCCAACCTCCTTCGCTATTCTCGGGCTCAACGATGCTTACTGCGCCCAGCATCGGCACATCATCTCCTGGACACACGGTCCTGGAGGGCCCCCGGGACAAGAGTCCATCATCCTGCAACAACAACAACGCCAAGTCCAGGAAGAAGTCAAAAAAGCATAAAGACAAGGAGAAGAGCAAAGACAGGGAGAGGGTAAGAGAGAGGGCGCAAGAGAAGGAGAGGAAGAGTCGTGAGGAGCGTGTGCCTGAGCCTAACAGAGCCTGTGAGATGAGCCCAGGAAACCTCAAAAGCAACAGTATTCCACACAAAAGCACAGGTGAGAGCAACACAAGCTCAAAACACACACACACCATCAGATCATCAGTTTCATAGCTGATGAATCAGACAAGAGATTTCTGAATAAAAGTAGTACTTCATACGTGGACAGACACCAGTTAGTCATCACTGTGCTGCTGTCATCATGTGACCGGCGCTTGACTCACCGATTGAATGGAGACCCCTGCTGTTCATCTTGTTATGCTTTTTAAACTCAAATACACACCAGTGAATCCCACAGGCAGACAGCATCGCTGAGAGATGAACGATGTGAACAAAAGAAATAATTATCTTTTGGGGGCAGTTGCACCACAGCTGATGAGACTGAGCAGAGATGAAGTATTCGTATTAATGGATTAATTTAACTGTTGCCTCGTTTCAGATCTGAATGGAATGTGCAACAGTACCAGTATTCCCACGTCATCACCCGAGTCGGCAGACTATTTATTGTGAGTATTTAACAATTTTGGGTCTCAATAGATTATACAGCTTTCGAAAAGAAGTACAATATCACATCATATATCACATTTTGCAGCAGTCTGGCACCAAGGCTTTTAGAGTCATAACTCCAAGTGTGAACACAGATATCTGATTCCCATTACAGAGAAATTAAATATCTGTGTAGAAATCAAAGAAAAATGCTCTCCTTATAACACAAGGACTTGTCTGAGAAAAGAAAAGAGGTCATCTAGTCGTAGTTTTCTGTGTTTATTACAAACAGGACTCATTTGGCTTTTAATTGAGTAACAAATGTGAAGTTCAAGTTGTAGCCGAGGGGTAATGGAGGAGTTGTTGGGGGGGGCCCCCGCAGTGTTAGACTTGCTTTTTTAGTTTTTGTTGGTACCGCTCCTCATGTCTTTTCTGTCTACTATGCTGTTGTTCTTCTCACTTAGGCCCAAAACCTGGAGGGACTTTTGTAAACGCTTTGTGACTCTCTCTCAAAATCTCTACTTTCCCACCTAGGAAGTACACGGTGATCGGCTCTCCGGAGCAGCGTCAGAGGTATAAAAACGATTTCAACGCCGAGTACAGTGAGTACCGGGGTCTGCATGCTCGGATAGAGGGCATCACCCGGCAGTTCACTGTGCTTGACAACGAGCTCAAACAGCTCCAACAAGGCACAGACAAGTACAAGGTAGATTTCCCCAAAGGACGCACACTTTTTAACTCCTTCTTTCTATTTTAGTCATACCTTTTTATATTCTTTTTTTGTGTGTCTTCTCTTCACAGACAATCCACAATCAGATACTTCAAGAGTATCATAAAATAAAAAAGGTAAGTTTAAGTCCCACCGCAACAGATTTTGATGGCACAAAGTGTCTGAGTGCGTTTCAGATTGTGACTATGTGCTTTTTCATATCCCTTCCAGACTAATCCAAATTATAGTCAAGAGAAGAACCGCTGTGAATATCTACACAACAAACTGGCACATATAAAGAGACTTATTGCCGAGTACGATCAACAGCAACTTTAAAAGTAGTTATTAGACATTGTTTCCCTGTTATCTCTGGAAACCAAGCAGATAAAGGAAAACTCTGGATTCCGCTTGTGCTAAAAAAAAAAATTCTCATGAAAGATGCCATGAAGGGAGTATTCCCCTCATTGGGGCCAAAGGCTCCGATGAGGATTAAGCAGGACACTTCTTTTTTTCTGTCTCTTTTTTTTTTTTTTTTATTATTTTATTTTGAAGTTGGGTTGTGCCCGGTGTGGCGAGGTCCGTCTGTGTAGTTTAAAATGCATCCAGAAAAAAAAAGGTTCTGTGTGTGGCTTTGTTTTTTTTCTCAACAGCCCACCCTGCTTATAGCGCACAGAGGGCTGAAGGAGTTCCCACTTTCTTGGGAGATATCCGAATAATCTTTCCTGCTTTTCAAACTGGAGAGAGACAGGCAGATTGTACACCAAATGCAGTTCATTTGTTTTTGAGCAAAGAAAACATACAGATTTCCCCATTTACTGAATTGAATGATTGTGATGAATTAATCTTTCTTTTTTTTTTAATTTATTTTTGACACTTAACTGGGGGGAACTGAGTCTGTTTTACACTCCTCAATATCAGTACTTAAAAGCTGTCTCTTATTTCCCTGTCCTCGCATCTTGAATGTCAGCCAGTATTTTATTCAAAGCTGCCTTGCCCTTCTAATTGTCAACCTGTTGGCGTTTTTTTTCCTCTCTCTCTCTCTCTCTTTCTCTCTCTCTCTCTTTTAAAGAGATGCAGATATTACTGTTGATTAAATCAAAACAATGCCTCTAAATGCACAGAGTCAGACGCAGGTTTGTGCGCTTGGCTTTTCTTTTCTAAAGTCGTGCAGATGTCTTAACAGAGGGGACGTGTGAAAGTTTCCAGTCACTCTTGAGCGTTTCTTTTTGTTTTGTCTTTTGAACACGGTCTCCTCACTCGGTCATGACGAGCTGAAGTGCTTGTTCATCCATTACAGCAGTGGTCCTCTTTAGTTATGGTTCATCATATCGTATCAGTGAAAAAAGTAGATTTAGCTCCGAATTGGTTGTCTTTCCAGGTTAGGTCATGATGGCTTTTGTAGCAATAGAATGATTCAAGGTTACCTGAAGAGTTTGTTGCCAGTACTACTACTACTACTACTCTTCATGCTTCAGAAGATCCTCTAATTGTAAGATGATGCAGACAGGGGATGCAGATCTGCCGGCTTTTTGTTTTTTCATCTTCAAAATTGGGTTGAGCCACAGATCTGATGCCTCCTAAGTTCCCATCGTCACCTTTTTAGTTGTGTTAAAATAGTGTTTACAGAGTCTTTAAAAAGATCAAATTGTTTTTGTCTGCTCATCGACCCTCACGATAGTCCACTGAGACGACTGTTAAGATGAAGCCATCCTTGATCATCTTCCAGGTAGAGACCTCTCAGAGAGAAGGAGGGGGGGGGGGGCTCACCTGCGACCAGTTTTTGCCTTTTTCCAAATGTGATGTCAGATATTCATGGAGGTTGATCTGAAATCTATTTCCCGGATCAGCTCTCCTCTCCGAGAAGTGTCGCGTCAAAGACGGATTCGCTCTGACGGATCCCAAAGACAAACAAGAAATGCTGTATCAGAACTTAAGCCGATGAACGAGCGAGTTGAGTTTAGTCAGCGAATGCATTTCTTATATCGATCTTTTTATGTGAATATGAAAAATCAGCACTTTTTCTCCTGATCTTGCTGTTACCTGGGGGTTTTGTCCAAATGACTTTTCTCTTTGTCCATCAGAGTGCATGCTTTATGAATGTGTTACAATGAACAGTCTTTGTATCTTTACTTGAAAAAAAAAAAAAAAAAAAACTGCCCAAGGATATCAAAGTCCAAGCAAAGGCCTAGTCCAACTGAACTAGTATGTAATCAATTCGACATGGCTCTGACCAGCATGTATACCAAAGTGCTTACTGAGTGGGATGAATCAAAAATGCTCTACCAAATGTTGGCAAAGGAACATGTCACAGTATTCTCTACTTTCTGTTATTATCATGTCTTTTGTCATAATTTATCATCCAGTGGAAACTTTCTCAGTTTTCCTGCGAGACGTCAGAGGACGCTCGCTTTTTTTTTTTTTTTTTTTTTTTTTTTTTTGCTTCCAGATGGGATTTTGCACGGACTGGGCTCAAGTGTTTCAATGTAATGCCAGGTTCCAGATTATATCACTGTCCTAATGCAAACACTACATCAAGGCCAAGGCTCCAAGACTCCATCACAGCGATTGCTGCTGGGTCTAGACTGAGGCTAGATCTGGGATTTGATGATGTCTTGGCGAAGGGGGGGAGGGGGCGTAAAAGTCTGTGAAGGTTTGACATGTTTTTACCAGAATCAACACTCAGCATCGCCCAGTACTGCAACCTTTAACAAGAAAGACACTTTTCACCATTCTTACTGTATCTTGTTTTCCAGAAGCATTCTGACATGATTACTGTATTACACCTCTACTACGGTCAAAATCCATTGTGAATGACTTCATCAGTAAACACGGTTTGCTCTGTCTGAGAGCAAAGCGTGTTAAAGTAACGATATGCCAGCACAGGAGTACCGTTGTATGAGTTGATTGTGCCAAAATGACCTGTTGTATAGGTTTTTTTTTTTCTTTTCTGAGTATATACATGCTGCTGTATAAGCAAAGAGGGCTTTGGAGAAGAGTCATGAAATGTTGGCGCTAAAACCCAAAGCACGCTTTTTGAAAAACCATAAGGGACTGGGACTGAAATTGATCTTTGTTTTCAATAAAATTCTTTAAAATCCTTATTTGTGAAATTCTGAAACGGTTGTCACTTGTCCATTATTGTAAGTTGAATTTTCATGTAGTTTCTGCATAAAACACGGTGCGGTTTATATTCTAGTAACATAAATTGAAGTCTGGGTAAAGGCAATTCTGAGATTTCTTTCAAAACACATTAAATATGTTGGAAAATAGTTGCTGAAAACATGTGAAAAGACTTTTTCACCGGTTTTCAGTCCAGGATTTTGTGGGCTGTCTCAAAGGGTGGCTTGATGACACGCTGAGGCCACCCCGAGCATACCCCTGCTCCCCTAGCAGAGAGACAGAGATGAATTCATCTTGTTCAGTGTTTCAAAGTTAGTCATGTCATTTCCTGAGCTCATCTGACACATTTCGGTCACTTCAAAATGGCTGCTTGACTGCTCCCACGAGTGGGCGTGAATTCAGCACATTCAGCAGACACGCCCCCACAATCCTGGAGCTGAGCTGCTCATTTTTACCTATTTTGACACCTAATTAAACATTGTTGGTATTTTTAATCATTAAAAAATGTCTTGTAGCTCAAAACACTTTCTTTGGTCTATCTCAGGACATTGTTACTTTACGCAGACTTTAAAATCTAACAGTTCATTTAACTTCATATTCATTGTCATTTTTAAGGCCAATGTATTGATGATGGATAGTGATGGCAAGAATGCAACATACTGTTGGTGTTTGGTTTGTTTCTGATGTGGTCATATCTTGACACTTTGGCTTTGACAAGTTGGGAAGTATATAAAGCATTTATTTTCCCAGAAACACGTTTTTGGAAGCACTGAGACATCAAGTCTGGTCACGGCATTCCTTAAAACGATCACAAATGAGAAACTCTCTCTCTGTTTAATGGACTTTTTCTTAATGGAGTTTTCTAACATTTGTTTACAATTACAGAGCCCTGTAGAGAATAGGATGTCCTGTAGATGGCAGCAGTTTCTCACTGTTAGTTTCCAAACCCTGCTCACAGTGCTGGCACACCTTGTTTTTGTTTCAAAAAAAAAAAAGCAACAAATTTAATAGAAACATTTGGATCCCTCGGGTCTCCCCAGTTTGCATAGTTTCTCCTGGTCTGTAGACGGTCAGGAATGAGGAAAACGGTTAGTTAAACCACCGCCAGCCTCTTGTATTGAGAGTGTTTGTGCAGTCTATACTATTCTGTATGTGTCTGTATCTAATAGGCATCCTCTTATAACCCATTAATGTGTGTTGTTTGCTGCCAAGTCTGCCGCTGTGCTCCTCGCACCGAATCGTGGATCCAAAAAAGGCCCTGGCATGGCAGTGCAGGCAGAAGATGCTCCTGCAAGGCAACAGAGAGGACAGGGCTCACTGTAATCTGACACACTGTGAAAGATCCCAGAAATCTACATAGCGACTGTGTTCCAGTTGGCCGGGCTGAGCCTGCGCCTGAGCCTCGCTATGCTGCTACTGGCTCACATCCCAAAGCTGGCCTCAGTGCTGCTCAGCGAACGGAGGGAGAGAGAGAGAGAGAGAAAGAGAGAGGAGGGGCGGGGGGGGGGCCCGGTCAGCAAGTTCACTATGGCAGGCTGCCATCTCTTTCCCCCCCTCGCTTCAACGTACAGCAGCATATACAGTGACATGTTTACACACACAGGCAGCAGGGAGAGCTCTCTTCTACCTCTGTGTTTCGAAGGTTTTTTTTTACTAGTCAGACGGGATTTAATTTGTCTGGGATTTCTGTGCTAAAATGCAGAGAGCTGTCTACTTACTACCTACTCTATTTAGATTATCTGCTAGCAGTGGGTCAGTGCTTGTGAAAATGTAGGTCGTGGTTAATAGAAGGTCAGTCAGTTATTTGAGGTAATTGGTACGTGTATTAAGACATGAGGGGATTTTATAATAGAATCAAGTTTTTTTTTTGTTGTTTTTTTTTAAAAAAAAAGGTTAATTTTTCTCTTCATCCAACCACAGGAACAACAAATACCGGCCTCATACATGCGAGTATGCACAGTTTGGCAACCTGTGATGAGCACATGGAAGAGCAAAGTACGAGGACACACAGTTGTGTCAGAAAAACAGCCCTTATATAGTCACGGTGAAAAAAAATATGATCCGTAAAATAAAGGGAGTGAGTTGAGTCTCATCTGTGAGAGTTACAACTGATTTCAGGCAAAATGAACCAATATAACAGTGTGAGAGAAATGATTTTTTACTCGTGGTGCAGAGGAAGGAACTCACATGTGGCATACTGGCAGCGCAGAGCAATAACCAGGTCTGCTGATTTACCACCAAAGACAGCCAGTAATCTCAGTGATAAACATTTGAGTTTTTCGATCTGATTCCCTCCTGTTCGTTCCGCCGTGCCTGTGTCTCGTCATCTGTTACGGATCCCGTATCTCTGTGTGGGACAGCGAGTGCTTCAGCTTCATGTTGTGACCTTCAGCATCACTTTTAACAGGAGGAGGATTGTTTTCCTCTCACTGCTGATCTTGTTCCAGACACCACATCCTTGTCTCATTATAAATCAGAAAAACACGCACAGGTCAGGACAGAGACCGAAAAAATGTCTTAATGTAATGTTTTGTGTGCATCAGCAGTCAGGTGGTGTCTGCGCCGGTCATATAGTTCGATGAAATTGGTATGAACTTTTAATTTAATTTCATGGTTGATGGTCAAGCTTTTCGACTATAACCCTAGGCCACATTCAAGCTGCACATGACTAAACCTTCCTCTAAACAATGCTGGCTCTGTTGTAGATTGGCACACTCAATCAGCCAACTTTTCTGTGAATGAGCACATGAGGACATTTCTCTTCGCTCTGTAATGTCACGTAACGCTCATTCTTGCATTTAAATTCTTGTTCTGTCAATAAAAAAGTAATCCATCAAACATTTTAATACTCTCAATCCGTTAAAAAAACAACCATAGATTAAATCTTGATTATCTTTTGGTGCATAAGATCTTTCATGGGAAGACATCATGTTAGGCAGAAGGTGGTGTAGTGGTTACCGCTGTCACTGTCCTGGTTTGGATCTGTATGGAGTTTGCATGAAGTCTGTGTAGATGCTCTTCAGCGTTAAGTGATCGCTCTAATTTGTCTATAGGTATAAATGTGAGGATGAATGGCTGTCTCTGTGTGCTCTGTGATGAACTGTCGACTTGTCCAGGGTGTATCCCACCTCTCACCCTGAGTCAGCCTGGATGGGCTCCAGCCTCACTGTGACCCTGATGTGGATAAGTGGTTACAGATAACGGATGGATGGACATGTGGTACTATTCTACCAATGCCTATATGTATTTTTGTGCATATATAAAAGGTCAGTGACATGTCTGTGTTTCAAGGTTACAAAGTTTTTTTTATATGAACAAGCTCATAATCGATGCACTTTGTCTCTCAGCCCCCATCTTTTCAGCTTTTTGCATTTTATGTTCCAAAGCGATGGAGCTCATCTGTCTGATATTGATACAAACCATCTCGTCTTTCAGGTAATTAATTTCAACATCCAGCTTTGGCAGGATTTTAATTTACCTTCCAGTTTTTTCCAGAAATGCATTTCACCCCCCTCTCTCTCTCTCTCTCTCTTTTTTTTTTTTAAGGTAATGCAGTTCACCGTCCAACTCTGCCAGTTTTACATTTCAGCTTCCAGCTTTTTCTTTTTTTTACAGCGATGCCGTGCAATGCATTTCAGTCTTTTCAGGCATTTAATTTCAGCTGTCAGCATTTACACATTTTTTTTCTACGGGAAATGCATTGTCTATTTTAAGTAGACGTGTTTCAATCGGAGTTCACTCTCTGACAACAAAAGAAGCAACAAGAACATTTAGAGGACTTTCATCAACATCTTAATTCATGTCTAAAAACCAGAGCACCAGCAGTCAGCCCTTACTGTGCAGGGAGAAACTCCACACAGACCCAAAGTAATTTGCTGTGCAGCCCATCTACAATACCCCCCCCCCATCCCCAGCTGACATTTGTACTGATCACATACAAGTGTAATCAATATTTATAGGCATGTGCATTCCCTATATGCATGCCACTTCTAGGACCCAGGTGTTGTGCTGACTGGCTCACTGGCACATACTGCTGCCCGCTGTGGAAGACAGAGAGAGAGAGAGATGTAGAGAACTATTGAACGAGTAATAAATAATTCAGTTCTTTCTACAGATATTTAGGAAGCAGGAAAACAGACACAACACAGATGTGATCTACAGATGTGCTCCACGCTCTGATTATGTGCACTGGTCAACCCACTTTGAAATATGCTGCAGTAGCATGCGTTACACTCTGACATGATCAGACATCATGCTTCCTTTCTAGCAACTTCTTAAAAATCTGTTATTTTCATAAGCATTTACAAAAGCTCTTTCAGTACGGAGTCATGATCTATTTATAAATGAATATGCTGTGACTGTTTTAGTACTTATTAAACTTCAGCTTCCTAATAAAATTAACAGACTCCCCTGCAAAATCAGATGTTCTCGTCCCGGGATGTTCTCGTTGTCCCAACTGCATCTTGAGGTTGATTGCGGTAGTAAGTGTTTTTGACATAACAATAAGTGTGTATATACTACCTATACATGACTCAAGCCGTCTCTCTCTCGCTATACTGAACAGCCCAAATGTGTTTTATGCCTGGTACCCCTGCATGACTTGGCATAGACACTCTCACTGCTGTGTGGTATGATAAAAACATTTCATTTGCATGGTGTTGTTTGTTTCAGTCAGTTTTGTCCTTGGCACTTTCACTTTGCATGTGAGGCCAAAAGAATCTCTCTCTGATCAGTGGTACAGTGATAAAAGCTGTGTTTAATTTGTAGCCTCTCTGTGGAAAATGACTTCTTAATCCAAATGAGGTCTTTAACACCCATGTAGTGGACACTTGCTTTGCATACTGAAGGCATTAAGTTCATGTCCCGATGGCTTGTTCTCCTGCAATTTGCACTGCATTACTGGACTGGTGCTGGAGAAAAACAATATAATATGGGCTCTGTCCCAAACTAAAGATGCTATTGCAGAGGTTTTAAAACAGGATATACCTCAAGATCCTACTGTGGAACTACTGGGAGTAATGCCTAAAAGTCTCAATGGGAGGGCCAAGAAATACATTTTAAATATATTACTTACAGGAGCCATGAAGTGTGGCTGCTGAAGTGAAACCGACCCCCACCTACATATAACGTAAGGATCCATAAAGTCTGGGACCACCATTAGATGGAGCACATCACATATTTATTAAGGCTCCAAAATTCCTGTCATGGCTTTATTAATATGAGATTTATCAGGCAATGATGTTCAGCACCCCAGCTCACTTTTATACCTCCTCTTTATACATTCCTCACTCTACACCCTATTGCTTTTTAGAGTAAGTATTGTGTTTGTTTTATATAATAGTATACTGTAGAGCAGACAGTTACAATCTGGGTCTGGATACTTGTTTGTATGTGTGTATGTATATGTAGGAATGTCTCTATGTTTATTTCATTTGGAGTGGATAGGAAGCAGCACGTGAAGTTGGGGACATGTCTCCGACTCGCACAGGGCTGCATCCTTTCTCCTCTGCTTTTCTCCCTGTACACCAACAGCTGCACATCCAGTCACAAGTCCTTTGAACCTCACTGGACTCATCTTAGATGGAGATGATTGACCGTCTGGTCAGAATAACCAGAACAATTTGGGGCTCATTGCTCTACGGATAGATGGTTGTGGACACAAAGAACCCAGTGGCGACTGCCCCCATCACCCTGTGTGACTACTGCTGTTGAACCTGCCAAAGACAGCGATGGTGCACTTCTACACCTCCATCAGAGTCAATCCTCACCTCCTCCATCACCATCTGGTATGCTGCTGCCACTGTCAAAGACAAGGGCAGACTGCAGCTTGTCATGCTGCAGGCTGCAATCTTCCATCTCCAGGTCTCTGAGGCGGCGAGACCAAAAACCTCACGCCACAACAACATTTTTTCCAGACTGCTGCAGTCCTCATCAACAAGAGTCTCAACCTCCACCCACCTGAAGACTATATGTCACATTAATGTAGTGTCTACTGACTTAACATCTGTTAGATTACTGCATTTTGTTAAATATCTTGCACATTTAAATATTCGGCGTACCGTGAACTTCTGCATGTAACCTGCCAAAATACCTTGCACACACTGCACAGCTCTTTCATTTAATGTTGCAATAATGTATCAATTGTGACCATCTTTCAGTAAGCCCATCTGCTTTCAGCTTTTTTTACCCTCACTCCAGTCTGTTGCACTGCTGTTCATGAAAACTGAATAAAAATGGGTTAAAATGAAAATATTAGTAATATGCGCTATAATGTTATTATATTATGTATAATGTAATTAAATTGTTATAGTGTTTAAGATTTAGGTGAATTATGCCTGGGTAAATAAATGTTCTATCAAGAATAAATCACATATTGCAATCATTTTATGAGAAGAAGTAAAAATATTTTATTCCAACAGTGTATAATTTATATAGAGTTATATAGAAATTTAGACTGGGTACAGTTGTCATGAATGGGGAAATTAGCTATAGAAAACTAATTGTTTGTTAGGCTAGGCTCTAAACATTTATTTCTGCTGTAAAGCTGGACATCCTAACACGGGGACTCATGGAGACTGACTCGTTTTGGAGCCAACCTCAAGTGGCCGTTTGAGGAAGTCCAGTTTTTGGCACTTTCACTTCACAGCCTCAAAGGTCACATAAAAACCTACACACCGGACCTTTAACGTCTATAAATGTGCATGCTATGTGTGCCTGAAAATGAATTAAAGTCAGCCCCGTCTGACATAATGTTTTTAATAAGGTTCAATCAAGTTTAATAAATATTAAATCTAATATTTATTACGGGCTGAACAGTTTGAGTAATTGTTTTTATTAGGGGAAAAACTTCTCTGAAGCTTAAAATAGAAGTTATAAATATATAATGTTATGATCCGGCTCTGTATAAATATATCTGGAGATGAGTCGTGATGTTAGTTACGCTCTTACGCGCCGTAGGACGGGTGCTGTGTACTGTGCTCGTGCTCGGGTTGCTGCTGGCCCACGCGCTGAGCTCACGGTCCCGTCGGTTAGTGACGTCTGTGTCCCCTCCGCTACCAGTGGCCCCCTGCCATATATATTCATGCCGGGCAAGATGGCGGCGATACGGACGAGGTGTTATTGCCAGTGGACATAAACAGGCATTTTATTCAAAATACAAACCCGAGACAGAGACGTTTATACACTCGGCCGTACTGTGTGTGTATTTACCGGGCAACGAGCGTCGACGTGTTTTTTATCTCGCGCGTTTTCAACGTTTATTTTCTAACAAGATGTTCACGTTGTAGCTCGCTCGCTAACCGACCAGCTGGCTAACAGAGAGCAGTTGCTAGCTAAGCTATCTATCACAGCCAAGCCGCCGTGAAGTGGAGAATGGGAGAAAAGCTGGAGCTCAAGCTCAAATCGCCGGTTGGAGCAGAACCCGCTGGCTACCCTTGGCCATTACCAGTATACGTAAGTGTTACACCTTGAAACTCAGCGGGCACACGTTTAAAAACGTGTCTCTTGTTTTTGTCTTTTGTTAGCTGTCTCTTTGCTAACGTTGGGCTAGCTCAAAAAAAAAAAAAAAAAAAGGAGCCGTGGCACGCTCGTCCGAAGAATCAGGTCACACTGGTCAGGATGGTGACAGACACGGTGTAACCACCACCGATCATATGTTTAGTTAGTTTTACACCTGTGCTAACATGTGTGATTGTCAGAAGACAGTAACAAAGAGGCTACAGTACATATAAGGAGAGTAACGTTAGCGTTACAAGTACACCTAACGCTAACCCAGATACTGACAGCCACTATGAAGAAGGTGTTTTGAACGTCCGGCAGCATGTCAGCCTCTTTGTAATTTACTTTTTCACCCAAAGTGTCTCGGTTAGTGTCCTAAATGTGGCTGCTGAGGCACGCTGGGTCGCACCTGAGTCGGTTATACCTGCTCCCCTCCGCTCGGGTCCACTTGATACAGTAAACAATCACACAGGACACATACCGATGTAGAGATTGTGTACAAGATGTGGGTGTATGAACTTTGTGAGGTCTTTTGTGCCTTTTTGATGTCTCGTATTCCTCGAGTGCTTTCTGTGTTATGTGATCTCGTGACATCCTTATGATGATAGAGGCTAACTGGCCGTGGTTTGGTAGTTTCTAAACGTCCATTTGGTCACATGCATGGGACCGTCTGTCAGTGTCTGTCAGCGATTAGACATGCTTTCCTAGAAATAACTAATTTTCCCTGTAGTTGTATTTCCATGTAGCGTGCTGTCAAAAACGTCAGCGGGTGATTGAAGTTGACTCAATGAAGAGAAACGGAAAGGGAAGCGGTTGCAAGTTGTGTGTTCTTTTTCAATGGTGTGTGTGTGTGTGTGTGTGTAGTGAACTTAAACCAAGTTTCTCATTTATCGTAATTTTACATAGTGTCTATCTATCCACCCACACTCTGTACCCAGTCTGCCTGTCCTGTAATTTCAGTACCATCACTAAGATTGTTTATCTCCTCACCACAATGTGACCCGAATGAATTTCAAGTCACTGAGTCAGAGTTACTTGTTGATGTAATCAGCTGCTGCTCCTCTCGGCTTTAGCCGACTGAGTTGACCCTCCCTTTTACACCAGGACGGAGCCTGATAACACTCAAACACTCACTCCACCCTCCTGGATTCATTGCCCCCGTCCGTTTCCTTATGTTATGGTCTGTGAGGATAAACACAAGAGCAAGCATGTGAGGAATGTTGGATACTGTTGATCTCTGTGTTTAGCTATTTATACTGGGACTAGCTGTCATGTATTGAATTAGAAACAGCTGATGGTCCTGCATGTGGAGCTCTGCAATATGGAGCCTATTCATACGGCGCTCTCCTCCTGTTTTGAAATGGGAAAGACTTCCTCTCTCCTCTCCCCCTCCTCTCATGTCCATATGGTCAACTCAACAGGGAGGGAGGCTTGAAGAGACTGCTCCTATTCACAAATGTTATATTAATAGAGTTCAAAAAACACACGCCAGTGTCTGTCTGTCTGTGTGTGTTGTGTTTTTTCCAGTCACGTTTAATGATGAGTTTCTACCCTGGTCGAATCGCTTGCTCCGCTCCATGTAGATTCATTCTTCACCCCCACAGAGCATTAAGATTGCTTATCTCACCCACAGAGCATGAACACAGAGCTGTCAGTGTTTTGACACACGCACACAACATGGCTGTTGTTGCAGTATAAGGCGTGCAGCTCTAATCCTGCATCCCGAATGAAGCCCATAAAAATACTCTCTTTCTTTTGCTCCGCGTCTCTCCCCGTCTCTCCCTAAATCCCCACATCTGTGCATCTATAAATGCTTCCATATGAAGAGTACCTCTGGTGGCGTGCAGTTCTTTGTCCATCTGGTTCTGGGTGTGTGTACTAACCAGGCCTACATAGCGTTTAAAAGACACATTTTTCCCCAAGTCTTGCTGAGCGTCTTTGTTTTGGTGCTTACCTGCGTGCTTCACCTATTATTAACAATTACTGTAATTACTGTAGTGAGCTGTGCACGGTGCTTGGGGTTCATGCGTTGTTGCAGCACTCAAATGGAAAAACAAAAGGCAGCAATCAGATGTGCAGTTGTGCTTTTTAATGCACAGTGTTTGCAGGTCACTTGAAGTGCAGTGTGTTGTGCTTTTCTGTGAAGATAAATAACCATGTCAGGACAGCTCCTCTGGACACGTTTTTGCAACTCTTCTGAGCTCAAAACACAGAAGAGACAAGCTAGCACCGGTTTCTTGTTTTAGAGACTGACGTCCTGTCAGAGAGGTGTTTGTATATCACGGTAAGCAGGCGTAGTAGTACAAGTTTGTAAGTGTCACGCCTGCCTTAGTCACTTGTTCGCGTGGGCTAATGAGGTATACGTAGTGGAGCACAGGGTGTAGCGTAAAACCCCTACACCCACGATGCGTCACGCTGATGTCAGGAGAGAGTGACTGAGGAGGTGGTGTACGAGAGGAGGAGTCGAAAGTGCGTCAGTAATACCCACAGTGGGGAGAGAGGAGGGTCTCCTGTTCTTTTTGTCTGACTCTCTCTTTCAGACAGTGTTTATTTTTAGCAGCAGCTCTGTGCTGGTGTTGCTGTGTGCCGTCTTTGTGCGAGCAGGTGACCTCCCCCTTTTTCGGCATCTCATTCGCTCACTGACACAGTCTCTTTCATACCCTCACACACCTTGTATACCTTCCCTATTTAGTGAAAGGCAGTGTGTCTAATCTGTTTGTGCTCGTGAGGGTTTGCAGCTCACGCTGCACATTAGCAGCACGGCTAACAGCTCTCTTTATAATATAGCTGTAACCGGAACATTGTGCTGACAGAAATAGTAGGAGGTTTCCTGTGTTACCACGCATATTTGAGTGCGTGCGCATGACATGTTTGAGCTTTGGCGGAAGTTTGCGTAGTAGTGGCGGGTAGTATTGAGCGGGAAGCCGGGAGCTCCAGGCTGTGAGCTGTTAGCTGCTGTGCCAGGCCTCAAACAGCTGACAAATACCAGGCTTCCCCTCCTCTCTCCGGCCCCCTCGCTCTCCCTTCAGTCTCGAGCTCTTCTCGCTTTCAGTTTTCTTTCCATTTTACCCTCGGATTTCTCCTCCTCTCTTTACTTTCCCTCTTTTCTTTGCCTCCACCAGAGGCTCTCCTTGGCAATGCGCTGGAGCAGGAGACAGAAAGTGGGTCAGTGGGTCAGCTCAGGCAACAGGCTCAGGCTGGCTGCGCTCTGGGTGTAACTTGAGTCCTATTACTCCCACAGAGCTTCTCAGCACACTCCAGCTAAGATTACTAACTATAGATTCCCTGCATGGGATCAATATAATTTATCTTGAGCTTTGTTTTTCTGGATTAAAGTGCACTTTTAATCAGATTATTTTAAATTGGCTTTCTCCGACATGGCTTGGAATCGTCTGATTAAACTGACTCATGATGCACACTTTTGAATTTTAATCTTTAATTACTTAAAGGTTTCACTAAAAGAAGATTAGAGCTGCTCCAGATGAAATGAATCTTTAAATTAAACCAACAATGAAGAAGGTTTAATTTCAGATTAATGCTGCCTGACAGTAGAGACACATGGAGGCAAACGAAGTGGCAAGTGCCGCAGATAACTTGATTGAAATGACATTTTACAATTACAAAGAAAGGTGCAGAGTATTTTTCTACTGCAGCCCAAACTTGTATTATTACTTGCATTGAGAAGGAAGCCTGTGATACGTTCTTGCCAAGTCCTTATCACTTCAAATTTTTGTCTTCTCTCAGATTTCACATTCTGATTGTGAATGTCATCAGTTAGTATTTAGTCATCCGTATTGAACAAACTGACTTGATGATGTTGCTGGAGAAAATGTCAGGGGTTAGCCAAAGATGTTATAGGTCATCGTAACAACGCCTCACTCCTCCTTATCCCCAAACACACAGAAACACCATTCAAGGAGGTGCTTTGACATGTTACTAGGTCTGCTTTATGCTCCATTTCAGTGGTTCTCAAAGTGTTTACCACCTCAGAAAATATTGGGCTCTCCAAGTATTTGGCAGGTCCAACTGGGATTATTTGTGGTGAACATAACTGCTGTGAAACAATCAGAAAATAACTTCTTTATACCTCTGATTAACTGGCTTTATCGAGGCCGGCGCTCACTCACTGTCTCGCTGTCTGTCTGTCTTTCTCAAACACTTGGGACGCAAACCAAATTAAAGTTCTTTGTGTCACTTTTTTTGGCAGCATAAACTGCGAGCCAGACACAGATTTAGAAGCTCTCCAAAATGTTTAACCGAAACTAATGTTGGATTAAAAAAGGTCCCATATTTTACACTGGTGTTTTGTTTGAAGTTTGTACCAAGTGTCAAGATTGTAAACTATAGTTAAGACTGTTCTAGGTTGAAGCACGGTTTGATTTGCGTCTTGACATTGACAATTTTTTTTGATTATTTGAGTTAAATAGTTGACTTGTTGAATAATTCAACACATACAATGTCAACCAATTCTAGTTGACAGAGCTGCTTCGTCTTTCTTCTTCTCACTCTGCTGAATAAACTTTACCACAAGCATTTTTTCTGACTTATATACCACAGGAAAAAAAAACGTTTTCATATCTTCTCATATCCGATAACAAAGGCCAGTACTGGTCAGGCTTGAGTACATCAGACAGTATAATTGACCTTAGCAGACATTTTAATAGACTGTTTGCTTGAGTCTGCTCCGTTCAGAGTGTATAGTATGTGTTGTAAACATCAACAGAGTTCCTGCACAGTCTAAAAACAGCATTCATTGACAGTCGGTCTGTTACGTCTGTCAGATGTCAATAAGAGGATGAATCAGACATGCTAGTTGTTGCAGCCATTGTACTGCGATGACATGAAAATGTAAAGAAGCTATTTCAGTATGTTTTTAATGTGTGTATACTTTTATATTAAACTCTGTTCACCATTAATTACATGGTACTGATATCCAGAAAATGGCTTTACAAATACTTCTTGATTGGCTTATGATATGACGATACGATACTCTGTGATTACATGTATTTCTTCTTATTCGGATCATTACTGTGATGGACTTTACACTAATATTTGTATTTTAGAAATGCTGTGAAATGCTTCAAATTGCAAAATTAGATTTACAGACTGTTTGGGATTTTACACACTCGGTTGTCAGTTTATTACATACACCAGTATTAAATCAATGCAGTGCAATAAAACAGTTCTGCTGTAAATCCGACTGTCATCAACGTTATAATGTTCGGTTTTAGCTGAGACGGCGATGATTAAACTTTATGGATGTTTTGGAGGCGGTAGTTTGTGTTGCTTTTGATTTTAATGTGTCGTCCTGTTAAGTGTTTAATATTTTGCCTCCCTTCTTTGTTTTCAGGATAAACATCATGATGCTGCTCACGAAATCATTGAGACCATTCGGTAAGTGACCTTCTCTCTCTCTCTGACTGTCTAACTTTCACACGTACTCCCCCTTATTTACACATACAGTAAGTGACTGTGTCAGGTGTGGGATCTCATGACAAAGTTATGCGCGTGCTTTCTCTAGGTGGGTGTGTGAGGAGATCCCAGACCTCAAACTGGCAATGGAAAACTACGTACTCATTGACTACGACACCAAGAGGTGAGCCAAGGGTCATGACGAAATCTGTTTGTGTCACTGCCATCGAAAATTCCCAAATCTTTGAAGATTATGACACAGCAAGTGTCAGGCTAACTGCTGATCGAACAGCTTGCCTGTGCATCTAAATAGAAGTGTATGTTTCTAATTTAAAAACAGAATTGAAGTCTGTAGTGTGTCAGTAGTAATAAATGTTTTTGCCTTGAGCCCTGTCCATGTCACAGTTGACACAAATTGCAGGTATTTCAACAGGAAGATAAAAATGGGAAGTCAGAAGTAAAATAGTCTTTGCTCTGGGAAGTGTCCTCTTCCTTTCATCAAAATGATGATATTGTATTGTGTGTTCTTCTTACAGCTTCGAGAGTATGCAGAGGCTTTGTGACAAGTACAACAGGGCCATCGACAGCATTCACCAGCTGGTGAGTTCTTCCACGTGCAGGTTTCTTAGTCCTGTGACAATGAAGGGAATGTCACTACTGTAAGGGTTTATTCAGGCAGAATCTTGCACTGCTGTGAAAATGCAGGTTCATCCATTCGTTTGAGTGGAGTCGTCTGTTTTGTGGCAGCAGTCCGCCAAAAAACGCAGCATCCTGTGGCAGAGAAGTTGAGCCAGATCCAGCTTTTGGAAAAACGCAACCCTTTGATGCCCTTACCTGTTGTGTTCTGGCTTTGTTTATTTCATGTACCAAGCATCTAAATCTGCCTGGCTCGCAATTTAAGCTACAAAGAAGTTGGACTTAGTTTGCGTCCCATGGATTGAGAGAGGGAGCTTTGGTCTAGAGACATAGACAGTGGATGACAGTGACAGCACGGTGGCAATGTTAAAGTCAGTTAGCGAAATAAAAAGTTATTACCTGATTGATTCATAGCAGTTAAATTCATCACAAACAGACACACCCACCTCAGCCTCACACACCACCGCACAACCCTGCCACGATTCACTGCAGCACCGGTTTCTATCTGAATGTACCAAAATCATGTTTTTACCCAGAAATTCAGTCCGTTACACATAAAAATTATTACTTTTGAATTTCTGTTTGCTAAACATGGTGGGTGGCACCAATAGAACCACTGCATTCAGCCCTGTTTTTTCGCTACACCTCTATTGAGGCTCCAAGCAGTCTGAACCGATGGTAAAATGTGCTGTTAAAGCACTGCAGACCACTGATTGGTCAGAGAGAATTGGAGCAACCAAAGTCATCTGCACTCACTCACTCGCTCTCCTGTGTTTTTCAGCAGTCTTTTGTCTCGTTTCCTGCAGCCTTTTCTCAAACAGAACTTGTCTTCTTGTAATAAACAACCACATGCTAGAGACTAAAGTTCAATGTATGTATTTATAACTGATCATTTTTGTTTTATTAACCAATAGCTTGCAAAACACTCTTTCAGTAAAACATCAGCTGTTTTCTTTTGTCTTTCTCTTTGAAAGACCAGCACCACTTGATGATATCTGCAGATGTATCGGGCTTTATGTCTTTAAACATATAATCCCATTTCACAGTGGAAGGGGACCACCCAGCCCATGAAGCTGAACAAGCGTCCTTCCAACGGGCTGCTGAGACACATTCTGCAGCAGGTGTACAACCACTCGGTGACAGACCCGGAGAAGCTGAACAACTATGAGCCTTTCTCCCCTGAGGTGTACGGAGAGACCTCTTTTGACCTGGTGTCTCAGATCATCGACGAAATGGAAATGATGGAAGATGACACTTTTGTTGACCTCGGCAGTGGTTAGTCTGCTGTTATTTTGGGACGGCCAGGTTTCAGGAAGAATGAATCCAACACAGCTTTTACATAACACCACTTCTGTCATACAAATCCCCAAACCTTTGAAATATATTGTTAATAGCAGCGGGAACAATTCTTGGTAAAAAATGATTGGCTGAATTGATAATGGTGTTTAGAGAAGTAGGAGTAGGACAGTGTGCCAGTGTAGGTGGAAGAGATGAAAATGGTTTTCAACATAATTGTGTAGGTGTGGCAAAATATTTGTTTTGACATGAAGCTATTGTCTCTTATTTGCAGGAGTGGGGCAGGTAGTGCTGCAGGTTGCAGCAGCAACCAACTGTAAACACTACTACGGCGTAGAGAAAGCAGACATTCCAGCTACCTATGCAGAGGTAACTACGTTAATATCTCATAAGACCAGAGGGGTATTCCAGAAAGGAGAGAAAGTGTTGTCTGACACAACAGTGCTGTGTCGAAAGTCACAGCTTCCTCAGTCACAGTGTGATTGCCACTACAGGCTGCTTTGGCAAACACACAGGAGTCTCGCAGACGAGTTTTTCCAAAGTGGATTTCCCGGTTCATGTTTCATGTTGTCATCCTTACCCTGTGGCAACACACCTGCATAAGCACGGACCCTTGCACTGTGCCAAGGTGCTATTTTTAGTCTAAATGTGTCCTGACCTCAGTTAATCTAACCAGCTGCAAATAAACTCAAAAGCTCAGGCTTGGTACCATGGTCATCATAGTAAAGGCACAAGCCTTCTCTGCAAACCCTGAACACAGTATCCAAATTTCACAGAAAGGCTGTCGTTAACTCACTAATCCTCCTTTCTGGAACTGACTCTGAAACACATCCTCTCATAAACACTTTTATTATATTTTTGTTTGGATATTCATAATCATGTTCTATCTTTCAGACCATGGATAAAGAGTTTAAAAAATGGATGAAATGGTATGGGAAGAAACATGGGGAGTACACAGTAAGTTGACTCTTGGCGTGGGAATATTGGGAGTTCTGCAGAGCCACATGTATTCAGGATTTGTACCCTGACTCTGCTCTGTTTCTCTCAGCTGGAGAGAGGTGACTTTCTGTCTGAAGAATGGAAAGAAAGGATCGCCAACACAAGGTGGTATACCAAACCGAGCCACCGTAACATTTTCCATTTATTTCCAACAAGAACATTTATAAGCTGAATTTATACATAGAGGGAATAGAAAAATAGAAGCTGTTGTAAATTGTAATGCAGTGGTAATACGTGGCACATGAAAGGTTCAATCCTGTAATGAATGTAGTCATTATGAAACATCATGACTGTGTCCACTGTGTAGGTGTGAAGAGCATCATATGCATGACTTTATTAAACATGTCATCAGAACTTTGTTAAAACAGATTCCTCTCTCCAAACTTGATCTTTAAGGTATTTTTTTAAACCGCGAAAAGTAGTTCTAAAACTTTTCTTTCTTTGTCTGTCTTGCAGTATTATTTTTGTGAATAACTTTGCCTTTGGTCCAGAAGTAGATCACCAGCTGAAGGAGCGCTTTGCAAACATGAAGGAAGGTTAGTATTTTTTAGCTAACCGCTAAATTGTTTTTGTGGTGACTTTATTGTGGTTAAGCAGTCAACGTGTTCCCAAAAAGAGCCGCAGGATATTAACTTTGAAGTGCAGAAACACAGACACACACACAGAGAAAAGGCTTTACATTGTAGTAATTTAAAACACAGATGGATTTTGCCAATATAATAATGATGATGCATCCTGTCAACTATAGGAGCAGATAATAAAAGCTGGGTTGATTAGAGGCTGAGTTAACTTGAAAGGTAATTATGGCATCAATTAACTTTCAAGTTAACTCCCGATAGTCTATCAAGACTCACTTCAAATTTTATTTTATTCATTTTTTTTTACTTTTTATTTAACCAGGAAAGGTCCCATTTAGAGAAAAGAGACTAGAAATCTGTTTTCCAAGAGAGTCCTGACCAAGAAAAGAAATGTGGGCAAAACAGACAGTATTGCAACCTAATGCAACCTAAGTGCAGTACAAACCATGAATTCAACAATATCAGTTTAAAAAAAAAAGACACCAAGTCTCCAAGTCTTTCAATACTGATTTAAAAGCATTAAAAAAATCAGATTTTCAAGTTTTATAAGGTTCTTTTTAATTTAGAACATTTAATTGAGCAGCAGACAGCTTTAGCAAGGTTTGACGCCCTGCAGTAAATAACTGCATCATCAGCACAAAAATGGAAAATGAGCATCTTTCACATCTTGAATGAAATAATTTAGAAGGTATTTAGAGGCGTTAACCCTTTTAATAACTTAAACAAAATACTTGTAACATCAGCAAAAACGGTACAATGAGGTAAAGTATAGTATAGGATTCTCATTTCACTGGTCCTTTAATCTCCACGCTGTGCCATGTGTTAATTTGTCATTTAAAATTCAATTAACTGACTTGTATGGTAGAGTAGCTGGTTGATGAGCTGCAAAAAAAATTAGATGGTTTATGACGCCTCAGGAGTAAACGGAATAAAGGTTGACAAACAAGGCGTTTAATAGCATTTCCTTATGCTTTATCCTTATGACAACAGACCTTTTTAGTTGGTGTAGAAAACATCCAGGCATTCTGTTTCACTCAGAGTGAGACTTTAGCTCACTGGAAATAATATTTATACAGCTGTTCTCATGGATGATTAAAATAACCGCTGATGGTATCCATAAGTGACTGTGTGTGTGTGTGTGACCTTTGACCTCACAGCCCCACTACGCCACTTGACTCTCAGTTTTGACAGAATGATGAATTAAGCATGTGATTGTGTTTCATGAGCCACAAGAGCTTCTGTATGTGTCCACTGTACAACATCGAGAATTTATCAGAAGAAAATGTTTTTCATTGATTTTGTATGTTTGTTGTTTGTTTGTTTTTTTACTTCCAGGTGGGAAAATTGTATCCTCCAAACCTTTTGCACCTTTAAATTTTAGAATAAACAGTCGAAACTTGAGTGGTAAGTGCCACAATTAGTGGAAAAACAGATTTCACTGTCCCATGCTTCAATTGATTTGGATGTGACACGTGTTTTTCCTCCTCTGTCCCACAGATATTGGCACAATAATGCGTGTGGTGGAGCTTTCTCCACTCAGGGGCTCTGTGTCCTGGACTGGAAAGCCAGTTTCCTACTACCTGCATACCATAGACCGCACCATAGTAAGTACTGAAGCTCTTGGAAAGAGGACCGAAATTCAGAGAGCAGAATTCTCTATTAGACGACAAGCAGCACAAACACTTTATTCTTCGGAGACACAGAGTAACCTCAACCCGAGAGATGGGCTGCCATAATAACAGCTGTTATTGTCTTAATGAGTAGTCAGTCCCAGGAGTAAACAATCTGAGACGGGTTATACAGGGTAACACGTGTGCATTAGATAACACTGATATGTCTCACTCTGGTAATTGGTTTAAGTAATCCATGGTTAACAGTGTGAGTCCCAGAGAGAGCTGGCAGCCTGCCCAAAAAGTGCGAGTGACGATCTTGTTCTGTGTCATCGCCTGATGTAGATGTGACTGCTCTCTCCTCGTTCTTTAGCTTGTGGCACATTTCTAGTATAGATGGTGTGTCTTCTTAGAACAAGGACACAATAGAAATACAGTACATGTCCAAATATATGGACACAGCTGTATTGTTTGTAGCTTGTAGAGGATGTATTTTGATAAGTTAAATGAGAAAAAAGCTAATCAACTTGATTGTTTGAACTTCAGAGTCATGAAAATAATCTGATATTCACATTTTTCTTGTCTTTCAGCTTGAAAACTATTTTGCTAGTCTCAAAAATCCTAAACTCAGGGTAAGTCATGTTCTCGCTTCCTCTGCACTGATAGAGTGACTGCACTCACTATATTTTCTGTATCACACACTTAAATCTGTTCTTCTTATATCAGGAAGAGCAAGAGGCAGCTAGACGACGTCAGCAGAAGGATACGAAGGACAGTAAAAGCAATAGCACCACGCCTACAAAACCTAAAGAACAAAACAAGGTAGGACCTGCACAGATATTATGTTGGAAGCATTGCATAGGACCAAGTAGATGTAAATGAAATCAACTCTCTGTGCTTTTTGTATGAACGTGTTTGTGCTTGTGTTTGTCGTATTACAGCAGGACTCTTGTGGTGAGGAAGAGCGTCCTAGCTTGGTGACAGTGGTCAAGCCCTCTGCCAAACCCCGAAGAGCCCGACTCCTGTCCAAAGGTCGCAAGTTGAACAACAAGAAACGTGGTCGACCCAAGAAAGCCGCCCCGGCCGCTGAGAAGAAAAACAAGAAGAACCAGAGCGCTTTGGATCTGCTGCACGCCAAGACCCTTTCTGCAGCACCCCCTCAGGGTCAGAGGGCACGCAGACACATTCACATTTGATTGAGCATCAACCTGAAGCTGCCACATGTCACAGAAAAAAAACATACATATGCTTCTTGTGTGTACAGATGCATACCGGCCACCTCAGAGTCCCTTCTACCAGCTACCTCCCAAGGTCCAGCACTATCCCTCTAGTCAACTGCTGTTGAGCCCGACTCCTCCTGGTCTGCAACAACTGTTAGGTGAGCTGATGAAGACTTCTCTGCCGTGCTCAAAGTTCTTGTCAAGTTGTACATATTATACCAGACGTTCAAATCTGTACACAACATAAGGTGGTGGTTTTAGTGTTACAAATAAGCTTTAATATGTATTTGATCTCTATGAAAACTTCATGGAATAGTTTGCTCTTCAGTGTGCTATTGAGTAGTATATTAAGAGGAGCAGAATTTACAAATGAGTGGTCAGATAACACTTTTACAATTAGATTTCTTCTTGTGTATGACTACATGTTAGCCTTTTCTACATTTCCCAGTACGTAACAAAGAATACATCCTCTATTTTTGCTCTCTGGTTCCCGCTGTGTCTCCATCCTACATCTTTCTTACAGATAACATCAAAGTTCAATACCTCCAGTTTATGGCCCACATGAAGACTCCTCAGTACCGCTCCAACCTGCAGCAGCTTTTAGAACAGGAGAAGGTAATCACTGATTTGCTACTGTGACTGTTTCGATCACGATTTACTCATTTTACTACAATATCATGCCAACTTATTCTTTGCATTTCTTTTGCCTGACCTCTCACCTGCATGTTCTTGCTTGTCTTTCTGTCTCCAGCAAAAACACAGGGACCTGTCAGGGCAAGCAGAGCAGCTCCACTCTGTCTGTCAGTCACACAAGGACAGGATCAAAGGTCTCTTTCAGACCAAACTAGATGAGGTGGGAACAGCTGCTTTATCGCTCTCCAGATCACACAATATCACCACAAACCTTCTCATATTAACACTCAGAAACATGCAGCTTTTGTTTTTTGTATGAATTCTGAGTGTTTGAATACAGCTGTTTTATGTACCTGAATATCATATATCCCGTGGTTTAAACAGACTTTAATGTGAGCAAGGGAGATCAGACGTTGGAGTTTTTCCTGCGGTGTTGTGTTGTAGTTTGCATATATTACACTCCACTAGTTGAAGCTACAAGCCTGCTGCACCTGAGACACACACAGCATCCTTGTTGGGTGTGGTTAGACAATTGCTGTGTTGAATGGATTTTTACATCCATCCCTTGTGTCAGATTACACTTTGTATACACTTCTACGTTATGCAGCAAAGTGAGAGCTTCAACCACTGGAGGTCAGCAAAGAGAGGATAGTCACTGATGTTAAATAACTCTTGAGGCATTATATGCCTGTAGCTGATTTATGACACTGTGTATCTCCGTGTCTGTGTGTGGTGATCAGCTGGGAGTGAAAGCCTTGACTGTGGAGGACCTGCTGCAGGCCCAGAAGGAGATATCAGCTCACAATCGTCAGCTGAAAGAGCAGACTAAGCAGCTTGAGAGAGACATGGCCTTGCTGAGAGACCACAGCCTGCTACTGGTGAGGTCTAGCGACTATGTTGTTGTAACCTCCACTCTGTTACTACAGCATCATCCCCAGTGGATTACACCTGTTCTGCTGCTCTGTGTTTGTGTAACGGTGGTTGAAGTCTTAGTTCAGCTCAAGTTTACCTCTCAGATTTGCACTTTAGCCAGTGTTAAATCAATTTTCACTTTGCGAGAGCAAGCAAACAAATGACAGCAAGTGTGTACGTTTGTTTTCAGCTGAAGTCTCGATGTGAGGAGCTGAAACTCGACTGGGGCTCTTTATGTCTTGAGAGTTTGTTGAAGGAGAAACAAGCGCTACGCAGACAAATCTCTGAGAAACAGAGACACTGTTTGGAGCTACAGGTAGGTACATAAGTCCTCCTCCTCAATTTGATGGATTCATTTCCACACGGTTATATATTGCTCTTCCACCTCGCGTACACTCCTTCACACTTGCTGAGTTCTTTGGCCTCTTCCTACATCCTGCCGCCCCCTTTCATTCATCCAAATGGCTCTTCAGAGATATTCAAAGGAATTAGCTTTGTCACCTAAACTATGAATATAATGTAGCTTGCAGGAACAACTGATAAATTGCTGTCACAAACATTTTCCTGGACATTTCATTGTTGTACAGTGCCTGTTTCCTGGTGTAACAGCTCCCCCTGGTGTCTGTTTGTAGATCAGCATTGTGGAGCTGGAGAAAAGTCAAAGGCAGCAAGAGCTGCTTCAGCTCAAGTCCTACAGCCCCTGTGAGGGTTCCCCATACAGGAAGAGCCTGGAATCGCGCTCTTCCACAGACATGGACTCCTCTAAGCTTGGCCTGTCGTCAGCCCCAGCCCTCAACGGTGTCAGCCCAGAACTGTCTGTCAACGGCACCAGCTCACCCTGTTTTGACCGGGCCAACACCAAGGGCGAGCTTCTTTCTCGCTACTTGCCCATCTCCCCGGACCACGAGATTGTACCTGCCACCCCTGATGCCCGTCAGAGGCAGCAAAGTTCCTCGTATGCTCTTCCAGATTACACACGCTTCTCCCCTGCCAAGATTGCCTTGCGGAGGCATCTTAACCAGGACCCTACTGCCTCTGCTCACTTGAGAGGTCCACTGACCGCACACAGGTTGGTCGGCAATAAAATAAAAACTTATATCTGAGGCAACAGACAGCTAACTAGTTACAGCTAAATTTGACTGTTTTTATTTGTCTTTTTCAGGGAATTGGGTGGTGTTAACTCACCACTTGGAGCCAAACAAAACTGCCCGTCTCCCAATGCATCTGATGCCCAGAATACTCCTAAAAGTTCAGAGAGGGTACATTTGTTACTTTTCTCTCTCTCTATGAACTTACACCTCTGCAGTTTTCCCACATTTCTTGCAGTATTTGTCTCTCTCACTGTGAACACACATTCATTTTGCCTCTCTCATACAGGGCGGTAAGGAGAGGAGCCCCTCTGTTCAGGGTGACAACAGCATAACGAGCCTTCCAATAAGTATCCCTTTGAGCACTGTCCACCCAAGTAAACTACCAGTAAGCATCCCTCTGGCCAGTGTGGTGCTGCCCAGTCGTGCTGAGAGACTGGTGAGTACTTCATGACAGTACATGCATGCAGTACTACATTAGTAACATGCTCCAAATTTAACACTCACTTGTGAGGAGTCGTGTTAGAACAGATTATGGTTGTTTCACCTGGATAATTGCTGATCAAACTTATCAATGTGTTTCTTTTAATGAGATTTAGATCATTTCTTTGGATTATGTTATGATATGCTATTTGTTCATGATTTCAGAGAAGTACTCCCAGTCCTGTGTTTCAGGCAGGTCAGACCAACGGTAAGGGTTGCACTTTACCCACACTTGTTATATTCGGTTTTTAGCATCTGATCATGATCTGTAGATGATTTCTGACTAATAAACTTTATGTTTTTATTCCTCTGCATCCTTAACCATTATCTTGTCTCTGTTTAGGATATTCAGGGCTGATGAATGGAGGTCCCCACCCTGAGGACCATAACGGTGCTTCTTCATCACCTCCTCCACACAGCAACACTCTTTTGACAGGACCAATGGGCCGTGGAGGTCCCATCCAGAGCCCCCCACTGAGCACTGGAGGGGTGCTTCAGTATGCAGATGGACCCCCGAGGATTCTTCCAGAAGACGGACAGGATCACCAGGGAGGTGAATCCGACACGGAGCCCCAGGACAGTGATCTGCGGAGGAGAATCTTCTTCTCGTCCTCCTCCTCTTCATCATCGTCTTCCTCTTCGTCAGGTAGCGGAGGCAGCGTGGCCGGAGGATCACGCCTCCACCATCACACCGGCAACTCAGCCAAGCAGGGATACCACAGTAACCATGGAAACCACCACCACCAGTCCCCCGGCACACAGCACACTCACCCGCCCGCGCACACGTCGTCATCGCACTCCTCTCACAGCCTTGGCTCTCAAGAGGGACGCAAGCGGGGGAGAAGGAAGCGCAGCTCTGCGATGGCTGTCACAGCCAGCGGATCCCCAAAGAGGAGGTCATTCCCCGGGCTCAGCTCCAACAACCACTCCTCAGGATCGCCACTCAACATTAACTCCATGGTGAGTCATGAAAAGCATGAAACTTGGCACCTGATATCCGAAACCAGGAAAGTATAACACGTTGCAAACTGGAAACTTCCACACAAGTTTGTTCTGTCAGACTTCTTCATCTGTGGATCCCCCTGTGGATGAATCAGTGAGACCAGTGTCATGTGGAGGTAATCTGCATGTTCTTTGTCCCAACAGGTGAACAACATAAACCAGCCTCTGGAGATTTCTGCCATCTCCTCCCCAGAACAATCGAGCCGAAGCCCAAACGGGCCGGACCTGGACCAGCCTCCCATCTTGAAGAGAGAGCGGCCCCTTGAGCTCAACGGCACAGGTCGTTACTCCTCAGCCCCCAGCTCTGATGACGAGGACTCAGGATACCCTGCAGACAGCAGGTAATATAGTCGTGAAGACAGGAGTAACAACGGTGTACCTGAGCTGAGCTGCACTTTTTTCAAGATGAGTTTGCAGATCTTCACTCCAGCTGCAGGCTATTTTTTCATCTTTCTGAAATCTTTGATTGTTTGTTTGTTCGTTTGAGTATCCCGGTGACCAATTCCAACATTTTTCTGGCTTTTTACTAAAAAATCTGATATTTATTGTTTCATTTCTGTTTTGGACTCAGTCATTTTGTTGCCATCTGTGCTTTTTTTGATTGTTCATTGTTCTTTTTCTCTAGAATTGAAAGAAAAATTGCCACTATATCTTTGGAGAGCAGAGATGGACCTGGTAGACTAGGGGATAGTGAAAGAGGTAAGAAAAGAAAATTTGACTTGTTAAATTACAAACTTACACTTATCTTTATTTGACGCCAACATGTATTTCATTTTTCCTCTACTAGGCAGGAAATCTGGCAGTAGCAGCGGTAACAGCACAGGCAGTGAGGCCTCCTCTTCCTCGTCCTTGTCCTCTACCAGCAAGTGGAAATCCACCTTTTCACCCATTTCTGATCCCAAGCAGCCCAACTCTGACCTGAGACAGGGGGGTTCTCCATTCGGCATGGGGGGGTCAAGCCGGGGCACAGACTCAGACTCTGACCACAAACAACAGCATCAACAGGTGAGGAAAGGGAGTGACGGAGAGTCGTCCAGCTACATGACCGCCAACCCCTTCCTCAGTCAGGAGGCAGGGACCCGGGGTGGAGGCGGCAGTGCCGGTGGCCAGGGAGGCGGCGGTTCAGACCAACGCCAGGCTCTCCAGAAGCAGAAGACCCCTCGCGACTGGGAGATGAAGACGAGCAGCAGCCTGGCCAGTCAGAACCTCTTCATATCTGCCGCTGCCAGCAGTGGAGGGGGCATACTGAGTGGGAAGGTGGGAGGCAGTCCTGTAGCAGCTTCCTCGACCACAGGAGCAACTGTGGGGCAGTACCTGGGCTCTCAGTTCCCACTTGGAGGGACGTCAGTCTTACAGTCTTTGTTCGGGGCACAGACAGGTGGATCCACGGTGAGTGGGAACCCGCGGCTCGTCAACGGACACTCTGCCCTAGGAAGCTTCTCCAGTGCTGGGCTGGCAGGGGGAGCGGCTGGAGGTGAGCATCACTAAACTGATCATGTAAAGTTTTACCTCGGGATCACTGAAACAGCCTAGAAGGGAGGTCGTAGTCTTAGCCTGGGGGTCGTCTTGATAAAGAATAGCGTGAGTCCGAGGGCCAGGTAAGTGGAGGTCCAATGCTGCTGTCTCTCTGTCTGCCTCGCTGACAGTTTGACTGACTGACTGACTCTGCGTGCTGCCTCGCTTTGACACGGACTGGCTGCTTGAGTGCTGCAGTTGGAAACACCCTTGGAAAATGTAAAAAAAAAAAAAACTGAACCAATGATTCGTATTAAATCTGTGATTGACCGTGAATCATTAACATGTTTTATAGAGCTATTACATCATTAGATTGTCATTTTCTGTGGGTGTATCTCTTTGATTTGTATGTCAGAGTCATTTCACGTGTGAACAAACATGAACCTGAATCCTAAATTGGCCGTTGACCGTCACAGTGGACTGACTCTGTTTGCTTTCTGTGTGCTTGTCGAAGACTTGCTTGGCGCTATGCACAACCTGGCTCAGTCCTTGCTTCTCTCTTTGTCCCCTTCTCTCTCGCTCTCTTTGCCACTTGTATCCGTTCCCTCTTCCCTCTGTCTCCACTCTCTCGCCCTCCCCCCCTCCCTCCATTTCTGCTGTATGATTTGCAGGTATATTTCACCACGTGGTTCCCACAGTGTCCTCCCATCAGTTTGGGGCGACGCTGCCCGCCTCTGGAGGCCTCAGCTCTCTGCTCAGTCTCTCCTCCTCTTCCTCTACCTCCTCCCAAACCCAGCATCACACCACTCCCCAACCAGCCTCCACGCGCCTGGCCTCCGTGTCCTCACCTCTACCCCACTCCCTGTCCCAGGCCCAGCACAGCCGCATCCAGTCGGTCCTGCATAGCCCTTCTCCTCCCACGCTCTCCCTGCCCCCACCTCCACCCCTGCACAGCGCCCCCTCCTCATCCTCAACACCCACGCACTCCGATGCCCCGACATCCTCTCGATCTGACTCCCTCCACTCCTCCCGTCTGTCCCACTCCTCTCTCCACCACCAGAGAGCACAGTCATCCCTCTCTCTCTCCATCTCCTCCTCCACCTCCTCCTCCTCTGCTTCTGTCTCTGCTGCCGCAGCTGCTTCCCTCTCCTCCTCCTCCTCCTCCTCCTCTTCCTCCTCCTCCCCCTCCTCTCTGTCAACCTCCTCGTCTCGTCCATTCGCAGTGCACTACTCCCCTCGGCTGCCCCCTCCACCACCGGCCAGCAGCTCAGGTGGTGGCGGGAGCATGTGGAGGACTCAGGGCATGCATGGTACCTACACCACCTCCCAGCTCCCTGGCTCCCGACCTAGATAGGGTTTGGGGGTTAGAGGAAGCAGTTAGGGGGGAATGGGGTGGAGAGGGGAAGGGCGAAGGGCAATCAGGGTGGAAAGGGGGAGCGAATAAGAGAGAGAGACTGGTAGGGAGTGAGAGAGACAGGATAGCTGTTTTCCCTGAGCTCCCACGAGCTGTTGTTCTGATTGAACAAGGTAAGTCGATTCTTGCATTTAAAGTATAAAGAACACGCTAGATGACAGGATGTAATAATGTTTTGGTTTTCTTTATTTCTGTCTTCGTCTGCTGTAAAATCACTCATGACGTCTCTCTGTGTCTTCTTCTTTGGTGCTGCAGGTAATTGATGAAAACTACCTCAACATTAAATAAACTATGCAAATGTCCAGGTGTGGACCAAGGCACTCTCCTCACTCACTGGTGCTTCAAAACGTCTGCACTACCCAACCGCCTCCAAGACCGGCTTCTGTACTGGGATCACACACACACACACAGACACATACAGATACACAAAGCACCACTATGGTCACCTTGAGCAGAATTCACAGGTACTGGTCATGTTTATGTGTGGAGTGTTGAAATATTGTCAAAATGTAGAAATCAGTACCGGCTGCTGTCCAGCACTGAACGAAGCTGAATCATCCAAGATGTCTGATTTAACGTTGAGGTGCTCAGTAGTTTGATATTTTGTTGTTTTGTCTTCGTCATCATGAAAGCAACCAGTGCTCAGCAAACGTTTTTATTAATTTATCCACAGATCGAAGCACACAGTCCACCTTTTTTAAGCTGAATGTCATCAGGAGTCACGTTCCCTCCAAAGTTTCACGTCACACACCGACACACACAGACCAGTTCACTGAACTCTGCTCAGTTGTCATGCAGTTTGCCTCTCTGCATGTGTGCTCTCTTATCTCTGTTTTCTTCCTTCAGTGAAATTCAATATTTGTTGCAACAGAGTAAAAAAGAAAGAAAGAAACAAGATGAGGAACTTTTGGTCTAACTTCACACTGGATAGTAAGATACAGTTACTCATGTAGCAGAAGATGTACAAGTCCTGGCTGGTTTGTTGACACCCCTTAAACTCTGGTTATGTTGATGATTTACAATATTTTTATATTTAATAATAAAAATGACAAAAGTTGTACAAAAATTGTAAAATGCTCTTCTGTCTGCGCCTGTTTGGCACACAAAACTAATATTCCCTCTTTCTTTTTTTTTCTACTAACTGGCTCCAAACCAATCCAGTTCACATTTTGAGTGATTAAAATAATTCTTCAGGTGTGCTTCAGTGTTTCTCTTCTAATATCAGATATTTAACATATCAATGAAAGTATGTGTTTACTTAAAATGAGCTTTTTGTGACCGTCATCAGACGTATGTAACGCTCTCTAGACGAAGCGGATTGAAGAAAGTTGTAACGCGCGACAATGTTCTGATTTCAGCCTCATTTTGAATATGTGGAGTGAATTAGCAACATTTCAAGGGGTGCCAATAATGCTGAGCAGAGCTGAGTACATTTTCATAAAAAAAACAAAACAAACAAACAAAAAAAAAAAGACCCCATGAAATTAATTTAACGAGATGGTGCTCTCTGTAGACGCTCTTTAGTAGAAGAGTCGTGGCTACGCTGTTTAGTGCTTTAGTGAAGCTGAATCCAGGTGTAGAGGAAATACAGTGAGATTCAACTCGTGTCTGTATTTATTAACATTTTCTTCTTCAAGTCAGATTTGGGTAAAAATCACACTACCATGTGAGACCGCAGCAGGAATTTTAACTCTCCTTAAGCTAAACATATTCATATTTTATCTCTGCTGTTGGGACGTGCAGGTTTAAGCAAACGTTTCGGACTCACATGTGGTCACACACTCATGCATGCGAATCCTCACACACACACTTCACACTGAGAAAAACAATTCACCATAACCACGACAAACTACTGGACTCTCTTCACACCTTTTTGTTTGCTTTTTTTGTTATTATTATTATTATTGTGTAATTTTTTTTTGTAAACGATGTTTGTACTGTGAATGTGATTCATTCTCTGACTGTATAGTTGTGTATAATTTAGATTATTATATTTATGCCGTCAGTCTCTCCATTTGCTTCTTTTCTTTTTTGTTTTGTTTTTTTTTTAAATCCTGAAATGTGTTGACATGGTAGAATGCAATAGTGTGTGTACTTGACTCACAGTCTGAAAACAATGGTGCTACATTTGGACTGTACCTGATCTTATTTATTCTCTAGTGAAAACATCAAAAACAAATCGATTACTTGGTGCTGTACACAGGGACATTTGTAAAGCCTCTCTCTTTTTTTTTTTTGGCATTTCCTTTCTCATATTTAATGTTATTTGTCTTTGAATGCCTAGTGTACAACTGTAGACACCACCTTTTTTATTTTTATTTTATCTTTTTTAAAGATAAAACTACTCCGGCCACAGCTGGCTCAGAGTAAACAGGTATGAGGACCTCTGTTCATGTTTCTCACGCCATAGGTTTAAACGTAAGTCGGCACGCTTTGCTCTCAAAAGCGAGCTGCTTATCTGTTCGTGAACAAGACACACTGTTTTTGTACATAACTTTTTGTTTCTTCCTCGTTTGTCTCTCCATCATAAACAGAAAGGTATATAAAAATTGTATCTATATACAGTCTATATATATATGAGTATATATATATATATATATATATATATGAGTGAATAGAGGTGTTTTTGGTGCTGCATTGTGACCTTAAACTCTTAAAGCCTGTTAAACAGGAGGCTTGAAGCCAAGGAGAGTGAAGCGTCGCCACACAGAGGGTGCCTAACAACATGGCGACACGTCAACACCCGAATCCTTGCGACACAAACACACACACACACACACACACACATACACACACACCCACCCACCCACCACAGAACTAGGAACTCAAAATGCCGTGTGTTCTCCAGACACGAGCAAAGGTGCTGTGGCTTGAACACGACTATTCCAGCACTATAACTGTCTCCACTTTTATCCGATGTTTTCACGTCTGTTTGTTTCTTTTCTTTTTGTTTACCGACCCAGATTCTGCAGGAAAAAAAAATGGTGCTTCTGTTTCCAAACAAAGTCAGATTTTCTAAGGTGCATACGGAAAAAAAAACTTAGGCGTCGACCTCTTACACACACTGTTTAGATGTCTTACTGTCAAGGCCGATCCTTGTAATGTGAGCATTATTGTGTAATTGCAAAGACATGCTGATGTAAAAACACTTGTGTTTGGGTGTGTGTGTGTGCATCACTTGGTTAGGAGTGAGAGCAGCCAAGCTTCCTTTTTTTTTCTCTGACAGTGGGAATACACTTAAGCTCAGTTTGTGTGTGTGCGTGTGTGTGTGCGTGCGTGTGTGCGTGTTTGCTTTCTTTTCCACTTGCCAGTGCATATCTATGGGAAGATTAGACTAATAATGAAAGCTTTATTGTGAACTCCTGTCCTGTGCGCTCGCTCTGAGTGCGCAGGACAGGAGAGTGTTCAAGTGAAGAGCAGAAAGTCATTTTAGAAACATACTTAGAGACTATAGTCCATTTGTTACCAGCACTAAGAGGTCTTTTGTAATTATTGTTGATGCTGTTTTGATTTTCTTATTCTTGGTGTTTGATACAATTGCAGTTACATGTTATGCTTTTAATTGTGTCTTCAGATTCCTGTCAGTTTTTAATACTACTAGTCAGACAGACAGCACGGTGCTCTCCTTCACTTAAAACAAGGAAATTGCAGCTATTGATAAATACTACTCTTTTTCCTGTTGTGCTGCAGGGTTTTAAGGTTTAATAATCTTCAACACGAGCTTGCCTGGCGGCTTTCTTACGGTCCGGTCTAACCTACGGAAGTTTCTCTAATCTGGACGGGTGTGTGCGCACGTGAGAATAGTCTGTGGGAACGGCAGAGATTACGCTCATTACAGATTTCAACCAGTTTTGTAGCTAACTTGTACAATCAATTAAAGGGGTGAGGTGCTGTTATTCAAGTCCTTTGGTGTATGAGCATGGTTTGAATTTAAGCTTCTATGCAGTTCTCCAGCATGCTCCATCCTGGTACATTATCGATCTGTGAGAGCTTTGCGGTCGAGGCTGTTTACTCTTAAATCCTGCCAAAGGTCTCAACTCAGGAACTTCCCAGATTGCTTGAAATCATGTAATGAAGTAAATTTTCTTTAAACTACTGCATGTCACACACTTATTCAACATCTCGTGGCATGATGAAGTCCCTCTCTAACCCAAACTCAGGACCAGGACGACCCCCTCATTCAATCGTATTTCAAAGTAAAATTAACCAGTTGTCTTGTCAGATCCCGGATTCATTCTCACGTTGCATACACCCGGCCTCTCCGGTGAAATCCAGCTTTATAAAGCTTTATGAGTCGGTCTGATCTCGAGAAGCTGTGAAATGGCTACGACTTTCAGCATCTTCCTCATCTCACAAATGCCTCTGTCTAGGTTTGTGTCTCTAAGAAGGAGGTTCATTGTCCTCTTGTTGGGATTCTTCCCGTTATTACGGGCAGTAAACCAACGCTGGACACAGGTGACCTACAGTATGTGTATAGTTATCTCTGATCGGTGCAGCCAGGGCAGGTTTGAGGTGCAATAACGGCAAACCTTTCCAAAAGGCCCTGGGTTTTCATGATAAAGTTGTTACTGTTCGGTGTTGGTGCTTTTATCCTAAGATGTTATAATGAAACAAATGGAATTAATGTTTTTTTTCTGCGTTTTATGATTATTAATAAAAATGTTTCATATAATATTTGAATTAATTTGTTGTGTGTAGTGGCATTTATGTCTAAATCTGTTTAGTTTTCCCTTGTGGAAGACTCATACATCACGCTGAGGTTTACAGATCATAACTTTGTGTTTTCAAGTGGGGAAACAAAAGACAGCAGCACTCACATTGTCGTCATCCATCCATTTTCTATAAGTGCTTCTCCTCGTCAGGGTCACGGGATGCTGGAGCTGATCCCAGCTGGCGTTGGGCAAGAGTTACCAGTTTATCGCAGGGCTGACATATTCTTTCATCATTATGCCGATGACACCCAATTATATTTATCGATCAAGCCTGATGAAACCAGTCCCTTCGCTAAACTTTGACATGCCTTGAGGACATAAAAACTTGGATTATCTGCAATTGTTTCATGTTAAACTGGAAGGACTTGTAATTGGACCCACATGCCTCAGATATACTCTCGATAACACAAATTTCCAGGTCTGCTTTTTTTCACCTACCAAATTTTTTTTTACTTCTAGACCAGATTATTGTAGCTCGTTTGTTATCAGGCTGGACTTTACGCTAGGGTTAGGACCCTGCGACGTGTATTGATAGGAATCAGAGATCATATTTCTCCCATCTTGGCTTCTTTGCATTGGCGACCTGTAAAATCAAGTTCCTGAATTTAAAATCCTTCTCCTTACCTACAAAGCTCTTTGTGATCATTTTATTAAGCTCATACTGTTTTATTACCCCACTAGAACAAAATGCAGGGTTCCTTGTGGTTCTTTTAGTCTCCAAAACTGGATAGGGAGCCAGAACTTTCAACTATCAAGCTTCTCTTCTGTGGAATTAGATCCGATTTTGGGTTCAGGGACAATATCCATCCATCAGGGTCATGGTGGGCTGGAGCCTATCCCAGCTGATCTGGGGGCGAGAAGCGGCGTACACCCTGGACAAGTGGCCAATTCATGTTTATCAATATATCAAACATAAGTGAAATGAACATTTCCATGCTCCTGCAGTTTTGTTCTCTCGGAGAAGACGAAAATCCTCTGTAGTGAAGCTTTTCACCTGGACCCGTGTGTAAATTTACTTGGCGGGGTCCAAACAGCCCAACAACATGCAGAAATAACCTCCCATTACTCTCTGCAAAGAAATGGGATGATGTGGTACCGGCCAAGAAATGTCCTACAAACATGCTGCAGCCATTAGAGAATGATGAACAGGTCTTGTCATTCCTCGCTGAAGATTTGTGATGTACAGGAATGAGCCTTGGCTTTATCTCTTGGGATACATGGCTACTAAACAGCTCGGAGACCTTGACTGTCTGCAAAACAAGACCGCAGCTGTGAGAGAAGTGATGGTCAGACCTGATCGTGTTTCCGCTCCTTTTCTGAGAGCAGGTTTTTTGTTTGCTGTTTTTCCCCCCTGCTTCTAGCATGAATGAGAACAGATATATTGTAAACATTCATGAGGAACTATCGGAACGATACAGTTTCATCCAAATGCTGCTTTGTTTTTGTAGCTCATGCTGTGAACTGACATACCACTTGCTTCTCATCTTATTTGATAGTCAACGAGGCATAAATGAAGAATGCTTGTCCTGAACAATAAATCTGTTGATTGATTTAGCAACAAAGCCTTCCAGCTCCTCTAAAGCTCGCCAATTAAAATGTTATTTCTTGTTTAAGTGTACAGAATACTCCGGCCAAGAAATAGTCCGCTTTATAATTTCATCTGACACCACAACTTGTCTTCATCGCAGCAGATTTTGTACGGATTAGATAAACAAGATATAACCATAGACAGTGTAAATAAAGGACAGTGTATGCGTGTCCCACGGGTTTCTGAAGAGCTGTTTTGGAGCTCTAAATCTGTCGCTATGTTGGTAGTCCAGCCTCTTCCAGCTCCCAGCTAATCTAGAAACCTAAACATCAGCAAAGACATGGATCCAGCAGTGGATGGACACACTGCTAATTCTGCATAACTTTAAGCTTTAATATAATTTGAACAGGTGAGTTCTCTATTCAGACTCAGTTGTCATAAATGGGGGAAACGTGTTTATTATTATTATTAACTGGACATTTTAATATGGGTGCTTCTGGAGCGAACCTCAGGTGGCTGTTTGAGGAACTTCCACAATGGCTTCACTTCATAACATGTCCTGGCCTGAGCTTTAAATTTGATACGCAGACATGAGAGTGGTATCGATCTTATCCAGCGTCAGACTGTCCCTTTATCAAAATCACCTTGTAATAAGGTTTATTTTGAGTATCATCCTCAAACATGGCAACATTCCCGTTTTCATAGCCATTAAACTGGACGTTCTTTAGCTGCCACGTTTAAAGTTTTAGTTCTGCGCCTCTACAGTGCATCGTATGATATAAATCTTTACTGTACAGCAATGAAGGATCTCACCTCTCGCTTTGCTGCCTTGTTACAGATAATGAATGGTTCATGAAAAAGTTACAAGAAGTCGACTCTATAATCTAGAAACCTCCTGTAATGTCTCCATTAATTCATGTCTACAGACAGGGAGGTGTCCAAACTGACACAACGCTCTCTTCGACATGAAGAAAGCTCCTTTCTGTGCAGCGGCCATCTCAAACAGTATACATAGTCTAAATCATCAAGGACACACGATATTCCTATTTTGGCAGCGTGTTCCCCCGGTGAGTGAGAAGGGAAGGTGGGAGGATATAACTCCCATCCTCATGAGCCTGACCCATTTCCAAACAAGTGATTGTGAAAGGTCTGACCACACAGGTGCACAAACAGACAGTGCAGCATGTTGGCGGTGGATGTCCTCTGCTGTGGAACGCTGATGCTCTGCGCGGCCCTGCAGGTCTCACGTGGACAGCAGCAGATCCATGACACCACAACAACAGGTTAGAGACTCTGCACAACTGAAAACTTTGAAACTTGATGCATTTTATGTTTTATGTTTTATGTTGTGGTGCTTGTGATTTTTGCAAAAATGTTTCTGCGTTTAGCTTTTGTCTTTTTTTAGTGTGCAGTTTGTTCTTTTTTTCTCTATTCAGTCAAAGGAGACGGCCAGACAACGAGCTCCACACACCCCGGAGACGTCCCTCGCCATGCACCATGCTTTGTGGATGATATGCTTGCAGCATTGCGTGAAGGCGTGGGGAATGATGGTGAACTCACAAACAGCAGTTTGGCTAATTTTGGACTCTGCGCAGTTTCGGATTCATCTGGCTCAGTTTTGTTGGAGCTTTCGAAGGAAACAAGCAGAAACGGGCCAGAGGTTTTGCATCCAGTTGGAGGTAGCGGTGATCTCTGATTGCAAAAATTTTTTGTTTGATTTTTTTCTTTGTATTAAGGTTTGTCTTGTTTTCTCCATCAGTGCACTTAGCAGAGGATGACGAGAGAGGAACGCTCACGTTAACCTTTGACCTCCCGCAGTCTGCTTTCCTCAAGCCTAACCCCGTGCTGCTTTTGCCGTTTGAAAGTCCTCTCACAGGAGAAAACCTCGATGTCACTTTCACTAGTCAGTCACTGCAACCTAACACGCAGGTAAAGAAAGGTCCTGGGGGAATAATGCATGACTGACGACATCTGTTGTCTGCGGTTTTGTCACAGATGTTTCTGTTTCTAGTCTGTGTGTATTTCAGGAGAAACGCGGTACATTATGCTGACAGGAAAAGCATCAGAGAGCGACGTTCACCAGAAATGGAGGATTTCTGGTGTCACAAAATCCCCTGACTCGAGTAAGACAGGTTATGAGTAAGAGAGCGCTTCTTATTCCACGTAGAGCGCATGTGACATTTTTCCTCTCTTTGCAGGGCAAAGTCTAAAAGACGTTCTGATTGGTGCAAAATCAGGAAGTAACATCAGCGTGACTCCACTTCTGGTTTTGTCAGGGGAAAGAGGAACAGATACAAGGTTGCTTTCATGTTCCCTTCTGATATATTACCCGAATATTGTCCAGACTCTCTGCTCAGTATTTTTTTACTTTCCCAGACATGTGTCAGGTTCATCCCCCGCCTCTTCACACACCTCCTCCTTCCTCTGTGAGCTGAAGCGGTTCCTGGGTGATATCCTACCCGAGGACCTCCCTGAGTCCCCTCCGCTCAAGCTGGACTCCTTACAGTCCCTGCCTCCCTTGACACTGGGCTTATCCTCCAGCGAGACCCTACTGGCGGGGCTGATCAACTCCTCGGCCCTCACCATCTTCTCCTTCAGTAGCTGGAGCAGGTTTCAGGTTCATCGCGGAGAGTTGGCGCTGTCTCCTGCACTGCTGGAGGAGCTCAGGCAGAGGTTAGAGCAGACTGTGGTGCAGATAATGGAGGTGATAAGAGAGGAGGCGATGGGCCACAGAGCCACAGAGAGGCTGCAGAGACTCAGAGAGCTCAGTGCGTTTCCGAAGAAGGAACCGCCAGCAGGTGATGTGTTCAAAAACACGGCATGTTCCCCCAAAGCCCTGTCAGATTAACTCGAGTACCCCCTGCTTGCCAAAGCAGATGTTCTTTCGCACGCCTGACAGAAATGTAGATTGATTATCGCTCTTCAACTGATGCCTCTGTTTCCTCTTCTGCATAAAACAGGAGAGAGCCAGTACCTTGCATTTCTCCTGCTGAAAGCCCTTCAGACGGTGGCCCGTATGTATGACGTGCAGAGAGGACTGCGGGCTACCAGAGCTGACCCCAGCAACCCGGTGAGGGGCAACATATGTGGGCTGAAGAGCCTCACCGTCTCCCTTGAAAAGCACCTTGTGGGTCCAAACACAGCCAACATCAACAACTGCCAAGGCTCTTGTGCTTTCCCCCTGGTCAATCCCAAGAACCACGCCGTCCTGCTCAACTCCCACATCGAGAGCGGGAACGTGGACGAGCGGGCGCCGTGCTGTGTGCCCGTGTCCTACGATGCCCTGGAGGTGGTGGACTTGGATGAACACGGCATGACTTACGTCTCCATTAAAACAGACGTGGTGGCTAAGGAGTGCGGATGCTGCTAAAGCCGTTGTTCTCTTAGAGGGAATGTCACCGACCGTGGCCTGTTTAGTGGAGGAAAAAGTGTGACTTAAATGTTGCTTAACGTTTGATAGACATTTATTTATTCACAGTAATAATAGTTGTAAATGCATGTGTTAATTCACAGAGGTCTCTTATGTTGTTACACATGTATTATTTGCATTAGATGCACACAGGACACTGTCACACTTAGACATGGTGACGTAAAATAGATCTGAACATCTCTTATTTCTACTAAAAAGTGTTTTTATATGCACCATACATGATGAAATGATATACTCCACGATACAAACGAGGATCGATTAAATGTAACATTCTTTATCTTCATGTTCATTAAATGCAAAGTTTGTTGGAAGAATATTTGCGTTCATTATTCAGAAACCCGTTGTTGTAACAGGTTTTTTGAGCTGTTCACAGATCATTGTTTAGGTTTTGGCTTCAGGACTACTCTGTGGCTGATCGGCTTTTTTCTTCTTCTTATCGCTCCAACTTCTTCAGATCCCCACCACCACATTAAATTGTCCCATACAGAAATCTGGAGGCAGACAGCATGAAACGACACATATTACACAACCACATTAATATAAAAAAGTAAAGTAATAAAAAAACACTCGTAAGGACAAAAATTAGTACTTTTGTGATTTAGTGCCTCCAGTTACAGAGTGAGATACCGCAGGTGTAGCAGTTGTAGACATGTATTTTTTATGATTACATTACTTATGATAAAATTATGAAGTTATGATCTGGGTTTGGTTACTTGTTTGTATGAATCTAATTTAATATATTTCAATTTAGAGTGGATATTTGTTGTTTTATTTGTTTCAGTTTGTCTTCTTTGCTTATAACTTTAACCTACTTATAATGTGCACATTGTTGTCTATAGCTGGATAGAGAAATGCTACAGTGTTTGAAACTATGAAATAAAAGTCAAATAAAAATAAGACAGACAATACCTGAGTTATTGAACCATCCATCACGCTCCCAACGAAAGACCTTATACCTGTCTCCTCGACGAAATAATCCACAGCATCTAGAAAACAAAGTAATATAAGTACAGTGACTGCTGTTTGTACTAAACCCAGTACAACTTTCTGTCAACATGAGACATAAATGTCTTACTTCTGTCTGTAAGGTGACATAATTACACTACTCACCGTGCACTTCATTGACCCCGGAGCTCACAAGCAGTACGACCAGTGCCACCACTAAGCAGCGGTTCATCGTGAAACCCTTCCATGGATTTGGAACATCGCTCAGATTTTCAATGGACAGGATCCGTTCATAAGACACTACAGACAGACACAAACGAGTCAGACGCACGTGCTGGTTGCCATAGTCTTCATTCACACGTTTGGTTGTTTATGGTGGAAATATTTCTTACTTATGACGTTGTCAGATGTTCAAACTTTGGCTCCAAAAGTCCTGAAAGGTTAAGATGAACAATTCTATTTTTTTTGTCATGCATAAAAACAAACTTCAAATCAAAGTTTCTGTGTGTCTGTGCTGCCAGACTGTACTGTATGTCATAGACTAACATAAGACAGCTTAAAATAGGCGCCTGCAGCGAGCGGAAAAAAACAAATATGATTTAAAGGAGCTGAGAGTTTAGCTTTAAATGAACTCCTGCACAGGAAGAAAAAGAAACTTACCTGATCCGACTCTTCAGTTGCGTGTCACTATTGAAGTAAAGGGTAATGCGGTTGTGTTGATGGTGACTACTTTTCTGCCAGGACCAGTGACAGTGTTACACCCTGCACCGTGCTCTTTTGCTGCTTGATTGACAGGCACAGATGGAAGGTGTTGAAAAAAGGAAAAAGACTTTTACAGTGTGCACTGATACTGTTGACACTCACCAGCAGTCGGACAAACCTTTATTATGTCATATATCACATTGATTTATAGGATAAAATAATAGAGCTTTGACTAATTTCATGTGGAGAAGATTAAGAGAGGTCTTCTCTTGATTGAATTTGAAGTCGCTAGCAGCCCAGCTAACAAACTGTGCTAACATTAGCTAATGGCAGCTATACTGTTAGCAGTTTGCTTTACTGTCAATCAGAAAACTCTAAATTACAGAGTTGATAGACTGATTGCTGTAAAGCATTAAGTATGTAGCCAGAGCACAAAGTTACATTGTGCAAGAACAGACGTACGAGGTGCAGACTGGGAATGACAGCTGTGCAGCTGCACAGAGGGGTTTTTATAAAGGGCACCCTCACATGAAGGGACCCCCTCCCCCCTATAGATTTGATTAGCTTACACAATTTGCTCCATTGCATTCTACGGAAGCCCTGAACGGTCATGCAATCACACATTTTATTTCCTCCATTTTATAACAGGATAGTTATTTGAGATCTCAAGATAATAAGATAATAAGATAATGTCATGCTGGCCTAAAGAAATATACAGTATAAGTTGGAGTAAGGCTGCAGTGTCTCAACCATGGCCCGAGCAGGAAAAGTTCACACCGGGAACACGATGTCCCCGTTATCCCAAGACCTGGAGAAAAGGATCCTGTTATCTTGAGAAAGCAAATGTGATTTATTTGTTATCAGGAAAACAGAGGAAATAAAATGCATGACCACTCACGGCTTCCATACATTCCATAGGACATTTTACTTGACTATTAACCCGTGCACAAATCAAAATTAGTTGATTTTAGATTAAAAACCTCATGTAAAGTTGTCAAATGTATCTCCACCTCCACCAGTAACAACAGCAAGTACCGTGACTGACATTATAATGAAATAGCAGCACTGGTTTGGTACTGGAGACCCATTATCTGCGTCATATTTTCACAGTACACGTCATGCCGAGCAGGACACTCCCCTGACAAACACCGCAGCCTGCCAGCTCTGAGCCGAGCAGCATTAAGGCGAAGAGGAGAGGACAGAGGCAGCAGCTGGTGTGGACGCTGGCCGGATGGTTAAATCTAACCTACAGACGATTTTGAATAGTCATTGTTTTGTTAGAGAAAAAGAGAGAAACTTAACCGAGATGCCTGTTATTGAGCAATCCAGTAATAAACCTGAAAGTGAAAGGTATGTTGTTGTTGTTGTCGTAGTCGTTGTGAATGCTCGTTAGAGGCTAGCGAAGCTAAGCTAAGCTAAGTTTAAAAACCGCGGCCTAGCTCCGCTCGCTGTGTTTACATAACAGCGCTATTAAGCTCGGTTGACGTCTCAAAAATACATTGAATCGGTCGGGTTTTTGGATTTACACATTTCAGTAAACACGTTGACTAAATCGCCCTACGTTTAACGCCAGATTGTGTCACATTTACTTAAAGTCGGTATTTTGAAATTCATGATTATCCATGCTCCAGTTAGCTGGCTAAGCTAAGCTAACGCAGAAGCTAATAACCCGAGACGCCACAGAAAGCCGAAACGTGACAAATGTCGATTTGGACATCAACATAACGTCATCTAATATATTATATTTATAACTACCTCATGTGAAAAGGTCGATAACCTTTATTTTTGTATCGGTTATTAGCGGCGGGGGTTAGCTCAACGGTCATATGAATGCTAGCAGCGTTGGCTAACGGCTGTTTATCACCGATGTTTTCGGCGTCACAATAAAAAAAACAATCAGTGGCGGTAACTCCACAATATTTAAACTATATTTCATATCTTGTACCTGTGTTTTGTGGTCAAACACTCAGCTCAAAAACATAGTTACGCCCCGTTATGTAAAGTTAGCTCGTTGCTAACAAATGACGGCTGAATTGATAATTTGTTTTTTCGCGTTTCGTCTTCGGGGCTCAGGTGCTTAGCTAGCTCGCCTTTGACATCCCCGATCATTTTTTTTTAAAAACTTAGATTAACCAATTTAGTTGGAAATCACTCGATATGGATTCAGTTTAAAACACCCCCTTTTAATTGAATGTATTTAGTGTTTTATATTAACCATTGTGTGGCGAAAGGTGGAGGCGGAGGTGGGGGGGCAGTAGTAGCTAAGGCTTGTTTGTTGGTTAACTTCCAATCTAATGGTGCAATTGTCTGGAAATGAGAAGTGCGCAGGTGTCACACCTGAAAATATGGTTCATAATTTTGAACAAGTTATGAGCGATTAGCCGTGGGCTGTTTCCTTTTTCACCTCAGTCGTGTTCGGACAAGATTTTTTTGGTTGAGCCTGTTTGTCTAGTGTTGTGAAGGACTCGTAGGAAATTTCCACTGCACTGCGAAGGGGGGGAGGTATGGAGACTGTCGAGCCCGGTGATGGCATATTGTACACCGGAGCCAAGATACTTTTCTTCATGTTTACCCTGAATATTTTGACATTTATGGTAACTGCATAGATGCAACTATGCAGCACTAAAATCAGAGATTTACAGGCAGTTGTTTCCGCTCTTTAAGCTTGTTTTTAGACATCAGCAGGTGCCCCTGTAATCTAATTTTCCTCACCGATACTGATCCTGTGGTCTACTTTTGTGTTAAAGTGCCAACACGTATGATATCTTCCCCACAGATGAGCAGGCTAAGGTGCTCTTATGCAACCAGAAACTCAAGAGACTCATCGCTCATGTGACTAGGGCGTGAATGTGCTCCGCTGCCTGCTGTGGACATTACAAAGACCGCTATTAACTTGACCGGATACACTGATTGAAGGCGTTGTGTTCATTTTAATGCAGAAGAGGCATTGGCGGATTTTATGTGAAATGTCCTAATTGGCTGTTTTACATAATCTGATAATGGGATTGAGGACGGGGCCTGTGCGAGGCGATAGGTTGGACGTTGCATATAGAGTCCGTTAACCGGAGTTATGGGAGTGACAATGGTTCTCATTTGGTTTTCTCACATCTGCTCCACATATAGCACGGCAGTGGCATTTGCGTAAGAGAGGATCTGTGAATGTCTGAGAGCGCGTGCGTCGCTGTGGCAGCACTGCTGCTCGTAATGGCTTGTGTTCCCGACAGGAATAGGCTCAGTCTGAACACTGTGAACGTATGCCGCCGCACACAGCCGAGCCAAACTAATTCTATAGAGCACCTTTGGCTGAATTAAAATGGCCGATCTCCCTCGCTGAACTGTTTCTGTCCCCGTCTGTTGTGAAAGTGGAGCAGCGTGGTTAGTGCAGGACTTAAGTAGGCTAATGGTTAGACAAACAGAGGTTGCTCCTCCGATGAATCATGTGACGAGATTAAACTTGCCCGAGCACGCTACAAACCTAGTTTTAGGAAGTTCAGCGTCTGTGCACCATGAAAACTTTCCACAGGCGACGGCGATGAGGACCGTGACGCCTTTGTTGACATCTTGAGGAGTTTTAGTGAATGTTCGACTGAACGTTGGCACAGTCATAAGTGACGTGGTACGGTGGCAGAAACTGCTCACGCTTCCTGTCTGTTAATTTAATGGTCACATGTCAAATGTTTATCACATCATTCAAAGGTCTGTGCCTAAGGCGAGGACAGTTAATGATTGTACTGTGCCCTCCTCCAGCTGTGTTTTTTTTTTTTTTGTTTCTTTAGACTCACTCAACCTTAGCAACTGTTTGACTGTAATCTCAGAGATGAGTCACTCAGTGGTGTAATGTATGATAACCCCGCTGTTTATATTCAGAGTTAAGTTAGCAACACCTCTCAGTGAGTACCCGACTTGTAATGGCTCCGTCTGTGTGCGTGTTTCTTTCGTCCTCCAGTATCTCCAGTCCCAGGAGGTGCTCCCGCTGTTGCAGTAACCCGTGTCCGGGGCCTCTGTGGTGCTCCTGATGCCCCTCACCCACCCCTGAAGATCCCAGGTGGGCGAGGGAATGACCAGCGGGATCGCAATCTTTCAGCTAAGCTATTCTATTCTGTAAGTTGAACCACCTTTGAAAATATTGTCACAGAGCAGGGGGCGATGCAGCGTGGACCTACTTTTGAGATAACACAGCGCAGATGTTTGCAACTCAGCAGTTTTGAATCGTATCGCTCTTCGACCTCAGTCAGAGCGACGCGACTTTATAGTATCTGATCGTAACTCTAAGATGCATAATGTCTGTCATGATGTTGATCAGGGTGACAAAATCAGGCTCCTCCTCTCTGTCACTATCTGTGCCACTGAACTTGATGCACTCACTTTTTTATCTTCAGGTTAGCCCCAGCTGCACTTATCGACACACGAACCAGATCAAAATGAAGTTGTCTTGAACAGCTCTAAGTTGTGTTTATAGTCTTTATTTCCTTTCCAATAAACCGTTATTTGAGTAACTTCACTTTTCTTCTCTGTGCTCTTGTGTCCCGCTCTTCCCCTTCTGTCCTCCAGGATGCTCAGTTGCTGGTTCTTGAGGAGCCCCCCCCTGCTAACAGCAGAGTGCGGTTCTTGCTCTTTGAGCCTCGCCGCTCTGAAGGCAAGCACTGCGTCTGGAGGGCGGCGCTGAAAGGAGGGAACCTTTATGTTGAAATCCCTCCCGGAGCTTTGCCCGAGGGCAGCAAAGACAGGTCGGTAAAACCTTTTGTCCAAACATGTCTTTAAAGAGTTCAGATGCCAGAGGAAGAACAGACCATTGTATTATCTTAATTTATACATAATAAAACATGTCAGTAAATGTTAAAATCACACAATTTCTAAAAAATTATAATCATACAGAGCCTAATCAAACAAATAATTAACTTAACTCATGTTTTATTCCTCAGATCTTGTTCATATCTGCTTTTATGCATCATAGAAATGTCCCCATGTTCTGAAATTCATTAACGTCTCTCCTATAACACATTAACACTTCCTGTTTGTTTTGTTTCTTCAGTTTTGCCCTTCTGCTGGAATTTGCAGAAGAGCAGCTGCAGGTCGATCACGTGTTCATCTGTTTTCACAAGAGCCGTGACGATAGAGGTGAGCCGTTTTTGTCTAGTTACATATTACTGACATGCATATTTATTTGTAGCCACTCTAAAAAAAGAAAGTTGATCTCGATATTTTTTGACGGTTTTGTCCACATAAGTTTTGACATTTAAAGGGCACATTTGCATATAACGATGTGTGCAGTATTAAATGGATCTCTTTGGGTTTTCTCTTCAGATAAATGTTATTACTAATACTTTACTGTCATTTTGTATCACCAGTTTTCTAATACAGGTTTAGAGCTCCTTTCATGAGAGTTAGTGTTAGTGTGTTTTGTTGTAAAGTTAAATCTGAACCCAAACATTTAAAAACTAGTGTGGGGCAGATGATTACAGGCACACTGGGGACTCTATTGACTCTCACCAGGATAGCGTGAAACTTAGCGTGAACGATGACCAACTCTCTGATCATTTTCGTTGCCACAGTTCTCCAGTCAAGCAAGTAAAATCAGGCCTTACCCTGACTTATTATGGTACCCAACTCCTCATAACAACCTGTGGTCATGTCATGAGTCGATTACTGTACGGCCTCCCAGCCTGCACAGTCAAACCCTTTCAGATGATCCCGAATGCAGCAGCACACAAAGTCTTCAATCAGCCCAAAAGCATCCTACCAGGTCCTACCAGACCAGGGGCACCCCTCTTTAAAAACCTCCTGAAGACCCAGCTCTTCACAGAATACCTCCTCTCCGAGCACTACCAACATCCGGAGATGATAAATCTAACTCCCTCTAGAACCTTCACAGTCTTCATGGTCGCACTGTACCTTGATCGTTTCCCTTTTTCCTAGTCAAGTTGGATAAACGCGACTGAGTGTAATGTATAAAGTCAGATCAGGAACATAGGAAGCAGAGTTGGATGATGGCAGACAACAAGTATCAAACTTCAAGGCCAGTTAAAGTCGATCATATAATTTCGCTGGCGTGGAATCATCAGATCTTAAATGTGTCAGATGAAGTTCAGTTTTATCTCGACTGATAAGATGCTGACTTTGCACTCAAACGCACGGGCAGGAGTCACCTTTGTATGCAGATTCTGTTTATGACAAGCTGATTTTCCAAACCTGTGGCACACCGATCATAACTCTTACTCCTCAGTAGTCAAACATCTGTTTCCATCTTGTCTCCCTTCAGCATCCCTGCTGCGTACATTCAGTTTCCTGGGCTTTGAGATTGTGAGACCGGGTCATCCCCTCGTCCCCTCCCGCCCCGACGCTTTCTTCATGGCTTACAGCATCGAGCGAGACTCCTCTGACGATGATTAAATGACGCTGAGCAGTTACAAATGTTTGTTGTTCTTATTTCAATCCATACCTGCACATCTTTATAAAAAATTGTTTGTTTTGGAAATGAATATATTATCCAAGTTTAGTGTGGTTGAGGTTACCTGTCAGAGGTTCCTTTTGTGTTTGTTTTACCTTTACCTACCATGTGCTGTGTTTCAATGATATTTGCACTAGGGTAAGATGTTAATATACCAGGAATGTAAAGCAAATGCCCACATAATATCCGGGCTATGTGTCCTCGCCACTGTATTACATTTTCCATGATGTGTGTAGTGCTGACTTCCTCTTCACTCTCCCACAACACCCGGACGATCATCTCTACAGTGTAATATTTATGATAACTTTAAAATCATCTTACTCATGTAAGTAGGTATGTTTCATAGTGATTATCATTTGATTCTCCTGTTTATATTGATTTTTTTTTTAAAATGTGTGCATGATTTTAATTTGTTGCTTTGATTCACTTGATAGAAATCTGCATGTTGTAACTGTACTAAATAAAAGTGCTCACCTTAGAGAGACTCTGTGGTCTGAAGTCGTACAGAGTTAAGAGAAGGAACTAAGATAGGACATCTTGCCCGACCACATCTAAAGAAGCGGGCCGTTCACAGGTTACAAATAAAGCCGGGACACGTCGCCTTGCTCGGGCTGCAGACATGATGTTTGCACTCATTTGTATAAAAAAAGCAGCTGTGTGGACAATTAAGGGAGAGGAGTTCAAACCTGTCCATCTGCTGTGTAACACTGGCATGAATTATTCTGAGAAATTCGATCACTCAGTTCTGCTGACGTGTTCAGTGTTTCACATGGTTTGACATACAGACCTTTAGAGGTATCGGTATAAGAGGTGGGAATAGTACTGTCACCATGATTTATTATATTTGTCATATAATGTAGTCAGTGAGACAACTAGCATAGTTATATGAATGTGACATGCATTCATGGGAAAGGTACGTTTGATATCAAGATTTTTAAAGTCCAGTTTGGTCTAAAGATTTATAGTGAGCCAAAGTTATGAAACTGTGCAGTGGTGTGAACTGGCTCGACTCAGGACAGCAGTGGTTGGTTTTAGAGTCACCAGTTTCACCCGTGGCAAAGTCACCTTTTTACCAAGCGACAACCTCATGCAGGAGTGCCAAGAACTGCAGGCCCTTGAGCGGCTGCTTGAGGCTGGTTACAGAACAAGTCGGTCTCCATGTTAAATGTCCACCTTCACAGCAGAAACAGACATGTCTACAGCCGAGTACAAAAAACAGTTTTGCTCTCTATAGCTGATTTCCCCATTCATGACAACTGTACTATGGTTGAATCTTTTTTTAAATCAACCATTCGAATTATATTAAGAATTATGAATAATTCACAGCTGGGCCGCTTGGATTGACAGGTAGGTCAGATCCACGTCCTTGCTGATTTTTAGATTAGCCAGGTGGGGGAAGAGGGAGGAGTGCCAACATGGTGGCAGCCAGCTGCTTCAAATCATCTCTTCAGAAACTTGCGGGTGACATCATGTATATCACGCTATCCATTCTTTATAGTGTCAGTGGTCCTGCCCCACCTCACACCAGAGAGAAGAGCACAGAGGAAAAAACACAGACAGTATAAATATAGACATTTGAAACTGCACAGGCTTCACTGTCTATGACTGTTCCTCAAACTTGTACCACCTCTGAAAATATTCATCTCCAGCATGCCAGTTTAGGCTGGCCCTGTTCAGCTACAGACAGTTCACGAGGAGCAGGTTCATTCATAATAAGAAGCTTTTTTTAATCGTTCAGAGGTTCTCCTGTTCCATGCTTGTCTTGCTAATATTTCACATTTAGAGCCACGGTAGTCATCACATTTAGCTCATAACTAATCATGGATGTGTGCGCACTACCTGCATGACTGTGACAGAGCAGCCTGATGTGGAAATTGAATATTACAGGAAATGCTGTGCAGTAACTTGGCAGAAAATAGTTTGATCGTGTCAGATCCCATCACTTTTAGTATATATAGTAAGTAAATGTGTCCTCAGGGCCTGAATATCACAGCAACAAAGGTTCAAGCATTCAAGCTGGAGCAGTTTACTAGATCATTACATTATGAAGAGCAGTATATGACCAGCCTTAAAGGAGGAATGGAAGCAGCGTACACTTTCTTAGTGTATTTCAGACCAGCTTACTACTCTATCTACACAAGAGTCAACAAAGGAACGGCTTCATTTCAAGATGGACTTCCACGCGTTGACTATAAACGTCAGTCCACGCTCAGCGTGAGCCACAGCTTAGTGCTCACGCTCACAGCTGTCTCGGAGTCTGTAAATGCCAGATATCGCAGGCACATACAGTCCTCCCAGTCCAGAGCAGACTGATCCTGGATCAGCCCCCTTTCTGCCAGTTTCATCACCAGCAGAGCTCGTTTGATTGTCAGCCAGTTGTGTACAGCGGTGATCGTAGGGTGTCTGTGATCAAGGAGCGGGACGCGTGGCCCCCAGATGAGCACCTGAAGCATGGCCGCCATGTCGGCCACTTGAGGCCCGCTGCTCTCACTCTGGAGCAGAGAGGCCAGATAAAGAAGTCCTCTTCGGTACAAGGACTTGGACAGAGATGTCTCCTGTGAGCTGAGGAAGTACTGCATTAGGGCTCCAATTTGAGATTTGATGTAGATGTTGGCGTTGGGTAAAGAAGCAGCAGATGATAGCGGAGTTAACACTACACGAGGGGAACCGTGTGTCCTCCATAACATCTGGATCTTTCCTTTCCCTCCTGTCAACTCCATTTTTTCTCTCAGTCTGCTGGTCTCCATTTCATCCTGTTCGAGTTTGTTTCTTCCGTCTTCCTTTCCTCTGTTGGGCCATACTAAAAAGATCTCACAAGGTTTAAGCTCAGCTGCAGAGGCAGTGATGTGCAGATGTTGCAGGCCGATTAATATCTGCAGCAACAGAACACACACCTGTCTGTCATAACCCAAACAAGCTGTGCTCTCCTGAACAAAGTCCTCAAGTGTGGCGTGTGGCAGATCTCTCTCGACGCTCACTGAGTGTCCTTTTGTGAGGAAACACTGTGTGTTCATGTGACCTGTGGTGTACTCAGTGCTGCCTCCATCTGGTGGTTGGCCGGCTGCGCAGCCTGGTTTAAAAAGACAAGAGGGGTCTTGACTTTGCCACGTGATGAAATCGTTCCCCGGGCTGTTGATTGGTCGGAAACGAGCCGTAACGTCTTGCACGTTGACATGTGATGGCTGGTGTTTGGTCTGAGCTGAGGAAGCTTCATCAGTCTGTTTGTGCACCTGCACAGAAAGACAGAAACCAGACACACTCAGAAAAGTCATCCTCAACAAACCATTGCACAGCACGCAACATGAGAAAAAGATATCTGGCCTTCCTGTCACAGATGTGGCACCTGATGACAGTTTAGAGGAAGTGTTTCTGGTACCGCAAGTGTGTGTCACATTTGCCAATGTTGATAAAGATCGTTTTTGTATTACTGGTTGCTAAGAGCAATATGCACACAATTTGCGCAATGTGACTGCAACTGAAAGTTGCACACGACAAGAGAAACATTTTTCAGTCATTTTCACACAGAACACACTGTAGGCGAAAAAGAGCTGTGACATTACCCTCAAACCAAGCACCCTCCCTGGGAACTTGGGGCTGTGCAGGCTGTAATAAACTGCCTCTCCGATTTGATTTGGTGTGCTGCCCTCACAAAGGAGGAAATCCTCAGGTTGGTATGAGCTAATGTCCCTCTCTGAGTGCAGCAGGATCCCGGCCTCCACACTCTGTGCCATACTTCTCAGGAAGAGCAGGTGGCGATGCTGAATCCCCTGAAAGACGACCCTCTGGTCGTCAAAGCTGCTGAAGAGGTAGGGCAGATGTTCGTCCGGGGTGTCAAAGGTGAGCTGGGAGAAGGACAGTAAGGGGGCAGGACTCCCTCTGACAGGTTCAAACTCTTCCATCTCCTCTTGGAAATTGCTGTCTGATATGGGTGCCAGCATGTACAGGGGGTTGTCAAAGTTTTGAGGGTGTCTTTGCAGCGGAGACAGAGGAGCGAGTGTAGGCACATCGGGGCTGGGGAGGGACAAGGCGCGAGCTAAGCTCTTCTTTGGAATAGGCGGCGGGGTGCCATCGGAAAAAAATCTCATCTGGTGTCGGGAGGCATCTGAGCAACACAGTGAGAGGGGGATTTAGGTCAGAACAGTGAGCAATGAACATGCAACATTTTGGACACCACAAAGGGAGTGTGCATCTACAGTGGCAAACAGCCAAGTCATTGTCATTCACTGGGATATTGTGTTACAGTTCAAAGCAAAGGTTTCAGAGAGTTACTTCCTCTCTTTCAGTTCTCATGTGAAAGATGAAGTGAGAAGTCAGTGACTCCGCACAGCCAGGCCGTGGATACAATGGGATTGAGGTGCGTGTGGATGCTTCCCCCCCAGTTTGAACTCACTTCATCATTCCGTTAACCTACCGTAGCGCTGGTGTATGGGACACTGGGCTGCATGACAATCAGTGGGTTCAGGGAAGACTTCGTTGCATGCGTAGTTTTGATGTTCAGCAGGGCTGAGCATAACACAGTCAGACTCACTGGAGTGTCTGTGGGAATGACTCCTGCAGAGGAAGATGCACAGAATAGCAAAAACATTTACCTTTCTCCTCGAAATACAGTCACAGCGGATACACAGAGTGCAGAGGAGCGAGTGTAGCCACATATCTGCTGGGGGGGGGGGGGGAGTTTGGTGCACCTCAAGTTGAAAAAAGGTCGGATTGAGTAAGTTTTCTGTGACGCAATTCACATGTTAGTGCGCTGTGCTTGACATTACAAAATAAAGGATATATATGTTAATTCTCTGTGCAAGCCGCATTTATTGCAGATAATTAGGATCCTTTAATAAGGATTTTGTGATTAAAGATTAAAGCGAATGCAAACTCAATAAAATAAATTCTGCAATAATCCTAAAAAAAGATCTATACACAGTCAAAATATGTTGTTTGTTGGTCTTACCTGTGCTGTTTGACAGGCAGCATCGGTGGCTGCTCCTCCGCTCTGCTTCCAGGACCAGACGCCATCGGGAATCCGCACAAAGTTACACCACCTATAACCTCCTGCTCCTGCACCTCTCTCACAGTTCACAGCTGTCACTGAATGACAGTGTATGTGAAGCTCACAGGTGGCTAAACTCTCTCTCTCTCTGAGAGACTTCCTGTCTACATCAGTTACTCCCACTGTCACTTTTTCTCAGCCTCTTTCGCTGTCGTGGCATGTTTGAGTGATTTTTTTTCAGCTCCTCTTATCTTTTGTGCTAATCGTTTGAGGTTGAGGTTGGTACCGGAAAAGTGGTGTCTCCTCTGTAGGCAAAACTCTTCTCTGAGCTAACCTCAACCTGACAGAACGGCAACGAACGCTAACAGCAATGCCCACTTTCAATTTGCAATCTTGTTTTTTTTTCTTCTCTTTCTCTCAGTTGCAGTTAATCTACATTTGCCATGTGAAGTTCTCAGCGTGAACTTCCCTGTTTTGGATGATGCAGTATGAGTCGTTACAGTTGCAATGACCTCTGCAGGGCTTTGGTGCTGGTTTGCAAGAGGTTTTGCTTTTACTTTGACTTTAAAAGATAAGAAAATGTTCAAGCAGATGAAGACAGAGACGGTTTATTATGTCCACATCTTGCAGAACTGGGACAACTTTTTATTGATGATGTGGATTATGACCTGGAGAGCATGCACACTAAAAAATATCAAGCAGTGCAACAATATCCTATCTGCACAGACAATATCAGAGGTCAGCTTTGAGAATAGTTTGGATGCCAGTTAAGTTAATCAGGATTTCATGACGTGAAGCTTCTTATTTTAAACGAGTCTGCAGCCAGTCTAACAGCTCTGTGAGAAAAATTAGCAACGCCCGTGTAAGAACAGGGTTTTAATCTTGGGTGGGAATAGGAAGCATGAAGCGCGTGTGTGTATGTGTGAAGTGGAGTTGTATTGGGTGTGACTATTACTGTGGTTACAACTGCGTGGTCTTCTAACAAGCTATTTGTGGATAGTTTGTTAGCTTGTTAGAAGACCACTGCTCATCGCTCTAAACGTATAGTGAAGATATGAAATTTATTATGATTAAATGAATAGATGCAGGACAGCCTGGCAAACACTTCACTTAACACGTGCAATGATAACTTATGGCACTTCATGGACTGTTACAGCATACACACTCAATACTCTCTCTGTAGCCTGGTTAGCATCGTTAGCTCCTCCGTCTTATAGACGGTATACACAGGCTAACTCTCACTGCTCTTTCCACAGAAAGCATGCTAGTGCTATCTAATGCTGTTCTCTGGTGTAAACAAGAAGCTTATAAGTTACGTATGTATGTTTTGTTTTGAGTGTAGTCATAAAGCATTATAATTAACTATAAATGGCCTTATAACTCACTATAGGTGTGTTCCCACTCAAGTCTTATGCCACAGTACCATTTATAAACAGATGGTGTAAGCCATACGAGTAAAAACTGACAACAGTGGCCAGTTTAGGGTATCCTGACACTGTTTCTGATTTTTTTATTGTAATATCTGCGCGCACTCATTGTTTGTGCTGTCGTGCTACCTGAAGTGTGTGAAGTACTCCTATCCCACAATGACTCACACATCCAAAAGGGCTGTTGTCTCTCAAACGGTTTTCGGTATCAGTTCTGATATTTTTAGACCACACCAGTCACCATCTCATTGGAAACATGATGACAATGTGTACGCATGGTGACAGTCACTGACAATGTATTAACAAATGTAAAACAGCCTAATAAGGAGCTGAACTGGAGCTCTGTCATAACAATCTGCCTGCGGTTCACAGCTCCAGATGTCTGCTGCCGGTAAGGTTCGTCAATCTGATTGGCTTTAAAATGTTAGGACAAGCTGTGATGGTCATGGACCAGATATATCAGTCAAAATATGAAGAAGAAATATCAATGCTTTCGTGTTTTCTGTCAGTGTAACAGGATACAGTGACGTTTTTATTGGTTTATGGGTTTGCTAACCACTGCTGGGTCAGATTATTTCCGCTGCAGAACATATACACTCAGTTACCAGTTTATTAGGTACACCTAAAATGAATACAAAAAGCCCTGAAGCCCCGGAATAAATACAATATCATGTTTAGAGAGGCGCTGATTCAACTCTATCATCATTTTAGAGGATGTAGTTTGTGTTGCTGCAATATATCGAGATATGTTTCAGATTTTTGTTGTTCAGCCCATTTACAATCATTGATAAATCATCCTTTTAAAAGAATAGAGGCATTTATTGGCATGCAGATGACAGATGGATTAGTAGGTGGCATAAATGTGTTAGCTGTGTTTTTTAATATTCATATTTCTCTTCATAAGAGTTGTATAACTCTCATTCTGTTTTTCTAGAACTATATCTGCATGTATGCACAGCGTTGATGGGCTTGGATTTGTATATGAATGTAAGTTTTGATTTCATTTTTCTGCATATTAATGAAAAGAGGGTTTATTATACAACGTGTTCTTGTTAATTAATGTGCAGTCCTTCCTAAATAAGTCAACATAAACAAACATCTTCCATTAGGGTACTGTGTTTTTCTTAAAGAATGCTTTGTGGAGAACCTTATTTCCCTTAATGCATTCATGTAAAATCACGTACGTCATGCACATAAACAAACAAAATGGCAAGCGGTAATAAATTTAGATCACCATAATCTATTCTTGTGTTCAGGGACTCGCTCGGCACTCAGCGATCTGCGTCATCGTCACATTTACCCACAAGATTTCAGTGTGTGGGAGAGTCGAGGATGCAGGTTAGAAGGATGCATTAGTGGATCATCATTAAGAGCCTCTCCACTTGAAGCTCTTCATATGCTAAGGAGGACAGAGAACTGATTTGTTTCTCTGCCCGATGGACGCATCGGCGCACATTTACTCCTGCAGGATGTAGTTCAGGGTTTCTGCGTGGGCTATAGGATGTATTATACAGAGGGCTGAATAGGGGCAGACAGCTCGAGAGGGATGTGACATTTAAGATCATGAAAGCGGTGGAGGAATTCATTAACCCTCTGCCCCGTTATGAAAAGCTTAAAGATGACCCTCAACGCAAGAAACAGGAGCTCTGAAATAAAGTACAACTATGAAAGACTCAAACACAAAACACACAATCCTGCAGCAGTCTGTTTATGTTGGTTTATTTTTTTCAAGTGGTACATTTTTCATGAGTTTCAACAGCTTAATCAGACTGAAATTTTTGTCTACTGACACAAGACAAAAACTGTGTTTCATAAGGAGATTGATGGCACTTTGTTGTGTGAATAAATGCACAAAGAAGAAGAAGATGTATTAAAATAATTCTCCTTGTTCACACTGTTCAACGCCAGTCCCATGATTTCATATCTAATGGCGGGAGGTGAAGTGTTTTTTTATAACCTCGTAGAAGCGCCGTCTACGCTTGCCGTCTGGGTGTCTGGATGTAGAAGATGATGAAACTGTAATGTTGCTGGAGGAGGCAGGAGAAGGTTTTATCTCTGCGTTTACTGATCCTTTATTCTGCAAGTCAGTTGAGTCTTTAGACAGTTTCTTCTTGTCTCCTGGCATGTGAGACGAGTTGCCTTTGTTGTCTACTGTCCTCATCCCCGGAGCTTTGCTAATACAGCACGCAGTCTCCTCTTCCTTGTTAAAGCGCCGTAGACCAGCTTGGCAGAGAAGTGCCTCCTCGCTTGCCATCTGTGGGCTCTGGCTCAAAGTGATGAAGCCGTATGGGGTGGTGACTTTGGTTAGGTGCGGCAGAGAGAGGGCGGCTCTGCTGGCCGGGTCCAGGCAGTGCTGGGCCTCTGTGTAGGAGCAGGGATAAGACACCTCCCTCTGAAGAAAAGATCTCCTCTGGGTAAAGGGATCTGAGACACTTCGCTCAGCCCTTCGGTCTGACAGAACCAAACTGAAGGCTGAGGATGACGTGGATGATGAGAGCGTGGAGTTGGCCGGAGAAGAATGAAGAGATGGCTCCAGCTCAGTCCAAGAACTCCCTAAGCCCTCTGACTCTGCATAATCCTGCTCCATCTCTTTGTCGAAGGATCTCAACGTGTTCTGCACCGACAGACTTGGTATTGTGAACTGTGGGATGCTGTCAGGTGTCAGGATATTTGGAAAAATGTTCTCCCGGCTTGTCTGGGAATCCGATCCTATAGAACACCCAAGAGATTTCGCGCTGCTGGTGGCCCACAAGAGTGCACGGATCCCTGCACTGCTATGCCTACGTGCTGCGAAGAAATCATCTGAAGCTTTGGTTCCACTGCAAATAGCTCCAATGCTGAACGTCCTTGTGACTGTGTTCTTATCCATCACTGAATGTCCTTCACTCTCTTTGCACACAGGCTTGTTGTAGATTGGCAAGATGATAGATGACAGGCAGCTTTTATACTTCTCTACTTCCCACATTTTTCCTCCACTGCATCAACAGATGCGTAAATGTGACGAAAGCCAGAGACGGAAACGGTTTCCAATTCGGGAGCTTGTCAAGTATGGAAGCACAATGATGGACCTTTCTCTTAAACCTCTTCATATGCTAAGGAGCACACGGAGATGCAGCATCCCCCGGCCCTTCACAGCGCCTGGTGGTTACATGACAGATGCAGCCTAAAGTTCAGCCGTAGCTGTTTTAATGGCTAAATGTTTTTCTGTGTAACTGTTGACTATCTTTATTTTCAAGTAATCTTCTCAACTAGTGAATTCGTTATTTGGTCTAAAAATGCCAGAAAATGGTGAATAAAGCCTATCGTAACTTACAACTGTCTATTTACTTTGTTCAACCAACAGTAATTTAATGAAAAACAACAAATCTGCTCATTTGAATGTCTAACTAGAGAATCTTTAGCATTAATGCTTTAAAAATTACGTGATAAATTTACTTTTCTAATGTGCTGCAGGACACAAATCACTGACTATAAATTACTATAAATAACTACTATAAATGACTATAAATCTGCATGACCTCGAAGAAGTCGAAAACTTTGCTAACAGCCAAAAATCAACAAGACATAGCAGCCAGATATTATTACTAACTAGTCCAACAGCAATAAGCCCATCTCACTGTCTGTCTTTCACCGACTAAAGGTCAGTCCCAAATTTACTCTTGCCCGGCAGATGCATTGCCCACTCACCCAGCTCCAGTTCTGGCACAACACTGACTCTGACAGCAGCTCCAGTTGGCAGCGGTTTACTTCACTGTCCATCAGGAAACTCTGTAAATCATAGAGAGTTGAGGCAGAGCAGCCAGAGGACATCAGAGGGGAAAACAAAAAACATTTTCTCCATAAAACACGATCCAGTTTCACCAAAATTAGTGAAATAGTTGGTGGTGCGTCACTTTGTGCTGTAAAGCATACTGAATGGTAGAAAAGTTGCTTTAAGTTGAGCAGTTTTGCTTTTAGTCACGTTACAGTCAAATCAGGATTTCCGTGACCTCACAGCGGCGGAACAAACAGTCACGTGACCACATTTCTCGGTTAATTGGCGGGATTTGTTCATTGGACAGCTCTGATTGCGCCAGGTGCGTTGGTCCCCGTTGATTGGCTGCACAGTGACAGCTTCAGGGTACATTTCTCCCTCCAAAACCCGCACACACGCTATCACTCTCCACCCTCTTCTCCTCCTCGGTGCAGGCCGGCAGGTCCAACAGCAGGATGACTTTAGAAAGACACACTAAGGAGCAGGAGTCGACTGAAAATACGGAGGTAATCACAGCTAGCAGTAACATGTCACGTCAGTCTAGTCGTGGTGGTTTTCACCTGGCCTGTCTCCTCACCTGCAGGGCCGAGTTGTGAAGAGAGGCGGGCTGTTTCGCTCCGTGCTCCGCGGCGTCCTCTGGCCTTTCGGCATCGTGGTACGAGCAGCAGCTAATGTCTCTGTTACACTTGAACCTGTTGGCCTTACCAGCTAACGTGGCTGTCACTCACAGGTGCGGGCGTACCGCGGGTTTTGGTGGGTGCTGGGTTACCGGCAGCCACAGGAGAAAGTCCTGGTCAGTCCCGCGGTTACCAGCCCCGCACGGCAGAGCCTCGCCGGCCGCAAGCGCCTGCGCCGGATCACCCGGCTGCTGCTGTCCATCCTGCCCCGATGGGTGCAGGGCAGCCTGGGATACCCGGTGTCCAGCAGCATTGGGCGCTCCCTCTCACCAGGTATGTCGGCTGTGATTCATCCAACCAACACAGGTTTGTTCACCTTTGTCCTGCTGAAACAAAGGATGCATCAGACTCAACATTCAGACATTTTCTGAAACTTTCATTTTGCATGCCTCCTGCACAGTAATCCAAAGCTTTGTCTGTACCTCACAGGTGAACTGACTCATTCAGATGATTTAATGGACAAAGCATGCGTTTAAGTCTCATTGGCCTCTGACACTGGAGAAATTCATCTTTCGGATTAGTTTTGAGCTAAACATTGTTATATTTGCTTATTTGCAGCTCGGACTTACCTGGTATAGTTTAGGCGAGGGTAGTCATAGAAAGTTTTACTGACTCTAAACACACCGAAGGTAACCCTGCATGCAAAGCTAATGCATGTTCACGTTTGGCCTGCTAACATCAGGGAGCATGAAACCAACCAGACTCAACATGAGCCGTTTTCTAATGCGCCGTAATTCAAAAACCGTCAATTTCATGTCAATCGGGGTCAGTGGCAGCAATGAAACAATAACTAACTGAACTTTAATGGAGATCTAACTTAAAATCTCAAACTCGTAGGAACAGCAATTTGCATCAAGATGTCCTGATGGGAAATCAGGGAACAGGTGCCAGATTATCTTTTTTGGTGCCCTGCCAAGTGCAGCAGTTGCATTATAATGCTTCTGTCAACTAGGCTCTATCAAACAGGGCTAAAGACAACTTGGCAACTGACAATAAGTGCTTGAAACATTTTATCAATATTTTCACTTTTTTTGCACTATTGCTCTTGTTTCCCAACAGAAATCCGAGTATCTCCTACTAAACCTTGTGGAAAAGGCAGCAAGAGAAAGCAGGATGAGTTGGACGAGGATGAGGAGGAAGAAGAGCATCAGACCTGGGTGGAGGCTCTCAATCAGGAGCTCGCAGACGAAGACCCAGAGCAGGATCCTGACTATGAGGTTGGTGCTCTATGATTTCCCTGCAGTTTATTTTGAAATGCACAGGGATGGTGAAAAATGTGTCACATCAAGACGTACACGTCAAACTTCTAAATCTTTAACAGACACGAATACTCATTCACACTAGTGCACGTCAAAAGCCTTTAAATGCACTGAGACTTGAAGTTACTTTTTATAATTGTTTCCAGCCCAGTACTGTAGAGACAGAGAGTGAAGAGTACCGCTCACACAACAACACGGAAAGCGACATTGAGGTTCAGGAGAAAGGCGTGGTCGTTATTGAAGATGTGAACACGGTAAGATCTGAGATTTTAAAAACGTGTCACTGAGATTAACGCACTAACTTGTCTTTGTGTTAACAGGGTCTGAAGCCATGTGTTCCGTCTGAGGCCTCTTGTCCTGCTGTTTAATGTGTCATATTGACAATGTTTCAGTGTTTTCTATGTTTATATTTCAATAAAACGTCCTTTGCCTTGACATTGTTGTGGCCTCCCACTAGATGGCAGTAATAGCTATTTAACAGAATCAAAACAAAGTGGTTAGTCTCTTGTATAAGGTCTCTTCCTAGTGACTACATCACATTTAACTCCTAATATTCATGTTTTTACAATATTCAAGTTGCCTGGTCCCCCTGAAGTGTTAACAGCTTAATGTTCATCTGCTAAGTGAACTTTAAAGTTTGCGTTCCACTTTTTTTGCATTAAACTTTACTTCACTCTTTGACTTGTACTTATTGCGTTGGCCCAGTTACAGCTGCATATGATCACTACAACAAATGTGGATGAAGTTTACATTACGTGGTAAAACTCTAAAATGCAGACTTAACTATATTTAGCTTAGTGCAAGCAGCTGAATTTACTGAACCACTGAATCTTCACACTGATTAACTTGGTTGGCATTTTTAATTGCAGCACTTTGTTTAAATTGAGCTAACTGTGCTTTCCTGGTCTGTGCAGACAAATTATACTGAGGTAGTCAGGGCAGCAATGTTAAGAACTATACAACACAAGCTGACGAGTCGGCCATCAGGACAGTTGTTTCTAATGTAGGCCAACCCTCCAGATCACATTTACGTCACTCACATCCTTAGTCTGTGGTAAAACCTCAGCATGTATATTTGACTCCAGAGGGCAGCATTACATTCAATGAGTATATATATATTCTTTAAAACAAAACAGGAGTGAAATATATTAAAGTGTTTCTAATGTATGTGAATGGGTGGCCAAAATATTAGTAAGACCTGCAAACTACAACCACAATAATAAATGTAATAGTTTTGTAAAAGCAGTGTGGTAAAGTTGTATTGGATTGTAAGTAAAGTATGCCTAATAAAGTGGCCAGATCTGAATGTAATGCTGATGCTCATCCTTAATGCAAATGATGATGGATATGAACAGCTGATGATGAGAGAAGACGATGTATTCTGAGCCACACACACAGTATGTGGTGACGTTCATCAGTCTGCACAGCGCTCTGGTCCTAAAAATGGTTCTTCCCAAAAACATCCTTCATGCTGGATCTTATGTATTTTTGATGTACTTTGAATATCTGTCATGTAAATTGTCCGTGTTCACCCGAAGATAAAAGCTTTCCTCTGGCACCACCTTCAGGTCAATCTATAGCTTTTTGTTTCCCCACAAAGAGCAAAGTTACCTCTTTATTCAAACAAATGTTATGGATCCACAGAAGAAATGTGTCTGTCTGTAAAAGGTCTGTTTGTGTTGCCACCTTTGTCACGTATGACTGACTCCCAGTAGATGAAACTCTTCACGTATGGCCTGCACATTTATTCTGGGCCTGTTGACTTCAAACCGTATCGCTTTGTGAGTGGATGAACCTGTGCTATTTTTGACTTTAAGCATGTGACTTTCAGTTGTTTGACCCGAGTTCAACCAAGCAGAAAATGAGTGTTATCGCAGAGCTCACCATCCCACTGGCTCTCTGCTGCAGGTAAAGGGGAAGCTGCTGCAATGTGGCTCTCTTATGACTGTCACCAAGAGAGGATGTTGTCATTTTCTTTTTTTTGTGCTGCCCACACAGTCGTACCTCTTCTGTTCATCTGCGCACACACAGTCTCTTTGTTCACCCCTGAGGGTGAGCTGTGTTTATGGGAGTAGGTGGCAGGCTACTGTGAAGAGCCCCACAAACCTCTTGAAAATGACTGAACCAGAGCTCGTCCTTCTCCAACAATCAGTGCCCACACTGTAGATGATATGCTGCTGCTGCTGTTGACAATGATAGTAGAGCAGAACAGATCATGGTTAGAGATGAGCTAATGCCGGTCTTTTGTTCACTCTTGCATCGGTCTCTTACTTCTGTGCACAGGTTGTTTGTATCTGTTTTAAATGCAAATGTTGTAAGTAAAAGTGCATGGGAGAGGCTGGGTAACATCACACTGAGCTGTTATTATTATCTCAGAAGTTTGAAGGGGAACTCCACCGATTTTATACACAAAGGTCAGCGCATCGGCCTGTGAACACAATGTTTTGTGAGGCTTCGGGGAAGCTTTGTGTAGTTTTAAAAAAGTTTAATTTAAGACCTAACTTAAGACACAGTTGGAGATCACATGCACATTTCTTTTGGTATGGTCCAAAATGGAAGACAAGGACAGCAATAGTTTAACATATATCTAACATAATTCTAACATATATTATAGGAGCAGACCCTGATGGAGTGATGGGAAAGAGAAAGATTTATTTGTTGCTGAAATGATTGCTTTGTTTTGGCTCAATCCACCACCACCCACAGACACATTTTTAATCTGACAGGCTCCTGTAATTGATTACTTTGGACTACCAAGGTAATAATGTGCTATACAGACATACTGACAGTATAAAGAATGGACAGCGTAAGCATCACCCGCAGCTTTCAGAAGAGCTATTTGAATATAAGTGTGGTGGCCCTGGATGCCGCCATTTAATGACAGGTGCTTCATTAAACTGTTTAATTTATTGTATGGCGTCTGCGTTCATTTGTCCACTCTGTGTATTTAACTTTAAAGGAAGGTAAAACCCAGTTCAGACGGGAACAATTCACACTGTTGACACCGAGATCCTTCAATGAATTCCTGAAAACACTTGAAGTTGTTTTGACAGTGAACTGTGTGACTTCCTTTTTTTTTCTTCCTCTCAGATGTTTTTCACCTCCTGACGCTCGGGTGCAAAGGCAGCCGCCACCTTACTGAAGCAAGAGAGCGCACACTAGTAAAAATTAAATGCTTGATGTGTGTGTGTGTGTGTGTGTGTGTGTGTTTGTGGGACGGGCAGCAGCAGCAGCAGTGAGAGCTGGATACAGAACAGGAACTGATGGTCTCTGGGGGTTCTCATGGCTGTCTGAACGTTTGAAGGGTAGACTGCTCAGTGGAGGCAGCGATAGAGAGCATCGACCTCTATCTCTGGTGTTTGTAGCCAGCTGGAGACCGCTTTTAAACCAGAAGCAATGTCTTTGCCTTTCAGCAGCAAGGTGAAAACATGACGTCTGGAAAAGAAAGGGGCTATAAATTTCATGCACAGTCCCAGGTGTGCCACAGAACAAAAGCTGCCTTGCCTCATGCAGTGAATGTAGCGGTGGTCTTGTTGTTCTGTAATGGATGGCTGCGTGCGGAGTGATTTGTCGACGTGATCAGCTGAGATGCAGGGTGGTTATGTTGCAGGCGCCTTCATATTATCTTTTTATTACATTTTACCTGCTTCATGAGAGCAAATCCAGTGTCGGTGCAGCACAGATTGTCACATCTGACACCCAGAGATTCAACAGCCACATCCAGGACATTTAGTGACATAGGCTTCCTGTCACCTTGAATGAATGGCAGCAGGTGCCGGCTGCTCCCCAGTCTGACCTGCAGGCTATTATCTGCTGCATTACAATGTGACTCGGTAATGTCAGCCAACAAAAGCGCTCAGACTCACTCCCGTGCCTTTTACTTTTCCAGTGTAACCTTCTTCACCAACCTTCCGCACCCACCCCAGCAGTTTAGCTTTACCTCTGGCCTAATGAATAGCTGTCCCCGTAGGTTTCAAGAGCATCCATCCATCTTCAGAGAAGCAGTGCGGGTAGAAAGATGCATGAAAAATGAAGCAGTGAGGTGCAGCCTTCTGTTACTCATACTTTGATGATGAGGACAGTGAGGCCTTTCAAAAAAAAGTTTCAGAGTAAAGTAAGCCTGCACAGAAGTTAGATTTCATATAATCGATGTTGATCTATGAGCCGTGTGTGGAGTGAGTGGATGGTTGCCTGTTGGTGGATGAGCAACTTCTTCCTCAGGGAACTGCCTGTCCAAATCTAGTCAAGTTTTCAGTCTAAGGCAAAATTGAGTAAATTTGATCTCGAGGTTGCTGCGAGTTTCATTTCCTTAATGTTGGTTTTATCCCCTCAAACCCTCAAAGAGTTGAACATAATAATCTGATGCCCTGAACTATCACAGGCCAGCTAATCCTCAAAGTCGCCCTGAGCTGCTGGTACAGCTTCTCATCTGGATGAGTGTATTTTACGTCTCATTGGGCTCAATGATCAATCCAGCAGGTTTTAATGGCTTTGCTGCTACCTGCGATTGTGATTGTCCTCGTCTGTCCGAAGGTCGCTAACACCTCTGACTCACGGCAAACTGTGAAGGGCCCTCAAAGTGTGTGAAGTCAGCCCCTGCGGATGCCGGTAAGCAAATCCATTCACACATTTATGATGCTATTTTGAGACGTGGGCCCAGAGACCAGCGCAATGCATAACAGCAGGAGGAGCCAAGGCAAACAGAGAGAGATAGTGAGAGTGCTTTGTGTGTGTCAGCTTATTCACAATCAGGAGCTGCAGTGCTGCGAGGATCAGATGAGGACATGAGACAGCGATGTGTCTTAAAGGTTCCTTCTGTGTGTTTTTTTTTCGAACTCACTGTTTTCATTGTCAGCTGTAACATTTGGCACATTGTTTCCCTCTGGTGGTGTTGTGGGAGATTGTTTGGAAGCCGCAGATGATTGGTGTCAGTTTATCAGTCTTGGGTTTTGCTGGGCTCGTGCTGGTGGTTTCGATGGTTGCGAATACAGACATGGTGTGAAACATACACTTCCAGTTGTAGTGATTCTTAATGGTGTTCATGTAAAAGAGGTGTTGGCTCTCTGAATGCAAAAGTTCTGACCTCAGTGAGGATGATTCAACACAGTCACAACGTTTAGCAGCTGATCTTTGAATGTACTCTCCCCAGGTCAACCTCTCTGCTTAGGAAGGCTCCTATACATATGGCAACTACTGTATTGCTCTAGTGTGCACAGAAGCTAAAGAAATACACAACGATCCCTTGAACTGCATGTGCAAAGTGTGAGTTGCAAGTGGGTGACCTTCTGAACTGTAGGGTTAAAGCAAACTACTCAGCTTGGATGCCTTACGTTCACATTTTCTGTCTTAATGGTGAACACGGAGCGACACTGTAAGCCGCTTTGGCAGAGAACTCCTGCCAAATGCTGCAAATATGAACTTAAACTAGTGAATCTTTGAGTTTATATTGAACACTTTCAGACAGCAGCAGCTTTATTTCATTGAGTTAAGTTGTGGATTTTATTTCTTCATCTTTCACAAGTCTATCTATCCATCGGTCTCAATGAATACACTGTTTTTGTCTCAAGTGTTGCAACATTTAACGTGAAATCGATTAACAGCTACAGCTGCTGCTCCTGCTGATGTGCCAGGAGTGTACAAAGACGTGCTATAGAAGTGCTGATAAATATTGATTGATGACGGATACATTAATACTGGTAGACTAAATGTGCCTGAAATTGAACTCTGAAGTATAAAAAGGTCAGAAGTAAAAGTCAGATAAAGTCTCAAGGTAAAGTCAGAGCCTTGAAAACCTGACAAAAAAGTGTCGGCACCTCAAAACCGTACTGACAGCGGGTTCACCTCTTGAATAGAGACACTTTGGCACTTTCCACTTTGTGTGATCTTCAACTGAAGTGAAGGTTGTCTGCCTACGTGGTCCTAGCTTCTAAATATACATCCATCAGCATTTTTTAATCTCAAACAATCTCTATGTTTCAGTTTGTAACATACAGTTCCTTCGAGAAGAAGATACAGCCGAAAATAAGTTCCTTATTAAAAGAAAATTAAAATTAAAATTAAAATTTTTATGTCATTTTTACGGCAGTGAAGTGAGCAGATCCTGCCATGCCACATGTGGCCACTTAAATGCAGCGTCTACAGTATGACCGGTATCTGTCTCAGTCAACCATATCGGTTGCCTTTTCTGGTTTCAAGAAACTGACACAGGGGATTTTTATTCCCCAAGTGACGATAGGAAGGCAGCTGTTTGCTCTGACACTACCAACAGGGCGTCCACCTGTTCAGAAATTATGTAGGCAACTGTCACTTTTAGCTTGATTTGCAAGGCTGCCACGATCCTCCCAACACAGGGGAGATTTGTATATAACATAAGCAGTGAGCTGCCATTTAAATGCACTGCTGTTCAGCACAAGACGCATAAAAAGCAAAAGAACCTGGAGAGAACCCATGCAGACACGGGAAGAATATGCAAACCCCCTCATCAAATGTTGAAGCTGAGAAATTTTATAGTTTTTGGAAAATGGACCCAGCAAGAAAAAAAAAAGGTTTTAAAAAAAGGCCTAAGTTTTTAAAGCTCCTCTGCAATGGACACTGCGAGGTCTGACGAGTCAAGATTTGAAATTTGTGCGTTGCTTCCTCCGGGCTAAAGAGGAGAGGGACCATCTGGCTTGTTATCAGGGCACAGTTCAAAGGCCAGTATCTGTGTTGGGATGGGAGTGCTTTAATGCACATGCCATGATACATGATGGATAACCTGCACATTTGTGAAGGCACCATTAATGCTGAACGAGGGGTTTTTGAGCAGCATATGCTGCCAAGTAGACGACGTCTCTTTCAGGGACGGGCTTTCTTATTTCAGCAAGACAATCTCAGATGACATTCTGCACTTATTCCAGCTGCCTGGCTCCGTAATAAAAGAGTCTGGGTGCTAAACTGGCCTGCATACAGTCCTGATTGGTCACAAAGTGAAGTTGGTTGGGCGCAGTATGAAATGTGAAATATGACAAATGAGACCCTGAACTGTTGAGCAAGAATGCAAAAACATTCCACTTTCAGGATTACAACAAAGTCTCCTCAGTTCCTAGACGCTTACACAATGTTGAACGTGGTTAACGTGACCCTGTCCCTTCCATCCATCCATTTTCTTCCGCTTATCCAGGGTCGGGTAACAGTGGAAGAAGGTTTAGCACGGCATTCCAGACATCTCTATCGCCGGCAACGCATTCCAGGCGCTCCCAGGCTAGATGAGCTATGTATTCCCTCCAGCAGGTTCTACGCTACTCAAGTGGTAACCTTTGTGGCTGAGAAATGAAGCCATTGGAGAAGTACTAATAACTGCACAACTGCAAAGAAGTGAGTCACCCAGGCTTCATACGGCCCACCTCGGGTCCACCGATGATCCACGTCTTTGGTGGTTTTTAGATTAGCCGGGAGACGGAAGAAGCAGGACAGCTGCTTTATAACATCTCAATATCTTCCTCATGCATCTGTTGATTTTGTTGTACTTGTTGGAGCAACAACAACTCTGTTACTATGTCTTTTTGTACTTTAACTGCTGTTAGACAATACACTGGATCTTGCAATCAACATACACGTACACGTATGTACTCAAAACAGCAAGTGTAAGTATGGGAGTATCTACATCTATCTACAAGTATCTAAAATACTCAACTAAATGTAATCAGTTACTTTCCACCTTTAGAAAAAGCGTACACTGCATCATACTGTTGGTGAGTGGGAATACAGAACACACAAAGCGCGCAGTGAGAGACAGCGGTGTGGGCGGGCAGCGACAATAAAAAATGATTAGATATGAAAACCTGTTGTTTTGGAAAGGCTCTTGTTTGAGACACGTGAGGCCTCCTGTAGTTTGAATGGTCTCCATTTAATCAGCTTCAATGAGCGAATCCTTGGAGAACCTTGAGAAAGCGTGCTTCATTCAGAGGTGTGAGAAATATTGTTTATCTCTGTCTCTATTTGACAGCGACTTCCCTTTTTATGACTGATAAAACCAAGAACGGGGACCAACTGGTTCTCTGATGTGATTTTTGGATTGTGAATTTCCGGCATCAATCCTTACATATTTTACTCCTCATCACTTCAGTGTTTTTAGGCCATAAACAGCTTGAGATTCTCCCAAATCCCCCATTTTCCTGTTCCCGCTGAATGCTGTCTGAGGAGGTGAGGAGATTAATACCCTCCAATTACCAGCTGTCCAATTAACACACACTTTTTTTTGCTGTTTCTTGCCCTTGTAGTGAAACATTCCTGTTACACTAGTGGAGTTTGTATTGGTGATGCTGGCTGCAAAATGTAGGACAGATGAATAAAAGGATGGGGGAGCCTGTGATGGTGGTAAAGTCTTCTGTTGTGTTGAGGCTGAACATCCACTGCAGAGGATTTTTTTTTTCCTAAATGAAAATAGTATTTATTTTCTGGTTAGATATCCTGATGCTTCTTGCAGAAATTACACACTTTTTTTTATGCACTGCGTCTCCTCGACGCCGACTTTGTTTCGATATGTTGTCTTCTGCGGTTCCCTGTCTGGTGTCGTTTTGTTTGTCATTATGTTTTTTCACCCCGCAGCTCTCTGTAGTCCTGCGCTTTTGGAGAATGTGCCAGGCGCAGCTGAGTGACAGTGGTGATGATAACATGCGCAGTGAGTGTTAAGCTTCCTCTTAGTCACAGAGAGACCTTGCATGCACGCACACAGTGAGTGTGTGTGTGAGAGAGAGAGAGAGACAGTCAAATCCTAAACCTGCATCTTTGATGTGCCCACTGGCACTAATGAGATTTGTCATCTTTTCAGACAGAATAACTGCAGTCCTTGTTCACTGTTTTGGTGAAGGTGAAGGTACTGGCTGCAGTCTGAGTGACTGTTTTGTTGAACGACTTCCTATCAGTGATTCAACCTGTTTCAAATGTGAGATAAGAAATGACTCATAATGATAAAGTAATGCTGGTGTTAAAGCTCCTTCTTACATGGCGGGAGTAGCAGTTTGTTGCTGAAGGAGCTGATTAAGGCCTCCGCAGTCTCATGTAGGAGGTGATAGGAGTTGTTCATGATGGATGTCAGCTTTGCCGTCTTCTTCATTCTCAGCAGACGACTGCATAGAATAATGCAGACACCACCACACTTCTAAGAGACTCCTTAGCGAGTGGAGACGACTTTTCTGTTGTCCGACCAGTCTAGTCTATTGTTGAGGTGAACTCCAGGTATTTGTGTCCTCACACCATCTCGCTATCCAATATCTGGACGTTCGCCGTTGTGGTCTGAGGCGTCTTCCTCCATAGATCAGTCACCATCTTTTCCTCTTGCTGGCGTTGATGTGGACGTGGTTAAGATCGCACCAGCCGACAAAGTCTGTGACCCTCCTGTAATCCTGCTCATTTCCTTCTGATACACGTCCCACGATGGCTGCGTCAGAAATATCTATAAGTATGAATCTCACAATGACAGCAAGCAATGGCGCGGGACAGGATGCTGATACGCGGACAGAAAGGTGCAGGTGCGTGCACACGTGTGTCCGCGTGCTATCGATTTAAGCGGTATATTAATGTCTCCCTCAGACCTCCTCGGGCTCCTGTCTGTGCTGATGATATCTGTGATTGGTGAGCCAACAGGAAATTAAACCAGGAGGTAACACCTTGTAGCCTCCACGGCACTTCAAGGTTGAGACAACTTGAAGGGCCTTAGGCCACAGAAAATAACATTTCCACGCCGACGTGCTGTTTTAGTGACATATTTCTTGGGGAACTCTACTGTCTGGAGACGGCAGCGTTTTAATAGGTTTTCATTCCTCCTCACCTTGGCTGTCTGGCTACTGGTTATTGGCCACAGTGAGTTTATACCTCTGATAGCTCAAAAGGTTTTTTAGCTGTGTGATTTATTAAACTATGGAAAGGCCATGAAGGGCAATAATCCATTTGGCCTTTTCATTGCCTGTGCACCCACAGTAATGGAGCTTTAGATGAGTGCCTCGGTGTTTATTATTTGAATTTGAAATGAGGACAGAAGCGAGGCATGGCATACAAAAAGACTAAAACATCCAGGGTGAGCAGGGACTTGTTGTGTGATGAAAAACTGGTTCATAGAGAGAGAGAGAGGAGTGTGATGTGATGAAGGAGAGTGGCGTCAGAGTAGCATTAGTAGCGGGAACAGAACCTGGCAACTGTGGATGTGCTGCTTGGCTTCAGCCTCCTTACGTAACATCAAAAAGCAGGAAGAGTGTAGCCAGAGGCGTGTGAGCAGGACTGATGAACTGCCGGGCAGGGAGCGCCCCTCTGATACCTGGAGGCACCGAAGCAGAGGCCATTTGACAGGTCTAAAAATAAGCGGGAGACGAGAACAATGTGGTGAGAGACTGAGTGAGTGGGAATACAAACACCTTCTTTTTTTTCCAATTCCCATCTCTGTGAAATATATTTAGGGACCTAGAATTGCCTTTTGTGTGGCTTTGATAGTAGCTAGAAATAGTCTCTACACAAAGCTCCAGTTGACTCATCAAGCCGGGCTTAGTTTGTCGCAGCGCCCCGCTCTGTTTGCCTTCTATTGTACCTTTTGTGATTGCATAACTTTTGATTTATAAGGTTCGACTTCCCGTCTTTTTACACTCTGTAACGCCCTTTCACGCCACCCTGTGCACTCCATTTCCTTCCTCTCGCTTCCTGACATTTGTAATGATGTTTATGTGAACTGTGTGCATTGCAGCACTCAGCTTAACTCCACTGGCCACCCATCCTAATCGGCTCTCTTGGCCTGAGCGCTAACAAGCTTAAAACAAGAGCAGTGGTCAGCAAGAAAAATGAGCCAGTCACGGCTATTTTCACCCTGTGGTTGACCACCGGTGCTGTAATGTGTGTGTGGGTTATCCAAATGAGAATCCTTTCTGTATTTATGAATATGTTCCTATTGTATAAGACATGCTGCATATAAATGTAGCTATATATACATATTAGCTGCAGCAGTGCTTTGTGAAAGTTATGAATAGAGCATCGGAGGCCATAGGGAGAATGTGATCTCTCAGCTCTCTTAAAGACATTTTAAAAAATCCAATTTCTGTAATGTACACTTACTGATAACATTTTTTTTCCACTTCAGCAGAGCCCGAGCATGGAAAATGTCTCCTTTTGTGTCCATCTAATTGGCTTTTATTGTATCTACCCTGGTTGATTCGCTTGTATCATCTACAGTGATTTGGATTCCTCTTGTCTGAGCTGTTAAAACTGGCTGGAAACCACAGAAAAGAGAAAACATAACCCCAGAGCTTTCTAATCCACCCACTATCCTCCGCTCTGCCTCGATCTGCATACGATGTGGGAGGCTATTGTGTGAACTCACTGATCTGATGCCATATTAAATATGGGCCACACACACACACACACACATAACCTCTTATCTTGTAATAAAGGTACCAGAACAGTAATCGAGTCCCCAAATGACGTGTGCAGGAAGAGATATCGACTGTGTGACATGTTTTTACACAACCTACAATATGTTTTCACCGCCTGCAGTTCATTCTTCTCCACAAAGATCTGCATTAAAATGTTTCCTCACAAACAGGAAATAAAAAGCTCTTGTCGGAGCATAAATATGGCCAGAAGCTGAACATACTCTGGGGGATGCTGATATACCGTAATGCAGAAACCGTGTTTCTGCCAGCTTTTATTTTCGACGCCGCACGATTTTTCTCAATAAGCGTACATAGTTTGGATAGACGAGAAATTGTTGCCTCCAGCTGTGTGCACGCTCCATGTTAATTTTGTATGTGCATTTATACACCGAGCTTGACCTCGCTGATGCACGTGAGCCACAGAAATACAGCTTTTCTTCCAAACGTTCCCCTGTGTTTTTTTGTTTTTTTTTCATCTCACCAAGCAACACCAATGATTTCTAAACTTACTGCTCAATACCGCTATGACCAAGCTCCCATAATCCTCCCTGACACATTCCACAGGCTGCATATTTTACATCCGACTTGGAAGTTATTTTTGTCTCGGCTAAGAGGTTGCAGAGAGTGACATCACATCACATCTGCAGCTCTGAAAAAGGAAACGCAGATGCACACCGCTTGAAAAGATGCAAGATTCTTTTTTTCCATCATAATGATCTGTTTTCATCACGATGCAGTTAAAAGTTTAAACACCCGGTCCGTATATACATTTTTGTGGGCTTATCCGTCCTCCTGCTGACATTAAGCAGTTTAAAGTCTCTCTCTTCTTTTTGTGGAGTAAAGGTGGAAATGAGCTGCAGCAGAGCGGGGCTCAGTAATCCTGCCCTCTATGCCTTCCAGCCACATACTCCTTATTTACTCCTGACAGCTTCAAATTGAAACTGTGATCACATTTTCCACACCGTTCCTCAGCTGCACTCACTTTTAAAGTCGACCAGCCTTCTCACATTGAAGTGAGTTTTTTCCCCCCGATATCTCTCTCTCTCTCTCTCTCCCCCCCATCTCTCTGCAGCCCGCCTGCCTTCAGGGATTCATCAATGGCTGACCCTGACATCTGTGAATCCCTCCTCCCCTTCTCTGTGTGTGTGTGTGTGTATCTCTGTGGACCGGACAGTCCATTTGTTAAGATAGAAGAAAAAAAAAGACAAGAGTGGACTTGAGATTGGATTAGGAGAACAGAGGAGGGGAAGATGTGGATTAATCAAGGCCAGTGTGTTTCTCTGGGTGACAGCTACAGACAGTTCTGTCATTACTGTCTGATAAGATGGGAGCAGAGGCTCCTGCCTGGCGAGTAAATATGGGCTGTTTGTCTGAACTCTCTCTGTCTCACTTGTACTTAAGCAATGCAGATTTATCCCAAGATTGCCTCAGAGAAGAATCGCACAGCAAATTTTTAGTCATTGTATTAAAATTGGCCAAAATCTACATACACTGTCTCAGTTCAACCTAGTTTTACTGGCACGGCTGCACATAATTTAACTTGTAGATACCATAAGACTCCGTGTTGACACAGTAAGAGTGGATAATATATTAGATCTATAGCCTGGAACAGATGGCTCCGTCTGAACATGCACACTTAAAGGGCACCGACATCTGAATCCAAAAATGAGCTAAAAAGTAATCAATATCTGAATGAATGCACACTTTCAAGCTTAACCTCACTCACACCCCAAATGTCACTCCTGTCTATTCACATGCTCGCACTTAAAGGGGTGACATAAAGCCCACCTTCAGCTCATAGCCGGAGCGCATAGGATTAACACAGGTTGGCCGTGACAGCCAGGCACTTTGCTTGAGTCCTGGCTTTGTGCCCAGACTTGCTCTACCATGATGTTGTGGGCAGCAGATTGCGCGCTTGGCTGAACTTCACATTCCTCATTTGCTGCCCCAGTGGCGCCCCGGCCAGCGAACAGGGATGAACACGCTAAGACCCAAATGGACAGCGAGACTCAGCGTCTGCACGTGAATTTACTGCTCACAGTAACAATTCAAATAATGATAAAAACAAACAATAGATTATATGTCATCATAGATCATAGACAGAATAAATCATGAACGTCACATCCGTGACGTCACCTATAGGTTTCGGAGGAGCGGATGTGAAGCCATCTCAGTAGTCCTAAAGACACCTGTAACGACACCCACCTGTCAGTCAAAGCATCCATGTTTATTTCTGCTGTGGAGTTGAACATGGGGGCTTGTGGAGATTCGTTCTGGAGCCAAGCCCAAGTGGCTGCTTGAGGAACTGCACTTCACGGCCACGGAGGTTCCTACTTGGTCAAAACACAAATAGAAGAAACATTTTAAATGGGAGCAGGGAGTAGTTTAAATGAGACAGAGGGAGGCGGATTGGACAGTAACCAAAAACAAAGTCTCATTTTTCAGACTGGAAATAAAACGATGCGTTTGTGTGGGAAGATACAACTTCTTTGTTTGCATGATTTTGAGCTACAAGAGATACATTCAGTTGACATATCTCATGACAGCGGGTAGGATGGACAGAGGGTTTGTTGGGGAATAGAAAGTGCAACTACAGACGAGGGGGAGTGCAGATCTCACTGTATCAGCGAGAGCAGATGATGCAAATAATGACACAGTAATGATTTGCACTAGCAGAGGCCAGGCATCTCGACTCCACATCATTTAAAAAAATGTATGGATGTATAGGAACAATACAGGAGGCGAAACAGGTTCATGGAAATGATGAATCTATAGCTAAACACCTCGTTTGCATTTAATGTAAAGGCTGTTTTCTCCTGCCAACCTTAACATTAAATCACTGTGAGAGCCTACAGAGACTACACTGCAAAAAAAATGTCCCATTTAGCAGAATGTCTAAGCTTGTTGCTTTCATAGTGGCGCAGGCTTGCGTTGCCACGGGCAAAACAACCGTTGTGTCGTGCATACACTGCAAAACGTGCACGTCACATAAAGAAAGAAGCAATTAAAAGCAACTCCCGGTGATTATACCTCATTTAAACCTAATTAGCATTTTGTTGTCATATTCCCCTGTGTATGAGTAACACTCCATCTTCTCTCTGTGCAGCTGTGCTTTGTGGATCCAAGAGCTCCAGGTCTTTGAGATTGAAATGAACACGCTTTTGATTTAATATGATCCATTATTTCGTGTAGCTTGTGGAAAAAAAAAAAACAACATCCCGCTGTGTGTTGTTGATGAGATAACGCAGAGATCTCATTCGTTTGTAGTCTTTCGTGGCTGTGCAATGCCACAGCAGACATCACAAGGATGATGATGACCTCGAGCTACTCGTCTGTTAAAGCACCCGGACAAATAGCTTTTGACATGACAGTGACATTGTGTGATTGAATGTAATTGCGTTTGCTCTTTACACAGGCTGCTTATGCCGTCGCATCTCAACGTTCGCAGCTCGCTGCATGTTGCTTCCTCCCTCCTCCACTGCAGCCGCTCGCAGCCCGGCTCACTTTATTTCTGCCAGCCTCAGCTTTATTGAGGCACGAATCCGTGACTGATTTTCACCTGCACCTTCATTTGCTGCCTCAGCTCGTTCGGAGCTAAAAGCTTCATATGATGGATAATCTCAGCTGTTGTGTATTGTCCTTGAGGCACGGCCACGTTTTGTGTACTATTTTATTTCATTTATGTTTCTGTCACAGGTAACAATACAACCTTTCATTGGTCTTTTTTCTTCTTTACTATGATAATAAATGTTCAGCTCGGTCTCTCTTCTTTTCTCTAACACACTCTCTCTTACATACATACGGCCCACCCTACATTTGGTTCAAAATTAAACATTAATTTAACTTTGTGACTGTGTTATAAATAATTGCTGTGATGTAATTAGCTAACCTAGCAGGGGAATTTACTCTCATCTACGGGGTTTGGTTTAGTCCTGAAGCCTTGGCTTAATTAATGAATTCATATGCTGCCTGAGCCAAAGTCATATGCTATGAATTGCATTCACACACACACACACACACACACACACACACACACACACACATACCTGCTGCTTTCTTATTGCCAGGCAACAATCAATTATTTAACATTTCATTGAAGCTGCCTGCTGGATCTGTCGAGTTCGGCTCACCATCCTGCTGTCAGCTACACAGACTTGTGCACTTATGCAGGAAAAAAAACTAAATACTATATTTGTCTGTTTAATCAGAGATCTATCACAAATATGTCCTCGTCTCTCTTGGTTCCTCTTCCTGCTGTCGCTGTGGGTGTTTTCTTTTTTTTTTTTATGTCCCTGACATTGGCAGGAAGCTGCTGGGATTATTCATGTGACGCAGTGATGTGTGCAGAGTTGGGGAGATATTCCACATCCCTTTTGGGAGGCGTTGACCCTCAACACTAAAGGCTGGGGCCGTCTCTCAAGTGCAGCGGCGACGTCTCATGCTTACAGGACTGACAGTGACCCAGAAGCACGTAGTTTGCAGTCAATTTTACTTCACTATTTTGTCTGTGTGTGTGTTGGGCCGGTCAGATTTCATCCTTGAAGGACATCCCTACAGGCTTGACTGTAGCTGTGACAAGTCATTTGATGGACAGGAAGTCTGAAAGAATAGAAAGTGGCTCACTCAAAGTGTCACTGAATCTATGACTAAAATTAAATTGTTACTTGTTCCAGTAATTTTGAAGAACGGGCTCTCAAGGTGCAGCTGGGTTGAGGAGAGTGTCCAGTTTGAGAACCTCAGGATATCTTTGCTCTTTGCAGATGATGTGGTTCTGTTGGCTTCATCAGCACACACTGGAGCAGTCGAGTCTGAAGCGACCTGAATAAGAATCAGCAACTCCAAGAAAAGAGTTCAAGTGTCTCAGGGTCATGTTCACAAATGATGGAAAGATAGAGCATGAGATAGACTGGCGGGCTGGTGCGGTGTCTGCTGTACTGTGGATACTCTACTGGACCTTTGTGGGAAAGACGGAGATGAGCTGGAAGGCTGAGCTCTCGATTTTTTCCAGTCCATCTACATTCCAACTCTCATCATGAGCTTCTAGCCTTGATATCCCCCAAGAGGACACACACATAATTAGCACTTTACACAGTTATGCTTCATAATATTACACAGTGATCCATATTTATGGGGGTGTTTGATTGTATTTTTTACTTTTCTATGTTGAGTTGTATTATGAAACGTGTATTATGAAACGTAATACATAATTGTGTGATGTTGCATGATGTTGTCTGTGCACCTCGCCCCAGTAATGAAATTACAGGGTTGTGTAAGATAAACAAAGTGTCCACAGGAATGACCTCATCTGGTCTGTGCACCGGGTCACTGACTGGTCATTTCAGGCACTGAGGGGCAGCTAGGGGTGAACGCCTACCATTAACTCTCACTCGGTAGTGAGTGTGACGCCACTTGTGACGTAAGTTTCCTAAATTTCCTCACATTTAGTTTCCTGTAGTCTCACAGGGAAGACGATTCTTTCAATCACAAAGATTTCATAAATAATATCATAGCATTCCTCTATAGATGACTATCTTTTCTATTAGTTAGACCCAATAAACCAAAGAGTAGCTCAACCCAAATTTAAGCAATTTTCATCTCAAATATCATCACTAATTCTGTGTAGATCTTACGCCAGAAAGTATTGACGATAAACCTTGCATCCCAGCAGTCATTTCCATTCAGGTCAGACAGAGTCATGGTGCTGCTGTGCTGCATGTTGGGTCACTGGAAAACCTCTGCTGCAATAAATACAACAGGACCTTTTTTTTTTTTTTAGATTATTTTTTTGGCCTTTTAATGATAGAACAGCTGAAGATGGACAGGAAGCAGGGGGCAGAGAGAGGGGGAGTGACATGCAGTAAATAGCCGTCCGATGCGGGAGTCGAACCGGGGCCAGCTGCAGCGAGGACTGTAGCTGCCACACGTGGGGCAGCCGCTTAACCCACTACACCACTGACCCTACTGTTTCATGTCAAAATGGCTGCTGTGAAAATGGTCTATTGGACAAGCCCAGAACAGGCGATAATGGTTAGCCTGGTGGGGAGACACATTTTCTCCAGCAACTGGAGGAGCCTGAATGATGAGACTGCTGAACCGAATCAGTCTTCCAGCCTCCACGAGAGTAAACATGATGTCCTCCATTGAAATTTGTAATATTTTATCTCGACTTCCACTGTTATGCCAGTGTTAGTTTCACTTTTCCGTTTTTGTTTCATGTTGGTGCTACTAGTTGTCTTAACTCATTGAAGTCCCTTATATAGAGCTTGAGGTTATTCTGAGCCCTGAGTTCATCCTGTAGACACTAATACAGAAATGTTCAAATAATTACAGTTTCATATGAGAACACAAATGCTTTTACAACAGTGAATTGCTTTAATGTGTGTGGCAGAAATCAACTAAATGATTGAATTGCATATAAATCTTGGTTTGTAAGTGCAAATCAAAATTTTTTTCATTTAAACAGATCGCTGGTAAAGTATTGTATTGAACTGCTTTTGGAAAAACAACAATCAGAGAGCAGCCCTGTGGCGATATTGTACTGCTTTATCTCAATTATGAAGATATTACATTTATGTTCACATTGATCTTTTTTTCCCCATCACAAGTAAAACTTAAAGAAAGTTTTTTAATAAAGAAAACGGCTTTCACTGAATTGCATATGTGATCAGTTGATGGTTATCAAAATTATAACAGCCCAGGAGCAAAATTGGTCCATTCGTTGTGACAACAGGAAACTTTTACTTTTTACAGAGAGAAAACTGGAACTTGTCAACATTCTGTTTATTATTTCAACAATATATATCTGATTTCTTGATTTCATGCACACCACGTGTTGTCCTGTTATCACCACATGAGCAAAAAAATCACTCAACCCCGTCAGGTACTGCAGTTCCTCAAACGTCCACTTGAGGCTGGCTACAGAACAAGTTGGTCTCCATGAGCCCCCATATTAAAATGGTCAACTTCACAGCAGAAATAAACAGGTGTACAAAATGGTCTCTTGGCATACCTGTGGTCAGAGCCACAGCTCTCCAGAAACATTCGGGTGATGTTACACGAACGCTGTCCATTTTTCTGACCCTGACACTGTCAGTGGTTTGACCATTTGATTTGTTTAACACTTTGGTTGTGAATTTATCCAATTATTTAAATTTGTTACTATATTTGACCAGCATTCTTATACCACATGCAACCCCGCAAAGGTACCCTCTGTTCATTGAAAGTATTTGGTCCTATAAACCTTCGCGTATAACCAGGATGTATCCTTAGGTTAGGAAGGAATCACTTCAAGCCCAGCAGGGACATGAAGAATGGCTGCAGCAACTACTAACTCTTTAAAGCTGCGTGCGGACATGTGAGTATTAAAATAACCGACGCTATGAGGGCATACAATCCTTTCTTCCTCATTTAAATCACAAACACCAACTGCCGAAACGCACTGCTTGCTCTCCCTCAGCGATCCACTCATCAGGACTGTAAAGCGCTCGACGTGAGGTCAAAACTCTGCAGGCTGCCTTTTAAGACGATGTTCAGACTCTGCGGCATCACAACTATTCTTCTACGCCGGTCTGTTTAATCATCTGACTAATCCCAGCAGAAACAATTAAGATGCGTACCTTTCTAGTTCTGGCTGTGATGATTTGCGGTGCACTCTGACATAATGCAAGAAGTCAGAAGCTGCTCGAGGCCCACAGTCGCTGCAGTCTCTGCTTCCACTTTATGTAAACACTGTTGTAAGAGAAGAAAGTGTGTAATTGCACACACACACACACACACTCACCCAGTTATCTCTGTATTTACTCGAACAAATATGGTCTCCTGCCCACACCCAGACGAAACTGTGTGTCTTTAGTCTCCGGAGTTCCTAATAGCTGTCTCCTCGTCTCCTTGTTGCTGCTTCCTCAGAGTCCCCATGGGTGCTGCTTAGCCTCGCCTTTTGGTCTCTCTCTTCTTTATTTACTTCATCCATCCACTCCAGGGGGAAGCAGACGTGTCCTCCTCCTCCTCCTCCTTTTACTCTCTGCTCACACAGTTCTCCTCTCCCTTTGGGTCTTTCGACTCCCTATAGACGTCTATATTTTCCAGTTTTTCCTCTCCTTCACTCTTCTCTCCTCTCCTTGGCCTAGAGTCACCACTAATCCAGTCACATGGCTTCTCTATATCACTTTGTTTTTCCTCCTGCTCTGGCTGAGCTCTGGTGAGTCACCAACCTTTGTCCAAGCCTACGGGTGTGGGACTGTCCAGCCTACACACACACACACACACACACACACACACACATTAATAATATGTCACGCAAACACTGAAGCACTAGCACATTACTCATCGTGCGTCTGCCTAGCTACAGCATGGAAATCCTCACTTCAAGTCATCACATCATGTTAAGAAGAAAAGTTCAAAAAGCCTGTGCGCGCACATCACCTACAGACAGCCGTGTAATTGAAGAGACACTGCGGCGACATGGTCTCCCAGATGAAAGTTAAATTTAGCAGAAGCATTAATGAAACATTTGATTGCATCGTGTTTCCAACTTGTACATACAATTCCTCTCATGTCTCAGCAGGCTTTGGCTTGTATTCTGCCGAATCCCGCGTAATGCCTTACACATGCAGCATTGTCACTCACTTTCTGTCCTCACCACGTCCTCTGTCCTCCTAATCGCACAGCAGATAGCACAGAGGAGAAATCAGCAGCTCACACTGGCAGAGACAGATGTCTCTTGTGTGTGTTTGTGTGTGTTTGCACGTTCATGCTTGCGATGTGATGAATGTGTCTGCGCTGTCAGTGAAGTGCATGTGCCACCTCTGAGTCCAAAGCAGGAAGACGAGCTGAGCGGCAACGATTACTCACACGCAGCCTTTTGCACGGCGGCGGTGAAGATTTAACACTGAGCTCGCATGCCTACTCACACTGAACAAACACAAACTCACACACACACACACACACACACACACACATAGCCTGTGTAAGTAGTGTGCCGTTGCTCCTCTCACAGCTGCAGCAGGGGCTCTATCTGACTGGTCCAACACCAGGCAAAGGCCAGATGGGCTCAGCACGGCACTGTAAGACTGCAGGAAACAGTCCTGAACACACACTGGTGTGCATGTAAAGCAGGTACGATACACATGGATGCACAAAAATGTGATGCCTCATGCACACATTTACTGTCTTATATACTGTTTTAATTTCAATATTCTTATTGTTTATTCTTTTATTCTGATGTGTTGTAGTACAAATATGATATCCAGAGTATTTGTGTACTCCCTTAATGAAGTCGAAAGATAAATTAATTATCATTTCTGATAAACAAATTGGAGCGTGCTAACACTCCATTCAGATCGTCCGTCCATCCATTCTTTCTTTGGCAGCAGCTTAAGCAAGGTATTCCAGACGACCCTCTCCCCAGCAACATTTTCAAGCTACCCTGGGGTCTCCTTCCAGTTGGACATGCCTGGAAACCCTCTAAAGAAAGGCCCCCAGGAGGCGTCCTCTATCCAGATCTCAGCTGGCTCCTTTCTACACAAAGGTGCTGACCCTTATCTTACCACTTCACACTCGGCTGCAAACCACTGACTCCATGTAGCAGCCTGCGTTAAATTCGAATCACTAATGCTTGCCTACAAAATAGTCTCTGGTTCTGCACCCACCTACTTGAACGCACTTATACAGGCATATGTTAGGTCCTGACCGTTATGGTCCTCCAATGAATGACGCCTGGCTCAGGGCAATCCAGACTTTTATCGTCTGTTATTCCCAGTTGGTGGAACGCTCTACCAGTTCCTGCAACACCTCCTGTAGACCCAGCTACCTACCAACAACTGGACATGCAAAGTCTACCGTTCTTCTACAACTGTCACGTGATTCTCTGCGAGTAGTACTTATTGCTGCAACACGTCCTTGTCACGCTGCTCCTTGATTGTCAGAAAATGATTAAATATAAAAACCCCAAAAGTCTTGGAGTGACTGCACCAAACACTCATGTACAGTATCGTTGTTTTTCCTACGGTTTACAAAAAACTGGTCTGTTAAGCCAAAAATCCAGACACAATTACTCACACAACAAAACATTCATGCTGGGTCTGTTTTCTTTTTCGAATACCTACTCAAACTTACTCACTCACCCCTTCGCTCCCTGGCAGAATTACTTTTCAGGAAATGTAAAGTAGGCGTGTGCCACATCCCACTGCCATGCTTCCCTTTGTCTTAATTCACTGAAAGGTGCACCTTCCCTCCTTGGTATGGGTTTTTGTTTTGAGTGAGTGGGTGTGAATTAATGCTTTAAGTTACCCGAGGCCATTAGTGTGTTGTGCTGCCTGTACGAGTGGGTGAGTCTGAGAGATATAAAACTGGCAGAAGGGTTTGATGAGTCTTTGCTAATGGCTTTCGGTCAAGGTGGGCTCTGGTCGCAGAAACGTGGAAAGCTTGGAGAAATAATGCTGTAGTAAATTTAGTACAAACTTTGTTTTTCTGACTGTGCCGATACATCTCGATAAGGCTCTGCCGGTGTTAGGCAGACATCCTGTTAAATGTCTTTCACTCGCTGTTGATAATGGTCTACTGTTTACACCGTTTCGTCTTGCTAATGCAGTTTTCCTTCATTTTAAAAGCAAGCTGTTTATCAAAGCTGACACGTACAGTGCTGCCGATTGGTATTAAACTTAGTGTGACTCACTTTTGTTGTTGTAATTTACTGTACTTGTTGCCTTAAGTGGCGGCACACCAGTTGCAAACACTGCAAGATTAATGTTGTACAGAGAAGGTATTTTATTAACACTACAAACTGCTGTTGACTCCAAAATATACATTTTTAGTGAGACAACAGTGTCTTATCTGCAAAGCATTTGTCTTTTCTGCCTGTGTACGCAGCAGAAATTAAAACTAAATCAGAAGGTCCAGTGAAATGAATCCAATAAAGCCCGTACAACATGCATACATAATGCAAGTTTGAGCTCCTCATCTTTCATCATTGATCAGTTAGTTGGAGCTCCTGTGAAAGCAGAGTTTGTCTGTTCATTTCTATCATCCTCCAGGTCTGAAATAAATATTATATACATTTATTAATGCAGCAATTGCATAGATTTGTTAAATGTATCAAAAGTACTTTGATAGAAAGTACTCTGAAGAAAAGTACAGTATTTCCCTTCAGGTACCAATTAGCAATTAGGGCTAAAGTGACAAGTGACCTTTATCAGCTAGAATTCATAATGTCAGGAAGCATAATACTGAAGAAGAAGATATGAATTTTACCCGAGGACAGACTTAATAAGATTAATACATGTGATCAACACATTCATGTGGGAAGTAGGGGGGGGGGGTTGCAGCACCTCCTAAAATCAGCGCTGTGCTCTAGTATTTGTGGTGCATTGATCAATAATATGTCCCTGACAGCCTTATTTGCAACCCCGATTAAAGCAAGATAGGATGGACCTATCATACGTGAGCACTTTGAGGTGTTTTAGGGAGTTTAGAGTGTCACGCTGAATCAAAGTGACCAAAGATGTCACCGCAAACGGTCAGACAGATCCAGAAACTCAGCCATCTGCACAGTATTTCCCCTCAGCTGTGGACTAAAAGTAGATCTCACAAAGTAAGAGCCATTATTTCAAAACCCCACTCACATAAATGTAAACTTAAAGGTTTTAAACCGCTCTGCCCGAGTACCACAGCGTTTAAATCCCAACCATGACTTTTTTTTTTTTGTAACTCAGCTTCTGAAACCCACACAGAGAACGCGAGGGTAAGCAGTGCTTTCAATTTGACAAATGATTATAGCGTTTTAGAGTTGATGTACAGACTTTTTAACCTGCACAGTAGGCAGATACGTTGCCTTCATGTTTTATGTATAAGTATTTATCAACACCCACCACCTCAATACTTTTGCAGAAACCCTTAGAAATATTCAGCCTGGAACCCAGAGTGGACTTCATTTCACTGCCGCTCTTTGGTATGAAGCACGCAGGGTGGCATGCTGATTATTGCTGTGCTGTAGTAGTATTATTGTAAAGCTGCTACAGCGCTTTTACCTTAAGCCAGGCGAGGAAATGATTTAAGGGATAATGACATTCATGAAGGTCACTGTACTACAGGCTGTTGCAGAGCAGCAATTTGGGCATAAAAATGCAATAACCACTGGCAATGTTCAGATTGTGTAATAAAAAAATCAACCATGTATTTCCTTCGTGTGGTATGCTGAGTGACTCTGTTTGCTTTCAGAGACCAAACATGCAGCACAGGTAAAACCAGCACAGGGAAGCTCCGCTGAGGCTTTTGAGGACAGCGAGCGACGCAGATGAGATGAAACACGGCACAGCCTCCATCTTCACCTGGATATGACACTCCTGCACCGCCTCGGGCTCCTATTTATGCTTCTGTTAAAAAGTGGCAGTGAAATGTAAAAGATGTGTTAAGATGCCTGAAGGAAGAGGGCAAGTCTCCCCCTCCTTGTCGGCATCTGAGCCCATTAAAGAGTAAAACGGGAGTCCTTGTCCTTAAAGAATGAATGGAGTGGGAAAAGTGCCCAGTCTGCTTAAAACTGTAAATATCTCTTCATCTTCTTAGTTCAGACTCACAGTATTTAATATGGTAGTGTGATAATGTCGACTTTTATGCTGTGATATATTTGTGCGTGGTTGCTGTTAACATCAATATACTGTATGTTTTTGTTTCTTGTAAAATTAATTCTGTGTGAATGTTGTATGGACACAGATGGCTTGGAGATTAAAAACAACTACCTGGAAATGTTCATCTAAACATGCAACATGGCTCCTCTAGTGGCATTTCAAATATTAAATCCAGAATAAAATTCTTGAACAGAGTGCGTTGGAGTTTCATTGGTAATTTTTAGAGATTTAAAACAACATCAACATAATATTTTGGCATGAGTCCCATAGAGATTTGAAGGGCAAGGTCTTCCTTCTACACTCACTATGAAATGAAATACAACCCTCCTGTCAACACTTCATAATGGTTTCAACCACCTGACACAGCTCGCTGCCACCGTCTCTCCGGTATCACTGTAGTAAGCAGTACAAAGTGGGTTCAAGACTTTTTCACCTGGACTGTAATAAACCATTTGATGATATCGGACATGAGCACTGGAGTTTTTCCCCCCTTATGTGTTGAAAATATTTAATTTTGTTAGTTTAGCTGAAATAAATCCAGATACGGTCCCAATAAGTCATGTCAGTAAGTGAACATGCACAATACCAGAGCGCTGGAGCTACTAGGACTACTGCCCTACCATGATACATGCATGTGCACGCAACCACCACCACTGTCCCACTTCTGATCTTTGGCATCAAGATTAAAATGTTAAATGTGTCAGCTCATTGTTTTGGTTTTAGGGTCCTCAGCTTAAATGAAAAAATCAGACAGTACAGTTGTCTTGAATGGGGAAATTAGCTACAGAGACCAAAACTGTTTCTTGAACCAGGTTGGAAACATGTTTATTTCTGCTGTGAAGTTGGACATTTTAACATGGGGGCTTATGGAGATGGACTCACTTCCAGAGGCTGTTTCAAGCAGCATCTTCAGAAATTACAGTTTTGTGGTCATGCTAACCATATTAGCATCTGATAGCAATCTGATATATATATAAAGCATATTTTGCTATTAGGAAATAGAAATAAATACATTGAAATGAACATGAAGCATTTCCTATAATAATAACTGTTTAATAACAATGAATTATACATCTATTGGTACATTAACATCTGTATTTATTCGTATATTTTCATACCCAGTCTCTACCTGCACTGTATTGTGAATACACCCACCACCTGAAAGCCAAAGAGAGCTGCATTTATAAGCAGAGAAATCATTTCCCGTTTTCCCCCACAGGACTTGAACGCAGCAGAGAGAGAGAGAGAGAGAGAGAGCGAGGCAGCAGCGCAGATGAGCCCCAATGAACAGCAGCCGGGTCCTCTTTCAAACACACACTGCACAGCTCCACATCCCACACACACAAATGCCAGCACACTCATACACATGCAATCCAATAACGGGAGCACCATCAGTCCGAGCTGCCTGCCGCCGCCGGTGGCAGCCCTCACCGCTTCTCCGAGACACAAAGCCGGGAGCCCGCTGGGAGAGGAGCTCCTGCTGTCTACATAGCGCGGGGGAGAGGGAGAGCGGAGAGCCTGGGACTTCATTTGGTAGGCGGTATAGGTAGATAATTCAGCAGCAGTGCAGGGGGGGAGAGAAGAGACAGAGAGGAGGGAAGGTAAGTGAATGCAGTCCAGTCCAGCTGCTGCTGCTGCCGCTGCCTGTGGAGAAGGAAGAGGAGGAGGAGGAGGAGGAAGAAGAAGAAGAATAGGAGGTTCAGTGTCTGGAGAGGCTTGAGGAGCAACACTATCCTGCACAGATCCAGCCAACAACAGACGGCCAGCAGTGATCAGAGGACCTCCAGGCTTGCAGATGTGGAAGGAAGAGCGCTGTGCAAGTTCTTGTCCTGGGTGAGCCAACTTCCCATCACACACACACACACACACACACACACACACACACACACACACACACACTCATCCGGTGGTCCATTAGATCCGCTGTCGGACACTTTTACACACCACAAAGAGAGATCATGCACCTCTTTTTGTGCTCCTCTCCCTTTGCTGCCTTTCATCCAGTTTGCTTTTGTCAAGGCTCACCTAAAACAGATGACCCGACGAGGCGAGAGATTCACCCTGTGATCATCGTGACACTGAGTTTATCCCCTCAGCCTCTTCTCACAATGTTATGGTGCAGTCCCGGCTGATCGATTTGCTCTCTAACTCAGATGGACATCGGCTCTCATTATCTCTCACACTGTGCTGTGCTCCTTCTATTGTCATCCCTGAGATGGTTTGCTTGTGTATCCATGCAAGCACTGTCACTCACTTGTGTGTGTGTGTGTGTGTGTGTGTGTGTTTTGGGTTACCAGTTCTCAATTAGGTTTTAATGATCTAAACATGGGGTAGAAAAAGGGGGAAGGCCGCCTTTGATCGATCCCTGCAGTCATCTCAGCGTGAGAGGCTCTGTGCCTGTCGTTGGTGTGACACATCTAAGCCTCAGCCTGTGTTTGCTCAGCCCTCTTCCAGCTCTGTAACTGCCCTCATTGTGCCTCTATTCGGTCCTAGAAATAAGCTGTTTTTTATATATACAGTTTTATTCTCATCCCCCGTCTATCAGGGATTATGGTGTACCACTGTCTCAGCTGTTCCTGCACACATTAAAAAAATATGTGTTGATGGTCCAAGTCTGTTCATGGAGCACTGGTCCTCTCAGAGATTTTTACTAATGTCACTGCTCCAAGCCACGTACCTGATGAATTATCGTCTTCTGTAATCAAAATCCCATCGCCACTGTGTTGCCCACTTCTTGTGTGTGCAGTGCCTGAGGCATGAGGAGGTACACCGTCTAATTAAACGGCAGACTTTTGTCCCATGAATGGGTTAAAAAGGGGGTGTTTGTACTTTAATAAAATATCTTTCCTCCCATTTTTTATGACTTTAAGTAAAAGACTTCTTCCGGGCACACACGAGCATCATCGAGCATCACCTGACAGTTGTGGCATATCAGCATGCTGAATAAACTGACACAGGTTTGACTCGGACCGGTGACAGTAAAACTCTAAAATATATATTCCACGTACATAGTAATTTTCCCCAAAGTCATGACCTGCCTACTCTGCCTTTGATTGGCTGGTGCTTGTTGCCAAACATGTGTTAATCGTGGGGTTGATTGTTTAATCCCAGACTCCTTTTGTCCTGCTCAAGTATCTTTGAGAAACTGAATCCCAACCTGTCGGCATGGCAGCCAGTGGTTTGAGAGATAATGAGTTAAAGAAAAGCAAACTGTAAGATAAGATAAGATCACACACTGGGGACATTTAGACACATTGTCACAGCAGCTCGTCTACGTAAGGCTGAAATTACTCATCTATAAGAAATATATAGACAAAGGTCATGAAGTCATGCTGGTGGTAAAGAGTCTGACAGCTGTTGGAATGAAGGACCTGTGGTAGAGCTCCTTCTTTCATGGTGGGAGTAGCAGTCTGATGTTGAAGGAGCTGTTTAAGGCCCCCACAGTCTCTTGCAGGAGGTGAGAGGAGTTGTTCAGAGTCTCGGAGGCGGTCCAGAACAAAGCTGGACCTCTTGACCAGTTTGTTGAGTCTTTCCCTGTCCTGCTGCACACTCTCACTGCCTCGATATCCAGCACTTGCATGCTCACTGCTGTCGTCTGAGGCGTCAGTCACCATCTCCTTCACCTTGATGACGTTGATATGAAGGTGGTTGAGACCTGCACTCCTGCTTGTTCCCATCGCCCAACGATGACTGTACCGTATCATCAGATATCCTCTGTTTGTTCAACTTTACATTTAAATTGAGCATGGACTCATATTTCTTGTCTCACCACATGTTGTCGTGGTCTCATGGATTCCTACCAGCTTGTTGAGTAGCTGTTACTGTCTGAAAAATTAAGAGAAAAGCAGCGTTGAAGTGAATACAATTATACAACAGCACTTAATGGTACCCGATGTGCCACTTAGCCTCCCTATCTGGCAGATTTATGTGTCAGTAATGAAATGTCTGCTGACAGGTCTATGTGGCCCTCGGAGTGCATTGTTGAATCAGGCCTGTTAGTCTTGTCCATTACTACGCCTACACTTACCTTCTCATTTTGATCCTTTCTGTTACACATAAAGCTGTCAGCCGTGCTCAATAGTGACATTACCTCAGCTCGACACTGCCAATGCCCGGCCTCATTGTTTTCAACTCGGGAGTATTTATGAGGGCAGTAAAGCACAGATGCGTCCGTTGTCAGCAAGATGAGGGCACTACGGTGCTCTTACAGGAGAGGACAGTGCGGAGCGAGAGGTGAGGAAAGGAAGCAGGTATTGAGTGGTGAAGGAGAGAGTGCCCCTGTGAGTGGCTGTCAGATACCTGCAGGCATGCTGACATGTCAGCTGTCGTGGTTAAGATGTCCAGCTGGAACGATCGTGGGCCTGCGTGTGCTGGCCGTCCTCCCACTCGCTGACTACTGTAATGCCATTATAGGTGTTCAGATGGGCCTGTAACCTTAATGCAGAGCTTAGAGAGCATCTGGGCCTTACAAGTCATTTATTTACAAACATGATTGCTTCATTTGACATTGTGACGATGGGAGTTGGCCGACCTTGTTCCCTTAGAGCGGCGGCGGTGGTTTTCAGCCTTTTTTGTCAGACGAATGGACATATTATCTGTGACAGACATCTGTCAGAGGAACCAGGATCACCCGCCGTGGTAGAAATTTGCTCGTTTGAATTGATTTGCAGCAGTAACCTCCATGGCTGTGAAGTGAAGCCAATGCTGAAATGCCAAAAACTGCAGTTCCTTGAACAGCCACTTGAGGCTGGCTACGAATAAATAAATAAGCCTGTATGCCCGCCAAGTTAAAATGCCCAATTAAAGCACAAATAAACATGTTTACAACCTGGTACAAAAAACAGTTTTGGTCTCTATACAACTCGCCCGTTCAAATTATATCAAGGCTTAAAGTTATGCATAATTAACAGTGGTCTGCTGATGGTCCACGTCTTTGCCAATTTTTGGATTAGCAGGCCGGCCGAAGAGGCAGGACTGCCAACACGGCGGCAGTCCCCACGTCACCCCACGAGTGAGGTCCCTCCACTCACTCTCACGAAAAATACTACGGCGGCAACAAAAATCACAAAATGCCCGATCTAGAGCCAGTGTTCAGTCGTCCAATCTGGGCTGCTGTAGGAACACGGCAGTAAAATGTTTTAGCTAACTCAAAATGTGCATATACATTTTTTTTTATCTCATCATAATTTCTGCTTCATCCAATTAACTGAGCTGCTCCACGATCTCAAGCTGCGGACAAGCTGCAGAAGTAGACACTAAGTATCACTCATTTGCAATCACTGAGAGCGATCAGCAGCATGACATTAAAATGGGGCTTCAATCTGGGAAAGACGCTTTCGTATTACTTAGTGAAATTAGACTCCGGTATGTTCTTGCAGAGAGTTTCTATTCAAAATCACGACACTGACCTGTGGAAAACAGGCCGAGGCTCAAGACAAATTAGGAAGGCAGTTCAGTTATGAAATGCAGCATACTGCTGCAGTTTATCATTGTAGTGCCATTTATTTAGATGACTCTAATGGATCCAGGAGTAACTACGGGGCATTTGATATGTTTTTTGAAACCAGTGGGATCAAAGCCAAAGCAATAGATCACCTCAGTACAATATAGCAGAGCAATGAAAGTGCTGTTGAGTCTGGAGTCTTCACTGAGTGTGTTGCTTGCTTTTTGAAGCCAGAGCCCTCTCACAAAATATATTTGTCTATAATTTAAAACTGTATTAGCTTCCATAAATTCCTGGTTGCACAACCGATTTATAAATTGCAAGGCGGAATACAAACACTGCCATTGTGCTACAGTGTCATCCAGCACAAGAGGCAGGATTGCTGTCTGTTTCTTGCATTCCTGGATGCCTTTTCCCAGTCCGCTCTTCCTCGCTCTTTGCAGAAGTCACATCTAAACAAAACTGTCCCATTTAAGCCGATGATAGGTCCTTTGTGACTTCACTGGACCGGCTCAGGAGGACTGGAGCCACGGCACAGATGAGATAAAGACAGTAAGCGGAGGGGGTGAGAAAAAGAGTTTGTGCTCTTTGGATGCTGCATATTTTATGTTTTCCGAGGTCTCTGGATGAGAGAATGTGTGATGAGATGGCTGTAGCATTACATAAGTACTAAAGCCAGCCAAGGAATCTCATGAGTGTAGGTAGACACACTTAAGAGCAGTTCAGAGGCTTCACTACATCTTTCGCTGCTTCCATTAAATCGTTTTGTTTGCTCAGTGCTCCTCAGGAGATGGTGATTTCTAACAAAGCGAAGCAACAGACAGACTCATGTTCATGTTCTTTTAAGCCTGAAAGACGAACAATTAAACCCTCTGGTGTGATTGAGCTGATACTTGAAATGATGCATCTTTAGGTGTAACGGTGAGCTCCATTACTGTGTTGTGTTATGGGATGAAGTGCGGGGTATTTGAGGAGTTTATATACTTGTCACTCTCTCCGGCTCATTTCATTTTATGTATTTCTATTGCTCCTGGCAGCTTGAAGTGCTGCGACTGGCCAGCCATAAAACAATATTCTCCAGTATGGATCGCTGAGATTGCTCAAGAAGAAATGCTCAAGGCTCCTGTCTGTGCTCTCAAAACTATCCTTACAAGAGTGTGCTCAGTTTCTCATGAATAGTCTCCTTCAATCAAGACATTAAAAAAATCCATCTTCTCTCTCTTGGGGTTTCACATCATGACTCTACTGTTGCAGGTGTTACACTCATAACTGTCCCACATAAAACATCATAAGGTAGGAACTAAAATTACCCAGACAAGGAGACATGAAGAAATACCTTAAATTTTACACATTAAAGTGTTAAAGTGACTGTGAAAATCTAAAATAAAATTTATTTTACTGGCATTTGTTGGTGGTGCTAATTTCCCATCATGGGTGTATGACAGAACGCTCGTTGGATGCATGAATAAGTCATCAAATTAAACTTTAAAATGATTAAGCGTGGAGAGTGGCTGCTAGTTTGATCTAAAACTACAGAGACAAATCATTGAAATCTGGTAAAGTGTTAAAATATGTAATTTATTTATAGCATAACTTAATATGGTTAGGTCATGGTAATAAGTAATACATGTTGCTGTCAGAGCAGAGATAGATACTGCTAACTTTTACCTGATTTTGACACTTAATTTTAAAAACTTGTTGATATTTTTAATGATTCATATTTGGCTGGGTGGTAAATAACACTTTCTTCTTTGGTCTACAGACTCAGAACACATATTTTGTATGACTTTACATGGACTTGAAGTGTTGCCTTCTCCAATGCTGAAACAATCTTCAAAAACAAACACTAAAATACTGCTTTCTAAAAAGCTTGTTCATCATGACTCACCAGGCTCAGCGTGCCCTGTAAATAAAGGAGAAATCTGCTTCCATGTGACTCTAAGCCTACGATGCAGATAGCATTCACACAGCCGCATCGCTAGCAGTGACCATCTATTGAACTGCCATCTAGAGGAGGCAGATAACCAGAGTTAAAGGGCATTTGTACCGCAGTATATCCATTACATGCGGCCTGTCAACTTAGGTGATCCCTGTAGCATCCGAGCATTATCTTCACTAGCACACCGCATAAACCTAAACCACAACAACCTCTTGATCCATAACAAGATTGTCCTCAAAGCATTGCAGCTGCATCAGCAAAATCCATATATGATTCAATTAGATATAACCTTACCGCTCTTCAGTACTTTAAATAGTATAAACACTGAAGGGCACCTGGTTGTTGTAGAGCTGTTTGTCTCCATTCCTCTGCCTGCTTTGAGAAATATTTTGCTGCTTCCTGAGCCGTCCTTTTGCCTATTTTACTCTCGCAAAAAATATAGTCCATATCTTTAATTTGTTAACTTTCTCTAAATGCTTAATAAAAAAATATAAACTTGTGTTTTCTTCTTTGTATAAACCCAACAACAAGATATTATTTCTTTATGCTTGAAAGCATATCAATCCTTCCAGCTCTCTTATTAACCACATGTAGCAGCTGAACCATGCAGACACAGCTTACTGTATTTTGAACCGCTGTGAAGAAACCAGCTGTGCCCTGTCCATCTTTCATACCATCATGTCTCCATGGGCCCAGCTCATGAGATAGCTCTTTAATCAGGTCTCTTTTAATTATAAAATTATGAAAATGATTAGATTAAAAGATGCGGCTCACAGCCATGACGCACACATCCACCATTTTCCATTTTTATTTCCCATCAGCCCTGAAATGTCACATACCTTTGTGGCATTTAGGGGGGAAAAAAACAACCTGTGATTGGATTGAAATAAGCTAATTAAGTTCACACACACTCATCGTGTCACTGACAATTGATTTGTAAGTGCTTCACGATCAAAAGGAGCATTTTTTTTTGTCATAATGTCCCCTCAGTCCTGAACCCGCGTCTCTAATGAGAGCCTCACGTGCGGTTGTGGTCAGATGCACTTAACTCCCTGTGCGAGGATATTAAGCGCTGGATTAATTAATCATTCTTCAAATGGCTGCTGTCGTCCTCAACAGTTAACAGCGTGTTCGACCCGGCTGAGCTCTGAAGCATTCAGCTGGCCGCTTGTGGGGTGATGACGATGTGCTTAGATCGAGATTAATGTGATTAGTTGTGCGCACAAGATCTACTGCGTTTTTTTTTCTTTTTGTTTATGGAGCTCTCTGGAGTATTGTCCACCACTCTTCCTCTACTCTCATTAAGAAATTGGTCTTTGAACCCGGCGAACCTATTTTAAATATCCCAGTGAGCCGTCCGTATAAATGAAGATTAAAGATTCACGCCTCTTTGCATCTTCATATCACTCGGTAACCCCCCCCCCAACGCTCCCCTCTCTATCTGCTCCGTGGATCACAGTGTCAGAACTAAAGCCGACTTTTATCTTCTTTTCAGCCGTTGAACATAAATCAGATAATCGGTTGATCAAATCATTTTCCTGGAGTGGAGATCAGTAGAACTGAGGGATGAGAGTCAGTTACTCAGCGAGGCTTTTCTCCCCGCTTGTCTTCGCTTGATTTGTCATCCATGTTTGTGGCTTTATGTGGCTGCTCTTTGCTTTCTTTATACTTCTGAACGCTCGCATGTACGCCTGGTCGCATGAAACTGGGAGGGCGACTGCTTAGATTTAAACCCTGCCCTTGTGTCGTTTCAAGTCAACGACCTGGAGTTCACCATCTAAGAAAAGACAATTATATGTTAGCTGGAGGCGAGTTAGAAGAGAAGATCAATACCGCTCTCGTGTTTATATGGTCAACATTTGGGCGCAGCCGGCAGCTCGTTAGCTTAGCTTAGCACAAAGACTGGTAACGGGGGGAAACAGCTAGCCTGGCTCTGTACAAAAATAAGAAAATCTGCCTAGCATCACCTGTCATCTTATTTGTTTACTAAGTACAAAAACAGAAGTGTAAAAATGACAATTTGCAGTTGTACAGAGTGTGCTGAACTATTTCTTGTATTACTCGCACATGTCTGCTGTTGCACACAAGTGTTTTCTTTGGGAGGAACAAATTCTCCGTTCTCTGCAACACCAGCTGACAGGCTGACATTTAACTACCTAACTACTGCCAGCTAACCTCTACTTGTTAAAAGCATGCGAGAGATAATTTGCATCATTATTAGAGAATTTGATCACCAGAGGGATCACATTTTATTCCTTCTTAATATAAGTCGTAATAATGTGGAGGTTGCGCCGAGGTCAGACGTGTCTTCTTGTACGCACCGTGTTCATTAGTGCTTTTGAGCTCGTAGCTCGGAGGTGTTAAGACCATCTGCCCGCTGACAAAAAAGTGTAACGCACAACTTCGTTATGGAGCTGATAATTTGAGCTGGGTTGCTATTTTCAAGTGACCTTTTTAGTTTGATGAGAAACAGAAGTGTTTTCACTCTGGATATTTCACTTTGTAGAACATGTGAAAATATTGAACTTGGCAGCTTTTGGATGCTGATTTAAATGAAAGATGATGCCGGTAATGGTTTTAATTACAGAGCGCGCCTCATTACCAGTCCAATTTGAACAGGTGCTGAATGTTTGAATGGTACAAGCTAATTTTGGGGTTTTATATTGCAGGACTAAAATCATTAGGCGTTTTTTTGTGCATGTGTTTGTGCATGTAGCGTGAGCAGCCCCAGAGAGGTCGCAGCCTGTTGTTTAAAAAAAGGATATCAAAGCCTGGAAGAGAAAAAAAAAAATTCTCCCTCGCTTTATTTCTGCATCATTTGAACCAATAAATCTGCAGCTGTATGCGTCCATATCTCACCATGACAGATGGATGTGATGAGATTGTGTTTAACAGACTGTGCTTCTTCTTCCTCCCTCGCCTTCTTCCTCTCGTCTTCCTCTCTCTCTGGCTTCGGGAACATACGGATTTGGTTTGCCTGTCAGAAGTGTTTGATCAGAAGTAGTCCGCTGAGGATTTCTGCTTTGAACTGACTCGCAGCTGTGGCGAGTTTCTCTTCCGTTGTTTTGGGGCATTATAGAGGCTATACTCGCAAAATAGCTGAAACGCTCTGTGTACTCGGCCCATTTTTATATGTGGAGGCGGGTTGCATGCTGCGTCTGACAAGTATTATGTTATGTTTGTCGGTATAGATCACAGTCTGTGGATCTAAGCGTCTATGAATATCTCAGCACATGCATCTGTACATAAACACGCCTGTGTCTATTTAATGCCCTCCTGTCGCGGCCCCTCAGTTTGGCAGGTGTACTGTGTGATCTGTGCTGTTTGCAACTCTTTGAGGTGAAGAGGACAAGCTGCTTCTGGACATCAGGGGAACGCTATGAATTTATCATGTGAGCCAGCAGCGAGACATGCATTGCATCGGGTTTGCCGCTCCACTCATCTTCACAAGTCTATCATAGCTTGGGGATGAATTATTCAGCTTTTTTTATTTTTCTTCTTCGAGAAACATTGATTACAGAATCGGGGATCGGCCCGCCTGCAGTGACAGTCGGCCCGTGTGACGGCACACTGTCAAAATCCACCTCATCTCTTTCAAAGACTGCTTTCCTTTCCCTCTGTCCCATATAGTGAACACCCATAGCTTTCTTTTAATGAATTTTCTTCTCTTACCCTCCCGCTGCCTCTCACTTTTGTCTCACGTTGAAGTGTCTCATCTCTCAACTGTCTCGGTGTGGGGAAGGCAGCGCCTGCGTGTCAGGGTAAACACTTTCAAAAGAGCCCGTGAATAATTTGTAAGTCAGGATGTAGCTGCGGTTGTGTCTGTTTGCATGGACGGGGCGCTTTTTTTTTTTTTCTTTTTTCTCCTTTGGTGCGGTGCAGTGTGTGTTTTTTTAACGCTATCCCGCATGCTGTTTCATCCCAGCACATCCAGTCTTCCTGTGTGATGTCAGAACAGATCTATGTTTAATGCACAGGCAGGGCCCAATTACTCGGCGCCCTTAGCTGTACCTAGAGACCTTAAAGAAGCCCCTTTGCACGCCAGATAACCAGGCTATGATGACGTGGTTGGCGAGGTTGGCATGGCATGGCGATCCCCTTTAAGGACACGGATTGCTCATCCCCTCCTCTGGTTTTATGGATATTTGTGGTTTGCTTCCCTCTGAGGAGTTATTTGAGGTTCCTGTCTTGGTTTTTCTTTTATTTCAGAGGCTTAAAATTTAAGATGACTCTGTGAAGAGCCGAGGGAGCATGAGCACCCGTCTCCTTGAGTCCCTCTTCATCCCCCTCTTCCTCCCGGAGGCCTTTAGGGAGAGCAGCTGAGTCACAATCTCCTCCCTCTCTTCATCCTCAATCTGCTCTTGCTCCTCCTTCCTTCTGTTTTCTCTCACTAAAGCCTTCATCACAGGAGCTGACAACCTGTGTCATTTGCCAGGCTTCACTTTTAACTCCCTGCAAAGCCTCAGCGGCGGGCGTGTATGTGTGTCAATTTTTGCATTTAGCAGAATTTATTTAAGCATTTTTTTTACTGTCAGTTTGTACATCCCCTATAAGATGCTTGTATTAGTCAGGATTGCTGCATGGACATCAACAGCAGCACGCGGTTGATGGCATTTCTATCTCGAGTTGATAGATAAGATAGTGTGGCTGTCAGCCACCCATCCAAGGACACACACACACACACACACACACACACACACACACACACACACCATTACAGTCTACGTTCCTCTGAAGTTCCTCACTTTAGACAAATCCATTTCTAAGGCTCTCTTCCCTCCGTGGCTCTGTCAAAACGTGTAATCCCTCATCACCTTCCCTAAGCCATCTCACATCTCTGTTTTCTGTTCTCATCTGTCATTCTACTTTTGCTTCTATTTATAAATAGTATATATATATATATATATATATATATATATATATTTTGCATAGTCCCGTGCTTTCTTGTGTTTAATCAGCGTTTGATGGTGTTCCTGGCATTTTGCTTTTGCGCGGTCAGCACCTTCATGCATCCTCCTCGTCTCTGCCACCTCTTCCTCTTCTTCAAACACTCGACTTCATTTAACAAGGAGCTCATTGTTGCATTAGCTAATCTCTCAGAAGACATGGCACAGATACAGGATTCTTCTGCTTCAGCACAGAGCTATAAAGACGCGTTGCTTTCCAGACAAACATCCCCTCATTATTTGATCGGCACAAAAAGGAAAGTACAGGAGAGAAAATACGTTTTGGATTGAACAAACAATTGAGTATTTCCAGTCCTTGATGTGAATGCAGAGCACTGAATGTGACGCTGATGTTTGAGGATTAATCAACAATTAACTGCTGCTGATGTGCCGTGAGACTCTTTCTGTGTCTGTGTGCCGTGAGAGCAGAATCAGTGCCAGTGTTGTTGCTTGAGATCCTATAATTGCCTCTGAATTCTTCCTGTAATTAACACTGTTGGATAATTACGCCAGAATCCCAGACCTCGCTATTCTCACATTATTAGGCGGAGCACAGCGGGAAGGAAAACACGCACGTGAGAATGCAGAAGTTACTCCACAAAATAAAATGATTCTACTTCACTTTTTCCGTTTGCCCCACTGGTTTGTTTCTACACAAACGTGGTCGCATTTTAGCCGAGGCTGTTTTTCCACAGTCATCCGTCCCCAATTCAGAGCTCGCTCGCTCGCTGTCTTGGCTGCAGCTAGATTAAAGGCGAGTGGAGGAGAGATGGGAAGTGGACCGGGCAGTGTGGCAGTTCCCAACGGCACAGGATTAGAGGGTGGGACTGTGAAGTAGGCCATACAAACAGGCTCAGCTGAAATATGGACAACAGACCATAACATAGACAGAGCTGGATGGCCCAGTACATCTCATCAACATGTCATTATGCTGTAATCCCGGGGCAGCCACTGAGCTGGCTGCATGTGTGTCAGACAAGGATAGCTTTTGGTCAGGGACACTTGTGGATATTGCTGTTTTCATCTTGGTGCAGATCACAAATGTGCCCCAACTAGCAAGACAGCTTTGTGTCAAGGATATGATTTTTTTGTAATAAATGTAATAAATATTTTTTTTTGTAATTGATTTGTATAATCAATTATAGAAAGAACAGTAAAAGACGAGAAAGACGTGTCAAAGCCAAAAACTGCACTTCCTCAAACGTCCACTTGAGGCTGGCTGCAGAACAAGTCAATCTCCATAAGCCCCCATGTTAAAATGTCCCTCACAGCAGAAATTAACATGTTTACAGCCTGGTAAGATTATATTCAGATTATATTAATTCTTAAAATTATGCAGAATTAACAGTATGGCTGTGGCCTGTTTAAGCACCCAGGCGTTATCCGGCTTGCTGATGATCCACTGATTTTTGTGCAAAAACATGGTGGTGGCGGGGTACCGGTCAGCTCACCTTGCCACAGCAGCCTAGGGTTTGAATCCAACTTGTGGCCATTTCCTGTCACTATCACAGATCTTGAGCTGCAAAACGGCTTCAGAAACCTGGGGGTGATGTCACGCACATGCCGTCCATTCTTTATACTGTCAGTGGTTTTTATGTTAATTGTCTTGCAGCTAAGTATCACAGCTAGTGCTCTTGAAATTTAATTCTGAGAACTGAGAGGTGAAAAATATTCAAAACAATCTCTCTGTTTTGCCATTCAAATTACCATAACCAGATGATCTTTCACCACGTGCCGCAAAACAGAAATCACCCAAATTGGATGGAAACTAAAACTGAGACTGTGAACTCTTGTATGAAAGCAGATGTCTGATGATGTTTTGAGCAGCTGAGATAGGGACGGTTCAGACCTTCTCAGATGCTGAAGGGTCACATGAAGTGACGTGATACATAACAACGGAGCGCCACGATTTCTCACTCTCAAGCGAAGACGAGCAGCTCGTGCTCGTTCAGAGTCAGTGAAGACAGATGAAGTCGAGAGGGGCGAACGGGAGTTCAGAAATGTCTGCCGGCATCACGTTACAGCGGGGAGGGACAGAAAAAGCCAGCTTCAAATTTCAAATGTGTGCTCGTGATGGCCTTTAATGCCTCATTTCAGATTATGCTACTTCAGCCTCATGATTAAGTGATGCAAAATGTAATTAGCATGTCCGCGAGGAGCTGACGAGGCACGTGTTGCAGTGAGCTCTAACAAGTATAAATATACCATACAAGTATAAATCCTCTCAATCCTTAATGTATTTCGCTAAATACCATCTGCTCCCCGCTTGCAATTGTTCTACTTCATCTCATCCTCCTTGGGTGCCATCTTTTATACATCCGCTGCTTCTTCACTTTCACTGTTTCCTCCTCACCTTCAGGTCACTCTGGTGTCATAGCTATGGGTGGCCACTCTGTTGCTGGGCCAGCCAACACCCCTGACAACCAAAGTCACATCCACCGTGTACAGTATGTGTTGTCACTAGACAAGCTGTGCGTGTTACAGCATAGACATTTCAGTGAACTTGTGCTTTGAAGGTTAAAAGCCTCTGCAGACGCCCCCGTTCATTGTGTGAAGTTTTGTCTCCTTTCATGAACTTTTTAACTTTCAGGAGTCACGCATGTTTTCTGTTTCAGTTGAGCTGAGCTTAGTGAGCGCGGTCTGCCAGCTGTCTGTCTGTCTGACTGAATGACTGTAGCCGTCATCCAAAACTGTCAGTATCAGCATGCTGAAGGCATCCTGTGTCCCATGAGTGACTTCCATTTTCAGCTTCAGTTATGTTCACGCCTCAAAATGGATTTGAAATATGATGACTGGATCGATTTGTTTGTTTGAATTTGTCACGGATGCAGCCACAGCCAAAGAGACATTTCTTGGATAATATTGAAATAACGTCACATTGTCCTGAGGGGTTCACAAGGATAAGAGTGGTAAAGCAGCCATAATCAATACTTTTACAGTAACTACAGCTCAAATGGCTAATATGTCATTTGAAAGGCGTCACTCAAAGTGATAAAACTGCAGCTCCCCTAAGCTTTATAGCCTTTTAGCTTCTTTTAGCTCATTATTTTGATTTTCACGTACATAAATTTACTGTTTAGGTTCACTCTGACTGTACATAGAGTTATTTTCAGGGGAAAATCCCCCAAAATGCACTTTATGCTAACTAACACCAGCACCAAAGTAGTTGTTGAACATATTTTTGAATTAACCATTAGCATTTGGCAGCTAAAGAACCAGATTTTTTAGCCACGACCAAAATATAAAGCAAAAAAAAAAAAAAAAAAAGCATAAAAAAGCAGCTCCAAATAAGTCAGAAAATAAAAGAATAATATATACATATTCAGTGTGCTGCTTGTGTCCACAAAGATCATTTATTGTAGGTTTAAGCTTCAGTACTTCTCCCCATGTTTTGGTGGATGTACTCGCTCGAGGAGCAGTTTGACTCCCTTGTGGTCGTGCGGGTAAAAGCTCAAACGCCTCCAAATGTAGAAAAACCAGTGTGTCAGTTATAAAGAAAAAAATCTTTGGATGCCGTCTAATTAGGCTTTTGACAGTTCATGTCTGACTGACAGTGGCTCAGTCAGTTAATTTCCTCTTGAGCATTGTGGATGGACAGCTGTAGGACCTAATATGATGTGAAATACGGAGACTTCCAGCTATCTGCTCCATCTGTCTCCTTGCTTATAACAAGTGCCGTTCTCACCTGGGACCTTCAGCAGTACAGAGGCTGATCTTCCCCATTCCATCAGTGCCTTTCAAAGATGTCTTTCCTGGTTTATTACATGGACAGAACTTTCTCCACCTCACTGCTGTTGAGTGATGAATTATGAATAGATGTGAATCCAGCAGCACTGCCGGCCAGGCCCGAGGATTACATTCAATTTGCACACCGCTCTCCTTGCTCCCTTTGCAGACTCGCACCACTAGTCAGACTTCTTTCTCAAGGGACCTTAAGGGCAGTATTAGATTGCCGCCTGAAACTCTAACCCCGCCAATCATGCAAAAAGTTGAGAAATGAATCTCTATGGATGCTCAATGCGCTCACTGTATATAGTTACACAATGAGCGCTCCTGTTACTGTCCCTGAGTTTGACTCTTACATGAGTGACATCGCCTCTTACACCTCGATAACATCTCTCACTTTCCTCTGGGAGGACGAGGAAGGCGCGGTGCATGTGTGACCCCTCTCAGATACACGTTGACTCCAGATAACTGATTGTAATTGGCCCAGTTGATGAGAAGGGAGCAGGCAGTGAAAGGGAAGTAGAAAGGACAGGGATCGTTTTAATGAAGCCAATGAGAAGGACATGCAGAGCCTGAAGGCTTCGTGAAGGATTAGAGCAGGCTCCAGAAGATTTAGTCTTATGATGCTTCAACCTTGAAGGGCTGAAAAAGGACAAGGAAAGTGTTAGAGTCAGAATATAGAATAGATCTGATATGTAATAGTTTTTACTATTTTTATCCCCTTCTCCGTTATGCTATGATCTTTAGCTGCTCTCCATCCAGAGATGTTGGTAAACAAAAAGGACTTTTCTAAAGGTCAGTGTCCCCAAGACACTAACCTTTTAATATACAGCTCACACACATTCATCTGCACTGAGAACGGTGTGTGTTTGTGCGAGTACGCATGCTGTCTCTTTCCGTACCTCGGTGCATTCATCCAGTTTCACGTGTAAATTGGAACACGTAAATCTGTGTGTGTGTGTGTGTGTGTGTGTGTGTGTGTGAGTGTGCGGGCGTGAAGGTGTTGATGAAGCGTGTGATATGTGATGCCGGCCTAATATGTCTCGTCTCTGCCTCTCTGGATGTGCCAGGGAGTGCAAGAGCGACGTGAGTCGAGCCAGTTGGCGTGGAAAGAGCCCAAGTTGAAGTGATGGCTGGTGACACGACAGACAGTCCAGCCAGACAGGAAATGGATGCCAGCAGAGATACTGATCGCACTCACCTCTACCTCTTGATGACTTTGTCTTTCTGGCTCTTGGCTCTTGTATCTCGCACCATCTATCTAACTGAAGACTGCTAAGTTGCCTTTTTTGATGTAGATAAACAGCTGAAGTTGTGCGTTCCGGGGACAAATGAGTTCAAATTAAGGGTCAGGCTCATAATCAGCACTTTGTTTAGGAGTTAGAGTTAGTTGTTAACACTGTAGGTAGCGAAAATGATTCTTATTAACCTTTGATGTGAGGCTGTATTCATGCTAAGATAGAAAAACACTTCTCTGGGGGGAAATTTGTTTGAAAGTGGAGTTGTGCTTCTTGATTTATTACTTCTTACTTCAAACGGGAGAGCTGTGCTAAAATTACCCAGTATTTACTTATAATGCCATTAGCACTGAGGCCAGATGATGAATTGTCATTATTTGTGCACATTTACAACTGGAGGGGTCTACTGTGTCTGAACTAATTGGTAAAGAGGGAAAACAGCAGAAGTGTTCTGTGTTAAAGTGTTCCCTATCTCTGCAGCATAATGGCATTAAAAGAGGATATTATGCAGTTGTAGGCTAAACAGGTGCCGTGTACGCTGAAGCACTCAAGGCTGCGGAGTTGACAACCAGCCATTTACGCAGAAGATATGAGAGTCACAGAGTAATGGATGTTTCCAAGTCATTACACTTTGTATTTGATCAGGGTGCTTTCAAGGACACAAATCTTGTTATTGTGTCGTCGTATCAACTTATCGGTAATTGTCAGACACAATCAGGGCAGCATCCTGATAAAAAAAAAAAATAAATGTCTTCTTTTTAAAAAGCAGCCCCAAAAGATTTGGACAAGGACAAATGAACATTTTGATTTGTTCACTGAGCACAAACAATCCATCCGTTCCACCAATTCCCCCAATTAGGTCCTCTTTTTCCTGGTGGTCTGTCACTTCTCATCCCTGTTCGAGTCGTGTAAGCCTGAGAGGCTGCCTGGGGAGGGGGACTGCTGGTTGACTGACATGCTCTGATCACGGGGGCTTTAAGAGTGGATGGCCATTTAATAGGCTAGCTGCCAGTGGCAAGCTGACTGAAAAGACAGGCCGGTGGATGACCGGTACCATTGTTCCACTGCGACAACCATATTGTCGTGTCCATAAGCTAACGTCAGCAAAGCCACATGTTCGAGATGACTCAGTGTTGCCAGAAATATTTTTGTTTTGCACCAAAATTATGTTTAAAAGAAGCAAAACACCCCGTTTTAAAATAATTGCTGTTTAAAAATGGACTGGTAGAGTGAGGAGACCTTTAGCTTAGCTTAGCTTAGCGTTAGCACTGGAAACAGGGGGAAACTAAGCAAAAATGTTCCTACGAGCGCCTCTAAAATCAATAATTACATGTTGCATCTTGTTTGTGGTTTTATATTTTAGACCACATATGTCAAAGATGATTTTGAACCAATAGGCTACTGGCCCATTTCTATATTGTCCACAACACGTTGCCCTTCAATCCCAATTCTGTTTTCTAAACCATCCCAACCAACTCCCTTGTTTTTATTTTTTAAGATGAGCCCTTCAGTGGTTGAGATTGACACCCCTGTAAATGTGTTCAGACAGAAAGCGAAGTGAATCTGGATCAGCCCATGTCACAGCCACAGGTCTTAGATATAAACTAGCTAGGAACATACAATCCAAACTTGTATGAATATAGTTGTATACCATGCAACCATATTCACTGTACTGACGTGAGAGTGTTATCGAACTCTTGGCAAAAAGCAAAAATGTTGAACTTCTTTAAATTACCCGTCTAACAGGTAGAATTTGTAAAATTAAATCCTGAACATTACTTCACCTTCACCTCATATCAAATATTCAATGTGAATCATTAGTGACTGCAATTAGATTTTCTAATCATGATTAGTTCATTCACTTTGAGCTCTGAAGTCTCACAAGACCTTGAAATAAATAAGTCCGGGATAAATAAGTCAGCCACCCACGTAATAGGTCTAAATTGATGGAGCACTGTGATGAATTAATGTTACAGAACGCTGCTAATGAAAATGTGTTAGGTCATGTGTCGATATAATAACACTGCTGAAGGCTGTATAAGCCTCGACTTGGCGTCATTGAGTGTTTGTATATGTGACCGGGGGAAAAAGTGTCACCCGGCATTACAGTGACGGCCGGTGGGCCCTCAAAGAGTGGCATCAAACTTAATGTTCTTCTGTGCCGCGGATCCCTTTATGTTAACTCAAACTGACTGCGCTTGGATTGGTTCGGACTCCGTGGGAGTGTTTGTGTAGGAACCCCAATATTAGTTTTAACCTTCAGCTGTGAAAATGCCTGCGTACCAACTGATAAAAAAAGAAACCAGGCGAGACCCTGTCGTGATAGTGAGTTAGCGAGGTATTACAACCCCCACATGTTGTCTCACATCGCTCAGATTGGATGATTTCCATGAAGAAACCTTCATAAAAACAGAGCAGTGTTACAGAGAACTGAAGTTCAAACATCATTGCAAAGAGACCTGGGGTATTTCTCTGTGGAGATGCGCATGTTCTTCCCATGCTTATGTAGGTTCACTCCTGGTTATCCAAAGACGTGCAGTTAATAGGTTAATCAGTGACTCTAAACTGGCTGCAGGTGTGAATGTGTCAGCCCTGTGATGAACCAGGGTGTAGTCCTCCTCTTGCCCAATGCCAGCTGGGATTTGACCCTGATATAAGGATAAGTGGTTACAAAAAATGAATGGACAGATGAATGTTCCCACTTTTACTTCAACTATGTGCCATATGAATGTTACTTAATTTATTGATCTCTCGTACTTCCCCAAAGATGCACTGAATATGGGTCTATTGTGCTTATTGTTATTGGAGAAACTGATATCTTCTGAAATGTATTGATCATGTGGGTCTAACACCTTGCTTTCATTGTTATTTGTGCCACCAGGAGTGGCCCCATAATACTATAATTATTTGAATAAAAAAAAGGAAATACATAGCAGACTCTTCCAGCATGTTGCCTAATTATTTGATTGTGAACCCAAGAACAACTGATCCTCGGGTTCCCCCTGAAGACCAGATGATCTGATTACATTTTGGAGAACCTTGCTGCACAAGACTGCATCTTAGTGAGGAAAAAAAACATTTTCTTAAGTAGTTAAAATATAGGAAATTCATACTAACATTGCCCTTGTAATTAATATACATTCACATTCATTAGTGTGATTAATGACCTCATTAGCTTCTGTGTTATTTTTAGAATATCACGCAGAGTATCAAGAGGCATTTGGCAGCTCACGTGACTCTTGTTTAATCACGTTTGTCTTCTACTTTTATTAAATATTACAAGCTGACGGGAATTATTATGCCTCAAAAGATGGAGCTCACCTGAGTAAAGAGGCATGCTGTGTTTATTTTTTTTGAAACTTTCCACAAACTTCATGCATCAGAGGGTTATGGCAGCTCAAGTGGAAAATCACTAACTGCATCACTGTGCGACTGCGGTGTTTTATCTCCCATCAGTCATGTAGGTATGAGAGTATCATGTTTTTCCCTCTATGTCTTTGGCCATTGCATCTCCAGGTAAGGTCAAAGTCTCTATGTCAGTGGGACATGACCATGCAGCATAACATCCTCAATTATTTAGCCCCTGTTCGTAGGAGCCTTTTCGTCCATAAGCCCTGAAACAGTTCTCTCTTATTAATGATTCATGGCACATGGCAAGACACATTCTTAATCACCCCTTTGTGTCCTTTGGTTTCACTGTTCATGCTTTGCATAGGACAGAAGTGCAATTTAAGAATCTCACTGTAATCCATTATTATAATTAAAATCCCATTTGGCACCCTTAAACTAGTATTTCATATCAATCTGCATGGTGTAATGGCAATTTCCAACATATCTGATCAGTTCACTGCAGCAGTTTTATTATGCAGGTCCCAAGGACAAAAGCACATTAAATAAGTGGACTGTTTGCGCACAATGCCCCTCATCCATCTTCTGACTCCTCCTGTCTCTTCAGTGTCCACAACTGCAAGACGAACCCCTTTGTGGTCAAATACTTACACATATACTATATATTCATGTTAATACACACTCATTTTTCTTCCTAACTGCTCATGCTCACACATATACACAGCGCAGGTGGTCATACTCCAGCCAGCACCCCCAGCTTTCTATTCTGTTCCCAGCGATTGGGTGTCCTTGCCTGTGGTGGGTGGCATGGCCTCGCCGGTGATGACGATCCATCACCAGACTGCAAGGTGGAAGGTACAGGGTCATTAAAAGGGAACAGGCAACTCAGACCTTTCCCTCTTTCTCTACCTCTATCTCTCTCTCATCAGGTGAGCATGAGTGTATGTGCGTGTGTAATCGCCTGTGTGAGTACGTGTGTGTACCCTGGGCCGTGCACTGCCATGGGGCTTCAGGGTCTCCCTACACGGATTGATGGACACTGACGATGGCTTCCCTCAGTGTAAATGAGTAACGTGTTTTCTCCCTGGTGAACACACGCACGCACGCACACACACACAGTATGAGCTTATGTAAAGCTCAATGAGTGGGCATGGTACAAACGAGTGTGAGTGCATCCATTTGAAGAGCTTTTGTGGATGTTATGCTTCGGCCTGTGTGCCTTTTTCTGGAGAGTGCTTGGCTACACCTACACACTCTCAAACACGCTTCCTGCTCATTTGTCAGCTGTGTCCTATACCTGCAGCATGATTATCGGTCTCACTCTCTTCCCTGCTGCTTTCGATTTTTCCAGGCCCTTTTTCTAACCCGCACATATAGATATTTAAGCATCCTTGTGTAGAGCTATACAGGGAAATTGTGTGCGCTGCTGCACATCATGGTGAATTTTTCAGATTTTACCTCTTTCCATGATGTTGCAAGATGACCAGGACTTTTCTGAAGCCTGATATAAGTTATTCCTCTGCGCCATAGTGCTCCATTGTCATCCAGAAAACTACGAGTGAGCCACACTGTTGCACAGCACTGTAGTTTATTTTGAGTCCATCCCACATACTGCACACAATCCTGCTGCTGTGAATACTTTCCACAGCACCGAATGTGTATTAATCCGCAGGTGAAAATAGTTCCCAACAAATGCACTGCTTGCTCCTGCTTGAGAGCGTTCGTTAAAAACTACACAGCGCGTCTGCTTTTCAGTTTTAAAAATGAAAGTGTGTATCTGTGACCTGCTTTTACCCCCTCAGTAAAAACAACTGGAAACACTGCAAACTGCAAGCACATATTTTTGAAAATAAGAAAAAATATAGAAGATAACCAATCTAATCCTTGAACATCTCACACCGTATGAAATGTAAGCTTGTGGCCAGCTGCAGCCCACCATTTAAATCTCTTCTGTCTCCACTCACACACACACACACACACACCACACGCACACTTTTTGGCTTATTAGAGAGACTTCATGCATACGTTAATTAGGCGTGTGCGTGTTTAATGTGTAAGATCCTTGGCAGTGCCCTCTGTCTGATCCCATCCTAATGTCCTTGAGTTGAAACGCCGGGGCCTTGCGATCTGTTATTTTGAATAGCTGACAAGAACTTCGTTTGCATAAGGCCCATTAGCTTAATTTGCTGTCTTTCATGCCTTAATAGCTTCTGTTTAAACAAAAAGAGCCTGTAGAGGGTGTAAAGCTTGCAGTAAAGGTAGTCTCACAAATAAATGATGTAGTGGTTTGTGCAGGAAGAAGTGGTGAGAGGAGGGGGGGTAGAGAGGTGGCAGAACTTCTCACTGCGCCCCCTGCCCCTGCAGCTTCACAGCCCACTCCACTGTCTAAATATGGCTCTGTTGCTATCTACCCTGCACTTGGATTTTTTTTTTTAGCTTAAACTCCCTCCCTAACTCACTGCAGTGTTTGGTAATTGGGCTGTGGTCAGAGAGCACATGAATTCCGGGTCACCCACTCTGCCATCTGTACTTTACCGACTCTGCGCTCAGGAGGACCCAGACTGACTGCAGCTGCAGAGAGGGGACACCTGGAAAGCTAATGAGAACTGGATGACTATAACTGTTGATTGCTTACCAAGTCAGCAATTACATGATGCATATTCTCCAGCTGCAATTAAGAAGCCATCAACATTCTTATCTTCATAAAATATAAAATAATATCAGTTAATCAAATCAGACTAAGAACCTACAGCCATCTGAGCGTTACTTTGAGCTAATTGCCAACATGCTAATGTTTAGCGGGTGGTTTACCATTTTTTCCACGTCTTAGTTTAACATGTCGCACCACAGGTTTCTGAAGAGCCACTTTGAAGCTCAGAGTGTGGTCGCTCTGCACGCCACCATGTTTGGCACCGCCGCCTCGTAGCTAATCTAAATATTTAGACACAATATAGTTATCATAAACGGGGAAATTAGCTATAGAGACCAAAAAAAAGTTTGAGGGAGACACGTCTGTATTAGATCCACCTAGTTGTTGTCGAGACAATTCACCTAAAACAACCTCAGCTTCAGGGTGGCGCTAGAGGAAAGGTCAATTAAAACACATTCATGGTTAAGTTAGACCTGAAAAACAATTTCTGATGCATTGTTTCAGCCTTTGTCATCGAATGTCTGTACAAAGCTTCATGTTGTTGAGACATTTCAACCTGGGCCAGATATTTCAGTGATACAGTAGTTTAGGATAGGGTTAGGGTCATAATGTAGACGAGGCATTCAAGAACAAGTACAGAAGTGAAATGTGATACACTAAAGACTGACACTAACTAATCAGCTGCCACATACTGTAAAAATGATTGTAAAAGCGAAGGCATCCTCTACCTTTAGTCTTTTTAATGAAATTTTAATAACATCATATTCCCATTTGTTGACTGAATACAGTTCCCCTGCATGTGGCCTTTACCCAGACGTGCACTGAATATTTTAATCTGGCTCTTTTATCATCCCATCGTTAATTCTTGTGCGGATGTTGTGCGGTTAGAGTTATGAAACATGTTATTTCAGTGTTCTTAAATGTTAAATGGAAATGCGAGTGTTTCTGCACTGTGGCTTTTATGAAGCCAGAAACATACCCTTTGTAAGTATTTGAATGCTTCAGGCTACAGGAATTCATTTCTTGTTGCAAATGTGTCACCTAAAATTTGTATCACAATGCGAGTGTGAGCTGCAGTTTTCAAGCATCACGAGAGCAGCCAGCAACAGTGTGAAGCCATCTTCTCTGATTTGTGTTCTGTCTTTCACTGTCATGTCAGCAGTCTTTTTCCGCTGTAACTAGTGGATGATTCAAGACATTTTACCTCCACAGGAACACAAAAAACATATGTCGAGCATGTAAAACTTGTCCACTTAGAAAGGTTTGCAGCACAGCTGTAAAGAGACAATCTCTTTGCTTGCAGGCCTTTTTCACAGCATGTCACACAGGTTTAAATATCATTAAAAAATATTAATTAGAAAACAAAATACATCATTTCATTAAGCTGCTTCAGTTTCAGGGTCCTGGTATTGTGCATGCTGACTCACTGTCACTCTGTCATGGCTTTCTGGGAGACTTGAATAGAACAGAGCCATCATTAATGGTATGAGTAACAAAATGTCTCCAGTAAACCAAGACTGTTAACCTCTTAGCTCAATATGATCTCTGTTAAACATTCATGAACTTTAACGCCGCAACAAACTTGCTGAGAGATGCTGGCAGTGTCTCTTTAAGCCCTTTGGCCTCACAAAGTCATTACATAAACGATTTTACAGTCTCTTGACAGCTGAGATGCTCCAACATGTACTGTAAAGCTGGTGCGGATAACACTCAGTATAACAATCTTAAAAGAACAATTCACCCCCTTGTGTATCAATATTGAGGCATTCCCAGAATAGAACATTACTTCAGGCAGTAAAGTCTTTTTTTTAAATAATAGAAAATGAGTAAATGTTGCCTGGCAACCAATATTATAAAATAAAGAAAACTGACCTCTTGCCTAATGCTATTGGACGTGCGCACAATATATACAGACAATGATTTCATATATAATTCAGCTGTTTGACAATGACAGACAATAGCCATCTGTCTTTTGTCAGTTTTTGGCAGCAGGTGAGAGGAAACAGAGCCGAAACACAGACGCCGAGTTAAGGCACACGGAAAGGAAGGAAAACAGGTACTGCCTCAAATCTTAAAGTAAAGCACCACCTCGGATATTTACTGTGGAGCTCTTGAACAAATGAGCAGCAGCTGTGCAGGCAGGTTTGCTGATGACAGAGACGTTCAGGTGAGGTCAGCGCACAGAGGCAAGAAACTCGCTGAGGGTGTCTTACCGGACAGGTGTGTTTCGTCTGGGTTTGCAAAAAAAGGGGGGACTGTGTCGAAGAGAGTTTGAAGCAGGATGGTGGGGGGGGGCCTTAGGGGGAGATGGTGCAGGCGTCGCCATGACAACATTAGACAGCTACAGTATTGTCCTTTTCGAAGCTGATCGGAGCATTGCAGTTTATATCAGAGCTGCATATTGATTCTGCCTGCAAGACATAGCTGGGGTAGTTCGGTCTGGTGAACATGCTCTGACTTTTTTACATAACTGAACTTTACTGGATGTTCTCTCTCTGCCAGGAACATCGTGTCTGAATCCTTTTAGCATGCTATACACTACTCATTTATATAAATGCAAACAAACCACTTTAAATTGTTCCTCGTGTTGCTCTACATGAATTCACCCCTTAAACACAGCACAGAGTGAAAGTGTCTGTCGGCCTCTCTCCTGGCAGCGGTCTGCCCTCTGTCACCTGCATCGGCTGAAGGTCAGCAGGGAAGAGCACACAGAGTTGTGCCCTCGCTGCGTAATCAAAGATTACAGCAGTTATTTTTGACTGCAGCTTACTACCAGGTAACAGTAGCCTCTGTGTGGAGATGTCGACACACGGGGGGATCATGCTGTATACAGAAGAATGCACACTGCTCTATCCACCTGCTGTTGACCTGGGGTGCATAAGCTGGCTGAGGGCCTCTGGGCTTATTAGGGAGTGACTGCTACCAGATATGAGTTTCAGAAAAGCAGCCATGTGACTGACATTTTTAAGTGTTGGGTGGAGGAAGTTTGTGGTTTTCTGTTTCAGTCACTGCCCACCTGCTGTTTATAGGAAGAAAAAAGAAGGTGAGTAGCTACAGTTTCCATAGGGAGGCCTCTGAGACATGCTGATGTGGATACAATGTCAGACTAACAAACAGCTTAACATTAGTCAACGTGAATGTCAAGGTGGATGGTTGAAGTCCTCGATGGTTGAAGAACTGTGCAGATGGTGCTGCCATTTAAAAGAAAAGTGTTTTACGACTTCACAATAAATGTCAAAAAATGGAGAAGGTAAACGCTTTTCCCCTTCCAGTGCGGATATACTGTGTATAAAAATGACTTTAGCCCCCTCCTCATCTCTGCTTGAGGCTAGCACCAGTGCAACATAAGTCGACCAAACTACTGCTAGATTTAGGGTAATATAGGCAAGAAAGGGGAATTCATTCAAAGTCGCAATGCATGATGAATCTGTGGCTTATTATTTTAAGATGAATATGGGCCTCATCTGTATTTTTTCCATCTATAAGTCCAGAAACAGAACTCCAGGACTGCCTTCAGGCGCAGAAAGGGCTCCTGCTTTTGCTAGTGAGATCACAGCAAATGACAGAATTTGTGTGTCGACTGTGAAAAGCTTCTACTGTGTCATTTTTGATACTTTGAATGGATTTGTAGAAGTCTGAAATTTTCATTTTCAATTCATTTTTCTGCTATCAGACAGCCCTGCTTGGATTTTCAGACAGTTAATTTCATTCAGTGGCAGGTTGGCTAATGGGAATATTCATCTCTGAGCTCGGGTGAATTGTAAATTAGAACATGTGTAGAGGTGAGGGACATTAAAAGAGTCATTAAATCACCTGTAACAGAAGCAGGTGGGAATTTAAAACCCTTTCACACTGTTAGTCCTCCTCCATATACCAATAAATACCAATATTTCTTATGTCTATCTTCTTGAAATGGGTAATGCTTGTGCTTTGTTTGAGCTCCACGTCCACTTCATTCCACAATTTGATCCCACGTATTGAAACGCACACACCCTTCATGGTTGTACAAACACAAAATTTCTTTAAATAAACTTTCCCCTTAAATTATAACCACCCTCTCTGTCACAGAACGTGTTCCCCTGTGGTAAATTATTTCTTGCTTTATACATTATTTGTACTGTGTTAAATTCTACTAGACTTCAAGGCATTTAATTTAAAAAATAAAGTTTATGTTTGCAAAAAACTACATTATTTATTATCCTTATGGCCCTTTTTTGCAGTATGTATTATGAATGTAGGGTGCTTCTTTTTTAATGTGGTTTAGTATTTAATGAGTCAAAGCTGATTTATGTAGTTTGAACACTGCACACACTTTTTGCTTCAGCTTTGCATGTTTCAGTTAGCGTCTAGCTTTGTTGTCTTATTTATCTATCTCTATTCCTATTTACATTCCTATCCCTCATTAAACAGTTTTGTATGTGCATTAGCATTGTGAACCACTGTGCTGAATGTTTACATAGTGACAGTGTAGCGTAGGGGTGTCCTGAATAATGTTTCTGCTAACATTAATATTTTTCTGCTATTGTATTAAGCGTGCTTATACATCTCAATAACTTGTAATTTCAGTCGTATATTCTATTTTTAGGCTGACTTTGTAACATCTGTCCAGAGACTACGGATGAAAAATAGCCCCTTAGCTAAGTCAGGCACATTTATATAATGTTTTATTAATGTGCACTGTCGCTGTTAAATAAACAAATATAAATAAATCAATACATTTTGTAAGTGTTATGCCATACCTCCACGCAGCGTTGCTTCATTTCAGTGACATAATCTGCACGTATTCTAGGTCGGGGACCTCCCGATGATGTATGAACCAGCTAGAGTCAATTATTATGATGTTATGGAATATGTTTTCTGGAGTTACTTTCCATCCCACCAGTTGGTATTTCACAATGGGTTTATAAAGGGATTACCACTCTGCTGTCAACATCCACCAGCAGATGGAGGGGTGGAGAGAGGGGAATTGTGCATGTGTGTGTGTGTATGTTTGCGTGTGTCATATGAAACCCATAGGCAGGTCAGGCTAGGCAAGGTCCTCTCATGGTAAGCCTCATGCCTCAGAGACTTATGCAGATAATGTGATGGACTGAGTTATTGTGAAGCACTGAGTCGTAGCCTTATGCTATGGTGAGTGACCCTGTCAGGCCGAGACACTATATACTGCATGTGCTTTGCTATATGTCTGTAGATTGGATTGTTCATATTTAATTCAGCCTCTTTGCGTGCTGATATTTATTCCTACAGAGCAGTAAAACCTTTTTTTGTTTGTTTTTTTTGTTCATATTCTGCTTCACACTATATAAATGGAGCATTTACAGCGCTATTTGCTGTTAAAGGCTTTTGAGAGCCTGCAATTGTTTTTCTTTTTTCATGCATTTTAAGATGTCTCACACAAGGTCTTATGAACACAATAGATTTTCAATTTTCCTGTTTTCATTTACAATGCATGAAATAGCCAGAGAGCAAAACAGCCATTAGATATAAAATTGACTCATAGCTATTAGGGGAATTCTCTTTGTGTGCGCTGGCATATAATTTAAAAACCTGACTGCTTGCAAGGCACAGACGGCCATTGTAAATTGAACTGTTTCAAATGAATACAGACCCAGTCCTTGGAGGATTATCTTGGGGCTCTAGGTTTAATTTCACTGCTGTGCTGGGTCAATTAGAGTTTGTAATTGTAATTCCACTCATTTGGAGTGTTTGATCGCTGCTGTTGAAGGGGAATTGAGTTTAATTAATTTGTCTCACTGTCTGTCTCTTTGTCTCTCTCTCTCTCTCAATCTTTCTGGCCTTTCCCATTTCCTTTCCTTCTTCCCGTTCTTTCTCTGGTTTCTCAGGTGTCTGGCCCAGTGATTCAACCCCAGACAGGAGCAGGAGGAAGCAGTAGAAAGGAAGGCCATGGGGGTGAAGTTGGCCCAGGACGTCAGCTGGCTCCTACCTTTCCTGTTCTTGCTACAGATGATCACAGTGTCACCCACCCAGGGTCAATCATGTCCCCAGCGTTGTGAGTGTATTTCAAAACTCAAGACTGTGTCCTGTTACGGTAAACGTCTGTCCGCTCTGCCAGATGGCATCCCACTGGACACCAAGAACCTGGACCTAAGTGGGAATAAACTTCGCTGGGTAGAGCATGGTGACCTGCTTCCCTATCAGCGTCTTGAAAAGCTGGACCTGAGTGAGAACATGATCAGTGTCCTAGAACCAAATGCTTTTTCCAGTCTCCAGAACTTGCAGTCACTTTCACTTAAGGGTAACCAATTGAAACTGGTCCCAATGGGGGCTTTCTCACGTCTCTCCAACCTAACTTCACTGGACCTCAGTGGGAATAAGATTGTGATTCTGCTGGACTTTACTTTCCAAGACCTGAAAAGTCTAAAAAACCTGGAAGTTGGAGACAATGATTTGGTTTATATTTCAAATAAGGCCTTTCTGGGTCTCGTGGGGCTGAGGGAGCTGACCATTGAGAGGTGCAACCTGACCTCTGTGTCCAGCCAGTCTTTGTCTTACCTGCATAATCTGGTGACTCTGAGGCTTCGCTACCTCAGTATCTCCGCCTTAGAGGACCAGAACTTCCGTAAGCTGGGAAACCTGAGGGGCCTCGAGATTGATCACTGGCCCTTTTTAGAGTATATTTCGCCTCACAGCCTGCAGGGTCTGAACTTATCTTGGCTGTCTATTACACACACCAACATCACCACTGTGCCCACCTCTGCCCTACGCAGTCTGGCTCACCTCACCAGCCTCAACCTCTCCTACAACCCTATCTCTGTGTTGGAGTCCTGGGCTCTGCGGGACCTCATTAGGCTGAAGGACCTGCATCTGGTCAACACAAACCTGATGGTAGTGCAGCCATATGCGCTGGGTGGTCTAAGGCAAATCCGCCTTCTTAACCTCTCCACTAACGGCCTGGTGACGCTGGAAGAGGGGGCCTTTCAGTCTGTCAACACTCTGGAGACGCTGCGCTTGGACGGGAACCCTCTGGCCTGCGACTGCCGCTTGCTTTGGATCCTTCAGCGTAGGAAGACCCTCAATTTTGACGGTGCTTCCCCAATGTGTATGACGCCTGTCGAGGTACAGGGACGGGCCCTTAACGCGTTCTCTGATTCGGCTCTCTTCGATCACTTTACTTGCCAGAAGCCCAAAATCCGCAATAGGAAACTGCAGCAGATATCTGCCCGCGAGGGGCAGGTCGTGTCTTTCATTTGCAGAGCAGAAGGTGAGCCAACACCAGTCATATTCTGGATCTCTCCTCAGCGCCGCCGCATCACCACAAAGAGCAGCGGTCGCCTAACTGTGTTACCAGAAGGCACATTAGAGATTCGGTACGCCCAGGTAACAGATAGTGGAACCTACATTTGCATAGCCAGCAATGCTGGTGGAAATGACACCTATTTTGCCACACTTACAGTCAGTGGGCTGCCACTAGATGCAGCCCTTATGGCCAATCGCACTTACTATGCTGGGGACCTTAATGACACAAATCTGAATGACACCAGAGTCTTCTTGAAGTTTACTCTGGACCTCAAGACCATACTCATATCCACAGCTATGGGCTGTATCATGTTCCTGGGGGTAGTCCTCTTCTGTTTCATCCTGCTGTTTGTGTGGAGTCGAGGAAGAGGCCAGCACAAGAACAATTTCTCAGTGGAATATTCCTTCAGAAAAGTGGACGGACCTGCTGCCAGTGGAGGACAGGGTGGGGCACGCAAGTTCAACATGAAAATGATTTGATTATTCGGATCTGTTCCTCTCATTAGTATTATTTCCCTGATGGTGTTTACATGTCTCCAGCGATCGGACGAGATGATTATAGGACACTTTATTCAGACAAGGTTTTGTTATTGAAACTGCTGTACATATAAGAAAAAAAAGGGAAATCTGTATGGATTTGATATATTTCTATTGCTTTGTTGTGTGTTCATATTATTGTGCAGAGGAAAGCTGGGTTACAGTAAAAGATGTCTCAAAATGTTGAATAGACTGTTAAAAGACCAAGCAACAAAAGCACTCAGAGTCCCACCAGTCTTTAACCTCTACAAAGCTCTTGCCAACTCCATCTTCTTCCCTACCAGGAACTCTGTCCTCTTCATCTTTAAAGGACTTCACCTCTCTGCTCCGTCTGAGGTGATTCAAGCCCTATATCTCCCAAACTCATGAATACATTATAACAGGGTGGTGCTCAGTGAATGCCAAGGACTTGCCAATGTTTATTTGAATAGTTCCAGCTATATACTGCATATTTAGACTTATTTACAGTCAGGACGTTAGAGCACTATTACAAACTAATTATAGAGGCTCTGCTTTTTTGCTGATGGTAGATTTGTACAGAATACTCCAGACACTAAGAGACTACTCTCTGCAACACTGCCAATTTGACCGTAAAGCACCATTTAATGTCAATGCAATGCCGTGGTAGAGAGAAGTTACCTCTCATTGGATACCACGAAAAAAGTTGGTCAAAGTCATTTTTAAACAAAAATGGGACTCTACAGGTTAAGCTACAATTAAAGGACCCAATGCACATTTGTGTGGTGACAAATCAGTACAGATGCACACTTGTTAGTTAGGGTTTCCATTATTGTCTGTTCAGTACACACTGTACAAGACCCCTACCCTCTTGGTCTGTATGTAAAAGAGAAATGCATGTACAGAGTTGGCTTCTTACTTTGAATAACGTGTATTATTTGTAAATTGAACATTTGTTGGGGTGCAGTCATCCCAAAGTTAAATAGATCACACTGTATAGGTAGGATATATACTGTATAAGATGTATTATATATTTTGTAATTATTGACATTGAAATCCTTGTGGTTGTTTATAGTACTGTTGAGTGAGTTTTTTTTCCTGTTCTACTGTAATTATACTGTTAAAGTCTCTTTTTCAAATCAGTGATATCCAGTCCAGAGCTTTTACAGTTCTCACCTGATCGTGTCATCAGATAGACGTTGCACTGAGATGTGCCTGTTCGCTCCCTGAGCTCACACAACAAATCATGAAGGGCGTTTAAATCAGGTTTCAGTTCACTTGCCTATTTTTGGATGTAAGTGACAATGGGGAGGCTTGGCTGACCAGCAGGGGGAAGGAGTTAAGTGGGTTCTCATCAGGACCTCGTTGTGTTTGAGACACGTAGGGATAAATGCTAATGTGATAAAGACCTTGCAGACTGGAACAAAGGTCATAATGAAACTGAGCCAGAGAGGAGGAGGAGTTGAGGTATTATAAGACACTTATTATAAGACACTGACACTATATTCCAAAGGGGTGACTTATAACAATATATGCCTCATAAGATAGCTGTGTAACATGTTAGAAAAGTGATTATGAAGGTGATCTATTCAGTATTAAGATAATTGTTTAATCTGGAATTAAGAAATTGTTATTGTGTAAGTGTTTTACAATGACAAAAGGGTGTTTCTGCATTCCCTCATGCAACAAGCTAAAATATTTACTCGTATATTGATGAATAGTTTCTACTACAGAGAATGTAATGCAAAGTTTTAGGCAGCCGCAGCAACATAAATGTGAATGTGTAGGTGTTGGGCCTTGCGCAGTGTCTGTGGTAGTTTTAATACTGTATAAAAAACTGGGGACATTAAGACCAGTTTCCACCATAACTACAGACACAGTTTGGAGGAAGTGAAAAAAAACAAGTGAACCTCTCATACTACTTTAACCTCTAGGTTTATCTCTTGATCTGTGGGTTTATCTTTGGGAACCAACACCACCCAGATCAGAAATCAGCTCTTCCTGTTGTTCAGCTTCAACTTCTGCAGATCTAACAGTGTTATAGTGGTGCCCTCTGTTGGATCTGCATGGTATGAATTATACACTTTCTAGCGATGTAATGAGTATGTAACCTTCCCAACCTTCAGACTAAGCAATTTCCATTTTCCCAGAGGAAGGTATGAAGTTGATGGAGTGCTGACCTGGATCCAGTAATATTGGAGATTAATTCTTAAATGAACGTAACTCACATAGCAAACCTCTCTCCTTTTCTGCAGGTTGAAATAAACATCCACATATATGTTGTGCAACAAATTTTACATACTAGATTTATAACTCACAATGTTGAATTATTAATAATGAACTGTGAATATCTTACTGGACTGATCTGACATCAGTTAAGCTTCCTCTCTGCATTTTAGAAAACAATTGATGGTATTTTTCATTGTCCTTTACTGAATTCATCATGTAAATATAGAAAACCATTGTGTCTGGAAATTGTGCTAGACTGTTTTGTATTGTATCGTTTTATAAAAATGAAGCACACTGTTTATAAAGCATGCTATATTACCTGCTACGATGATGTCTTGTCCCCTGTCCCATTTTTTATAGCAGTCATCTGGTCACTCAATCCTCAACAGTCTGAGAAGTCAACTGAGAGTCTACAATAAAAATGTGACCCCGTCACTGTGAAATTTTGTGTTGAAATGTTTTATTTGGATCTGTTTTCGTTTCCTGAGATACTTTAATTCAAAAGCGTTAAAATTCGACTGATGGACAGACAGATGGATATCCTATTTACATCACATATAAGAGATATACTGCTTAGAACAGTGTTTGTTAAACTTTTTACACCTTGTACCACCTCAGAAGATATTCATCTCGCCAGCTCACCATCACGATAGTGTAGGCTGGCCCTGTTCAGCCACAGTTAACGCAAGATGCAAATTTATTCATAATTAGAGGCCTCTCCAGCTACAAAACCAGAGCTACCTGAGTGTAAAAGAGGTTCTGCTGATCTGTACTTCTCTTCCTAATATTTCATATTTGAGCCATGATTGTAGTATTTTTAAACATTTTTTTTGCCTCCTCCTTTCAGTTTGAAAACCAGTAGCTAGGAACAAAATGTGCTTGTCACAGGTCCCCCTAATGATACAGAATGCTGCACAAACTGTATGACAGGAATTATTGTTCAGTGTGTGTGCATTTATGGAAACACAAGCTATGAGAAGAAAGGTGATTTCATGAGCAGATAAAATAGCGTTGCATTCATATTTTCATGCTTTCTCACGCATTTTCTTCATCATGACTGTTCAGGTTGAATCATTTAGCTCCAATGACTCAGTTTATTGTAATTATGTTAAATAAATGTTTTCACAGTTATGTTCTGCTCGTCATTTCAGTCATTTCTGTCATCACAACTACTTTCTAAGCAAATTGGTGATTGAATATGCAGCTTGCACAGTGTGGAAACTTGAAACCTTACACTGTAAATACTGAGACTGGACTTGATCATGGTCCAGTAGTTTAACTTTAGATTTAACATTCTTAACAAATTGTCTCTGCGCTGTTCTTCTTTGTGAATTTTAATTCATAAGTGTGTTTTTAGGATGTTCGGCCACCATGAGACTTCATAACAGTTTCAGTGATGCTTGACGTCGATCAAGAACTTTCCTGGAAAGAGCACCCCTCATTATCAAACATTGTCAAATATGTAGATCCAAGATCTCATTAAGAGTTCATTTAGTCATAATCAAGGCCAAATCATCAGTGGATGGTAGTATTGTGATCTTGGAAGAGACTAACTCACATGAGAACAGAAATGTTTTATCAAAGGATAAAAGTGGTCACTCTTACTTTGTACTGAACTGCAGCGAAACTTCCTGCTGAATACCAGGAAAAATCATAGCAGAACCACCAACCTGCTCACTGCCGGGACTTGGGGCGGGGGGCGTCTGGGCTTCACACCTGAGCTGTGTATCCACCCACAGAAATATGGTAAAGACTGACTCATCTAAGATAACCCTTCTTTCCAGACCACTACAGACTGAGGGTATGGTTTTGGCACCTATGATCTCTTACTTTGTAATGAGTCACTTAGATCTTTACTTTCTCATGAACCTTGATCAGTTTTATAAAATTAAACAAGGTTTCACCCCTCTGTATAAATATCAACAAATAAAAACACATAGAATATAAAAATAGACACCACATTTGCATCCATGGAATTAGATTGGGAAATTATTCAATTTCTTGTTCCTATAAATCACTGTGAGTGATTAATGATTTTAGTTTGTAAGTAGACTTCAAAGTAATACACCTGAAACTCCCATCTACTTTGTACAAAGTTGACTGTGAGCATCCACATATGCCACCAACATTTCAGATAAGCCACTGAAAGATGTGTCATCAGCCAGGCATGAGACTCTGAAATGATCGTGATTATCACGAAACATTCACAGGAATTTTTATTCATTTAATAGCGTCTGTTGCAGACAGTGATGGTAAAGTGCACTGTGTTCTCAAACTCTCCCCTCAAGTGTATCTTTCATTTGGTTAACAGAGGAAATGAGGTCAGAATGCACTTTAACACAGACACACTCTACTTCTTCTTCACCAACGCTATTTCCGATATATCAACGGGACACTGACAGGTTAGAATGATGTAACAAAATGTGTGTGTATGTGCATGTTTGCGTGTAACATTTGTGTGCCGAGGTGATAATGACAGACTTTGTATTACCATGATTAGAAACATGGTAAAGGCAGTGGTTAATAGTTACTGAACAAACATCATGTGCACCTCATTGCAACAGGATATGATCTGCTTGCAGATCAGTGGATACACTGCAAACTATAATTTACAAACAGCAGTTTTTTCTCTCTTGTTAGGACATCTCTATATAAACAATACTGCAAAAAGCAATGTTTTTAATACGCTCCTTTTGATTACACTAGCTATACAGTTATATAATACGTCAGCTGAAGCTTGACATAAGTGAGAACTACAGGCTTACCTAACTTAACCTTATTATGACTTAAGTATGAACTCAGAACCAAATACAGATGAGTTTTGGTAATGAGTAATTAGTTTCAACCCAGAAGGTTCAGAGATGAGTGGTTATGAGCATCTGTCACGTTAGCTTGTTGTAGAGGACAAATGACAAAGTGTGTTTTGTTCCAAAGCCACAGAATGCTGGGCCTCACGTTACACCTTCAAATCTTAATAAACTGTGCATATGCTCTAATATGAACAACGCATAGGAAATAGGTTAAAACCTGGCATGCCAAATCACACTTACGACCATTTAGAGTTGTAATATTCATATCTGTAAGTGGATATGAGTATGAACACTAGATTAGTGTCATGGCTTCACAATATAACTCATCCAAATAAGGAACAATGCCAAGGGCTCATTGCTCTGCACAATGCAGGCCTCAGAAAGTCTGTTTGAACTGAGGGATTTCAACAGTGTTTAAATAGATTATGAATTAATATTTTATCATCCTTTTGTCTTGCATACATACCAGAATAAGATAAAGTGGGGTCAAACTCACATATGCTGCATTAAAAAAATGTGTGGCCATGGAGGGGAGCTCAGTTATGGATATGGCATGTTACTTTAGGGTGACATACTGAACCAGCTGAGCACAGTAAACAGGTTTGAAACACCACTGAGAGGCAAGCAGTCAGATCAACACTGAAAAGGCAACTTTATTGTAGAACAAAATGCAAATACATACACACGTTAAGCATAATACAAACCGCGTCCCTATGTTTGTCGAGAAGGTTGCAGCAGGATTTCCAAAACTCTTTTAGAAACAGCTTGTTAAATACTAATAAACTAAAGACACACTCAAAAACAGTGTTGCTGCTTAGGACCTGCTGTAAAAGAGGATATGATACTCGAGCTTGATTATTAGTCTGGCCTGTGTAAGAGACAGGAATATCTAACGTGTGGGCTGCCAGACAAAGACAGTACGCTTCACATTAGCCCACACGTGGCTCGTTTGATCCGCTAGCAGTGTTTCCGGTGGTTGATGATAGGGAAGCCGGGAGCGACACTAGCGACTCCTACTGGTCGGTGTGATCACCGTGGGTAAGTGACACTGACCACCTGGTGTTTTGGTTTAACGAGTGACCCGGTTAAGTGGCGGCCGTCGGACTGCGGTATCTGTGGTTGTTGTCATAGTTACGACAGCTGTTGAAAACAGGAAGACGCGTAGCTGTCCACTTGAATGCCTCTTTGTTTTTTTTTGTTGTTTTGTTTTTACCAACAATGTCAAAAAAAAAAAAAAAAGAAAAAGTTGATTCGTCTTTGGTGTCTTTGTTTGACAGCTACGTATTCTATTCCTGTTTCAACGGCTGTCGTAACCACGACAACCACCGATACGTTCAAGCTAATGGTCGCTATTTGACACGGTCGCCCAATCAACCGAAACACCGCTAGAAGAGGCCCATTCCCAGTGAATCTGTTTGCAAACGGAATACAACTCATTCATACAGTTTATGGGTGAAATTAATATAGCAACACCATGCTAAAGAAAGTTTAAGTTCTCCTCTAAGACACAACGGCATATACGCAGCTAGTTCTTTCAATATGGGAGAAAATACACACACAACCACGTTTGCTGGTCAAATGTTTACAGTAAAAGACCAACACGGCCCCTTTGTCTCCTCTACATTTGTAAGTATATCTCACATTTTTTCACAAACTTCGTACAAAATGAGATGAATTTTTTTTTGTTGTGAGCTAGCTAACCTGCACCAGCTTTAGGCTAGCAGTTAGCATTGTGAAGTATCTGTTTAACCTACAAAACGAGACAAATTCATTGTCATTTCACTTTGAACTTGATGGAAGAGAGGGTTGAGAGGGAAAGGACAAATATATTGAATGTAATAACTTCATAGAAATTGTTTGAGGGAATTAAATCAGTCGTTTGAAGGCCCCAACATAGCTGCTAGCTAGGGTAACACTCAGGTAGGTTGTACCTGCCCAGACTAACAACAACTTGAAGAAGAATAGCTGAATAATATAAGAACACAGTGTAGTAGTAGCATTTCTAAGGACTCAAAGTTTTAGAGGTATCTTTTGAGATACCTGTCAGGTTCTGTGTACTCCTCTTGTCGGTAAGTTAATCAATTTGTTTTGGCCACAACTGCAACAACTGATAAGGTATTACATAAATGCCCATAAAGCTATTGAGTTGTATTACAAAACATTTAATCAGTAGTCAGCTGCTGTCTCCGTCTTGTTTCTTTGAGTTTGTCTTTGAGCCAGCAGGACTGGCTGTTTGCCTGAACAGCCACAATGTTGCCGTCAGCACTGTCAGGCAAAGGGCCAGCAACCTGCTGCAGGCTGAAGTGCTGCTGACTCACAAATACACTGAAAGAAACAACAGACGCCAACCGAGAGGAGAGTGTAATAGCTACCGTTTCTCTACTGCAATAGTTTTACTTCCATCAGGGCGAAAGACTGGCTGTTTTTTGAGTGCTGTAACTCGAAAGCCTGTCTGCCTAGGGCTAGACCATTTTAGGGATTGGCCTTTGTGTTGGGACACATTTTTTATTTCTTCCTCTGTTTGGAAAGCAAGCAACGTGGTGATTGGGACATCAGTTTGTGGGTTGTGGAGGTAGAGCGGAGCCGTGCATGGTTTCTAATCTGTAGAAGAAGAAAAAAAAACTGTGTACAATTTTTGGGGCTCTATTTACAGAAACAGAGGTGAAATATATCATGCAGCAAATGAGTATGATTACTAATACTGTGTAAAACTCCTTAAAAAATAAGAATTATTATGTTTAGTACCTTAGAATGAGTTTTTTTATATCTATAGATGTTGCAGATCCTTAAACAGAGACCACTATGTTTCTACAGTAGCCCAAAGCAGATTAACCTAACACTGACTCAAGATAGGCTGTTTCTCATTCATTTTGCAGCCAATGTAGTTTCGCCATCTCTGTAGGAAAGAGAGGGTGAAGTGTTGCAATCTGCAACTGCTTTATTTGGAAATGATTCAAAACAATGTCCACCAAATGTATTAGCATATTGGGGGACTCATACCACACTGTGGTCACTGCCTACACAGGAAAACATAGTTCACTGTTTCCATTTAGAGGGTGGTTGTTGTCATCACCGGCAGTTTGTTAAATAATATCTGTCCAGGGGAAACCTGTATTGTCTACTTTATAGTCCACAAGATCTGTCTGTGTCGTATGAAAGAAGGAGGGAAATATCTGATTCTATTTTATACCTATTCTAGTTGACACCACATCTGCTGGTGAACAGATGCAACTTGGCATGCTTATGAATCAGTAAAATAGAAACCGACAGTGAACTCACATCTAGCTCTGTAACAGTTGTGGTCAACATTCATGTTCATTTGTGTGTTTGCAGTGGTTAAATAGTAAAGCGGTCCTCTAAAGCCAGAATGGGGGGCTTCAGTGAGTGTTGTTATCCAGTGAATAAGCTGCAGCTGAGCATCTGTTGAACAGTGACAAGAAGAATGTACACACACAGAAATAAACTCTGAAGCAGCTTCAGCTTTTTGTGACAGAGCGGGGTGTGCTGTGAACGCTTACTAATTTTTTTTTTTTTATGGGTGAAATGTTCTTCATATGAGTGTGAATGTTCATCATCCAACACAGAATGTGTGCTGTGACGCAAAAAGCAGAGAGTGTGGAGTCTGGAGTATTTACCAGAATTCACAAAATTAGAGCTCATAAAGGTTCAAGCATGAATATTGACACTACACAAAGAGACTCAAATAATCAGTCAGTCAATCCAACAACTGTACAGTAGATACTTTCCTCTGTGTTAGTCGGACATGTATTGTTTTGGTGGGGAGTAGTTTCTGTGTCCTCTGGACGTGATTTCACGAGGTAGAGCAGAGCAGGACAGGGACAACACCCCTGGGACCTGCTGCTCCTCCTCCTCATCTGAGTTGGCTCTCTTAGGAATGGGCCTCAGTAAGTGAGCTCCAGGATGGGATGAATGGGTGTGCAGGAGATTTTGAGGGAGGACAAAAGGAGTGAGGAGGCCAGAGGCGGTCGTACCAGGTGCGTTAAAATATGGATAACCTCTCATGCTATGGAGGGCATATGCAGGGATGTAAACAGGATGAGACAGTTGTTGGCTTGGAATGACAGACGAGTCTCTACCACCCCAGTAGTAGTCTCTCTGCAGGGAATGGCGGTGTGTGCTCGTGGCTGTGGTAGGCTGGGTGCTGCTGTGGACCTGTTGTTGCAGTTGACCACTCTGGTGGGCTGTGTAGGCTGCAGGCTGGACCAGGCCAAAGTGCAGCTTGAGGGTCATTAATTCAGTACTAAGCCTGGCATTTTCTTCTTTCAGGGCCATGAGATGACTCTCCAGCACATAGTCATTCATCCTTCTCTTCTCCCTGGACCGCTTGGCTGCCTCGTTGTTCTTACGACGTTTCTCCCAGTAGAGGGCGTCCTTCTTATCCTCAGGTATGAACTCCCTTTTGCGACGTGGTCCCTTAATTAGGAGTTCATTGTCCTCTTGTGAGATATGGCTGTCTTGGCTTGAATGAAAAGGTGATGACATGGACTCCATGGGAGATGAAAAATGAGTATCAAACAACAGAGACCTTAAAATCAAGAAGAGTAGAGGAGTGTGTTGAAGACTGAGTAACACATATTTCCTTGTTGTATATTGGTAACTATCCGATTTGGGTTTTACCTTGTCTGATGTTGGTTTGTGTTCGCTGACAGAAAGTCTGAATGAGGTGATGATCGGAGTCTATGACGCTGTACTGCTGACAGTCCACAGGTGTCACCTATGGGGGATAATAATATGAAAAGTTATTTATATATGTTAGCCGTGTAAACCTGTACATCCAAAAGAGTAAGCAGAAACAGGTATCTGAGGCTGTATACGTGTTACGACTCTTTTCCCCCAAAAGCTGCAAAAGTTACTTCAGCACACTTGGTTGCACCAAACTTAACAACTGTCTCAAGCACTCAAACCACTCTTCCTGACTTCACCTCACCTACCCCACCTGGCTAGACCACATGAGAAAATGTGACATGAAACATGAAGTAGACAAAGAATGTGGACTAAAGTGAAATAATCGTTGTGCTGTCATATGCAGGTATGTACCACAATGAGTGCTATGCAACTATCACACATAGCTCGGCCATATTTCAGACAGCAGCCACTGTACTGATCTGCACCACAGGTTGTTAAGATCACACTTTGGAGATTTTGCACACAGATTAGTCCAGTTCAAATCTTAAAGTAAACTTCAGCTATGCATAAACGAACCTTTCTGTCACTGTTTTTGCAAAGTAAAGCAAAATGATCTGTGAAAATGAACAGAAAATTCCTTGACATTCCAAAACTGTAGTTTTCAAAAGCCTCTCTGTGGCCTGGTTGTACCCAGCTTTCGATTCAGTTGAGCAGAGATGTGATTGTTTGAGCCTTTGAAATGATTTACTGTGTATCGTTTAACACGCAGTCCGTTGAGATATTTTTAAAAGAGCCCATTCTTTAATTGAGCTTGAGTCTCACACTACTGTGTTTCACACTCACTGCTGTCCACCGAGTTGTCACCACTTCCCTTCTCCATCTCTTTCATCTACCTTTCTCACTTCATTCCTCTACTCTGTGGGGAAGAATAGGCAGTCATTAAGAGCTTGTCTGTAAGTCAGCAAGGCAGATGGTATATTCAATATTTTAAATAACCAGTCTGAGAGGAATGCTGGCAGCTTTTAATATAGTCTCTTTCATTTGCGTGGGTTTGTGGGTGGTTTCATGGGAAGCTGAGCAAGAAGGATGAACACTGTGTTGAAACCACAGCCAGCCATGTGTGCATGCAGTCCTACACAGAAACTCACACATTCAGCTCAGACACACAACTTTTAACTCATTGATGTTTCCCTCACACGTTTATTTGTGCAAGCAACACTAAAGCTGATAGATTCATTAATGATCACATGACATGCATTGGTTTATTATTCATTGCAGTTACATGCGGCACCTCATAAATTAGCTGCAAAATAAACTGTCACTCATGATTTCACATGAGGAACTAAAGCATTCTCTTGAACACAGACCAAAAATTCATAGTCTGTTACCTCAAATAATTTCATGCAGTGTCCTGTTTAGTTGTTCTCAATTTATTTTTCCGCAACTGGAGACTTCACTGTCCATGTAGTCGTATTTTGTCGTGCCAGACACACTGAGCTAGAGGCATCAAACAAAAGTTTCAAAGAGACCATGCACCCTGCATGCGGTGGTGAGAGAGCACATCAGGTTAAAAATATTCAGGCCTGTGCCCAGAGAGAACGTATGCTCAGAGCTTGTGTTTGTTTGTCTGTGAACACCTGCAAACTTGCGTGTGATACAAAGACTAAGCGTTGATCCTTTGTGCTAGCAAGGCCCAAAAAAAGGGAGACGGAGATGGAGTGAGAGAGAATTTAAAAAAAAAAAGAAGAAGAAAAAAAAAGAGGGTTCCTGAGTGAAATCTCTCTTGAGGCCGAGCCTGCTCACTACTCTGCTGCACATTTGCACCTGTTTCTTATTGGCTCTAATTATAGCTGGCCTGCTTTTTAGTAAGGAACTCTCAAACTTCTTCTTTTTGCGTCTATCCGTTTTCTCACACTTAACCATCTGCTGTTGTGTTACTTTGTGCCCTGCCAGCCATTGTTAAAATAACTATCGATAGGAAATATTGGTCAGTCAGTATTTTGTGGCTTTTCGCCTCAATGTTCCACGTTTATGTCTCTTGCAAACGGCCATTTTGGAAGTTAGAGTAAATAAATGTCCTCTTGGGAGAGTCTCAGCTCTTGGCCTAAATTTTCCGTTAACACAAATTCCTTGAAGGGCAATGCTAATAACTCATAGCACCATGTTGATGTGTACTTTGTTGAACTGTTGACTATATAGTGTCATGAAAATATAGGAAACATTCTCACCGTCTGTACAGAGAGTATGGTACTAAGCTGTTAATGTCACCGTGTAGACATGGAGGGATAATATCTTTAATTAAAATTTAAAATTCTGTATTTTACCATCAAGATTCCACGACATTTTCACCTAAAATCATCAAAGTGAGATGTGACGCATTGAAACTCTGGTTATTAACTTATCAGGGTGTGAGAAGTAGGCCATACTCTTTGAAACAGCATGTGTGTGTGTGTGTGTGTATCTGTTTAACTTCCACATATACAGGATATATGTTTTGTTAGCACCACACAATACAGTGCACTCTAAAACAGCACCACAAACTGAACGTGTGAATCAACATGTATAATGCTGTCAATGAAAACCGAACATTAAATCAAACATCATTCATATCAGCCCGTTTCTACCAGATAACATACAGAGGCAACTCTCTCCTGCTCACTCCTAAAAATCAAATAACAATAATATAGTTTATGTGACACAAACGTACGTGTATAGACTTTCCGTTTGGGAACATTGAGATAAACAGTAATTTCTGTAGGATTGATCATCTGAGAACTTTGAAATCACACTATCGTAACTGATATCATCATCACAAATTTAGTAAAACGTCCCCTCCTTCCCCCCAGATCACAAAATAAGATTACGTGCTTCCGTATCCTGAATGAGCACATTATTTTGATTACGTATATTGAGAAGGTTAAGTTACTTAGCCTCACATTTGGCCAAATTCTTTTTTAAAATATTAATATTTTATATTAATGACTTCTTCAAAAGAGACACACCATGTACAGAAACGTACTGTGAACTGGCCCTGCACATATGTACAACATACTGACACTTCCTCTTCCTCAAACAATTCTTGGTTAAGTTAGTAACATTTTCAGACGTTTCTGAATTAATTCAATTTTTGTTGACGTATATATCAAATATGATTGAGTTAAACTCCTGGTCACTTATACCTGCGTTTTTGCACCATCAGAAAAAAAATTCTCTAAAGGTTTACTCAGCTGACCAATAATTTAACCGCATACGACATAGTGTTGTTGTGCTGTGATCAACTCGCGAGAATAGTATACATCTAAAGGTCTTCTGCCCTTTGGTCACTAACAGCTAGACCACTCTCTCCCCTGAATCCAGCAGCTGTTTAGGTACAGGGTCTAAAGCATTTGAGATCTGAAAATGAACTTGAGGCCTTACCTTCAGCTCCTGTGTGAAGAAAGCAAACTGCTGCAGAGGTGCTAACCACTGAATTCAGACTCCTTAGAGCAGGGCACTCTCCTTTGAGACTGCGTCATGAGATTGATGCACATATAAGCAGAGTGGGGGCTGATAATGTCTTGCAATAATGTGTTGCTTTAAGTCCTACCCTCTCACCTTTCTCCTCCTTTGCTTTCTCTCACACTTTGAGTGTGTTTTCCTGCCTTTAACCGGGACTGTCCACGTCTCTTTGTCACATGGACAGTAACAGACTGGCCCCCTTTTGATCTTGATCATGTTGTGGTGTTGGTGGCTTGCCCACATAGGAGACTTGCTCGTATGATGTTGCTGTCGATTTCAAAGACAGTATTTGTATTTGTGTTGTTTGCTGTACTGTAGCTGCATAATGATGTGTTTAATCTCATTTTATCCACGCAGACATTTTACATGTCGAGCACGTAGCAAGCCTCGGCCCAGCTGTAGCAGCAGTAGTATTAGTAGTAGTAGTACAAGAGAGTATGCCACAACACCCAGAACAAAGATAGTTACAGTAAAGCGTCACCGAGAGACTTTTTAAATAAATCTTTAGCACCTCAGATTCACAGAAAAAAGTTAGTGTCACTTATCAGCAAAGTTTCGACTGTGCTTCTACACATTAAACATCTTCTCACTGATCTGTTTTTAGCAATACACTTTGCTCGCTTTAGAACCACTTGTTGTATATCTTAGGAAGGCAAATTAAATTTGTAATCAGAATAATAACACGTGTTATTGTCGGAACTGGAAATTTTACCTCAACCCCCCATGTCTATGTATAGATGCCATCACATGTAGACAAGTGAGATTTTTGCTTCCTGTTGTGAAGAACTTAAACCGTTATTGTTATAAAAAAAATACGCACCAGAGGTCCATGTGGACACGACGAGATGCACACACGTATCACGACGAAAGCGCTTTGTTGTTGCCGCGCGGCTTGTATCTCTGCTGAAGTGATTTTCAAGCTCAAGAAGTGCGTATTAGCTCAGACTACTTCACAGTCCACATGCCAGTTGTGTATCTGATGTATAGAACTGTGACAACATCCTCCATAAAGTCTCAAACATAACGATTTAACATCATGTGACATTAAACAAAGCAGAAAATACTTGTGACCACCCAGTGTTAATGATGTAATGGACTGACATTTTGCAAGCAGCAAGCTCAGACACTTATTTTGTGCCGATAATGGTTTCCAAATTAAGATGGATGCCATGAAGTCTTCATGTCCTATTGCAAACTTTCTAATCCAGCAAATCATTATCTTAATATTTTAATCTGTAAAAACAAGTTCAAGGTAAATCCTTTGGCAGATTTTATTTACCTCAGCACCTTCTTGAAAAGAGGTGACTCTTTCTAAGAGTATCAGAAATATTCAGGGGTTAAACCATCTCATTAATATAGCACACGTGTTGTTTTAACGCTGACACTAATGTGTGTTTTTCTCCTCTAACATCAGTGTAAATGTTACATAAATATAAATGTTCATTTCTAGTCGACTTCATTTACTCTTGTTTAGCTGTCTTCCCACAAAAAAAAGCACATACATACCGGAGAGACAGAAAGGGGTTATTAAAAAACATTTTTAAATAAACAATAGTGGTTAGAGTTTACAACACCCACCACCCAACTCCTCCAATATTATGTTGTAGCGTCATCTGCTGGTGGCCGTGTGAACCGTTTTGACACAAAGTGGCGCAAGAAGCTGGACTTGACAGTTTTGGTGACAGATAAACTATTTTAAGAAGGCCTGCTGGACGTCTAAACATAACTGGCTTGTAGTTATAATAATTTTAATAACAAGTCATACTTAAACAGCGTGGACTTTATTTAAGCTTGTGTGTTAGTGCCAGCAGCAGTGATGAAACTTTCAGTATGAATTTACTGTGCAATGAATGCGCCACAGTGGTGACCGTCATTGACACCAGTGCTGCTGCATGCAGCCTGCTAGCTGTAAGAATACAGACCTAAACACAACCCTATCACAGCAGACAGTGTGATATGAAATAGCAGGTTAAACACAGGTGTTACCACCCATCCATCCATTTTCTGTAAGCGCCTGTCCCCGTCGGGGTCACGCAGGGGCTGGAGCCGGTCCCAGCTGACTGGCGAGGCTCGGTACACCCCGGACGAGTCGTCACAGGAGTTACCGATGATACTAATTAAGGACCCGTTCCGTTCAGGACAAATAGAGTCAGGGTGCAGGGTGTTGTGCTCCACAAGGAGCTGCTGCAATAAATGGTACGGAACCTTAATTAGTATCATTGGAAGCACCTGCGTAGACCCAATGTCACGTCAAAATGCACACCGTGAAAAAGAGCTGTTAACTTAAGCTACAAGAAAGCAACTATAAACAGATAGGAGATTATGAAATCATTTAATTTTAATCATTTCTCATTTTAAATAAAACAATGGGGTTAATTTTATTTTAGTTGTTCAAATGCCGTTTAGGATACTGATCTTCAGTGTGTATATATCTATGTATTTTATAACGTATTGTATTTTATTATTTTAACATCATCGGTGCATTATTTGCCCAACTTTTGCACCTTTGCGAAAGAAGAGATGCAAGATATCAATCTGCAGAGAGAGATGACGTAATCTTCTGTTGTCTTTTAAGTTAAAAATACCGCAGATGTTTTTTTATCTAACTGTGTAGCTGACTTGGTGAACCTTAATGTTGCAACTTGTTGTACTGATATCCCTAATTTAAAAAAGTAACGCGCACAACCGCAAGCAGTGGAGGATGGTGTCTCACGTAGAGCTACACACACACACACACACACTCAGACAAACGGTTCAACGTTTGGTTTTCCATTGAATCAAAGTCTGCTGGGAAATCACGCAGTGGGGATAAAGGGAAATACCAAGTCATCAAGTACCCAGTTTCGTTGGCTCAATGTATTTCACCGCAGTTAAACGGCAAACATTCACAAACACCCCCCTATAATCCAATAAAGCCAGTTATTTCATTTATCACTCTAATAATCCAAATCGTGACAAAATATAAAAGACTCGGGATCACTTTTGTATCTTCTGTTACCAAATTTGCGGATTTATAATAATAAAAATTCCACTAATTAAATGATTGACATAAGCTGAATTATTCTCATCCTTAAGAGGGTTTAACTGTATTGGCGGTGCTGGTGCAATGTAACCGCTGTTTCTTTCTGATAAACACACGCAAACCACTCAGTCTAATAGTAAGTCCGCTGCATGAAAATGCTCTCTGCATGCATTCAGTATTTTGCTAGATAAGAGGCTACATGCGCCTGTGTGTCGTTTAATAGTAATCCACGTTTATCCTGTTTATCGTGCCCAAATAACAAATTGAAAAGACAGCATGTTGCATTTAATTATCTTTTGTATTCACTAGAATTAATAAAACATTGAGCTGTAATTACACTTATGCAGAATCGGATTTGCAAAATAAGATGTGATTCCCACCCCCTCCCCTCTCAACGCCATGACAGTCAAACTGTCCCCTCAGCGTCCATCGGGATTGAGGTGTAACCCGAGATGAGACAGTCCCGCCGGTGCGCTGCTGAACCGGGTCTTGAATCCCCTCTCAATGTCTGCCTCCACACCGAGACCCTGGCCTTGTCTCTCCTGTATGTAGAGAGGCAGGCCGGAGTAGACGGCCGGTGGGGTCAGGTAGGAGGACCGCCAAGGCAGCAGGAAATTATTACAGACTGCCGGGTGATTCACGTGGGGAACCAGCCAGTTTGGAGGTGGGTATGAGAGGATGGAGGCATGGTGGAGTGCGTCGGGTGTGGGCAGAAGTGGTCGGACGGAGTAGGCGGAAAGGGAAGACGCGTCGTGGGAGTTGGGGATGTCATCACTGGAGGAGACCTGTCGCTGAGCATCCACGTCTGCGTCAGCTGACCTCCCGCCCTCCAAGACTGCTCGGGGAGAGCGGGCGCGGGTCCCGGAGAGAGGGAAAGGACCCTGCTGTGCGCCACAACTCTGGGAGCTCTGTTGATCAAAACCACCAAGCCCTCTAGCTGAGCTAAAACAAGGGACCTTGGCCTCAAACGGGTGGGTCGCTCTTTCCTGCTGCCTCGATGAGCTGCTCCAGTGTCCTGGCTGGAAGAGGACGGAGGGGTGAGGGGTTCTTGGTGATAGGGCCAAAGCTGAAGCTTCTGCAGATGCAGCTTTGCTCTTATCTCCACCCAGGCTGCTGTGATACTGCATGCTGAGCAGCTGAGCCCGCAGCTGTGCGTTTTCGTCACTCAGTGCCAGCAGCTGACCCTCCAGCATCAGGTCGTTGAGCCTCCTCTTCTCCCTGGACCGCTTGGCTGCCTCGTTGTTCTTGTGTCGCTTATCCCAGTAGCTGGCATCTTTCTTGTCGGGGGGGATCATCTCTCTCTTGCGGCGCGTAACGGGGTTTAAGTGGCTGCTGTAGGCCCGTAAACGCAGGAGGCGTCGGGCCAACAGCGAGGACCGTGCCACCGGGATGAGGAGTTCAGGGTCTGGATCAGGCTCAATGTAGCTGCTGCTCTCCACCGAGGAGGAAGAGTGGCACCCAGCAGCGGGCCCAGGAGGTTCAGGGCTCCTCGGGGTGGACATGGCTCTTGACTGGGGGGAATCAAAAGCCTTTTATTTAATCGAAATAGATATGCCTGTCTATTTATCATACGGAAAGTGTTTAAAACGTGTCACTGAATTAGACTATAATCTATGCAGTTAACTGGCGGATACTTTGAGGTACTTGAAATATGACTTTTTAGGATACTTCCATGCCTGTGTAGCCAATTTAGATTCAGATTTCAGCCCACAAACTAAACACAGTTCATTTATTTGAAGATTATACTACGCATGAGTACAAAATAAGTCAAATAACTCCCCCTGAGCCAAACACGACATTAAAAGTTAATGCATTTGTAATAATACTTCAAAGTGTGTCGGTGAAAGAAGCCATTTTGCCGAGTTACATTTGAACGCAGCCTACATTTGAGCTTTTTAATTTTAACATCCAGCGTTTTGCATTTAATAATAACTCAATTATTATTGCGGGTAACTGCAAAAGAATAACGAGGTATCAAAGATCAACGCCAGGTAAACTTGAGGAAGTGAATAAATAAATTCATAAAATTAATATCTCCCGCAAACCAAATCAAACCTGATGTTCAAACTCTCTGCACTGACCTGAATGAAAAGATGACACCTGTGGGATGGCTCTTGTACTTCGGCAACACACACAGCAACTCACAGCGTTTGACACACCGCTAAGATCATTTACTTAATTATGTGTACAAGTTTGAGGATGTTACGCGTTTTTGCGCCGGAGGAGGCTGCGCGTACCTGTCAATCACAATCAGCTGTGCTGAGCAGAGCGGAGCTGCGGGGCGGCGCTCACGTATTTACGCTGCGCGTACAGCCAATCGGATCGTGCAGTGGGGTCCGTTTCATTCTGTAGAAACTGATAGACAGCCTCATTTGGAAGCCGGAAGTCCAAGACAACAGTGTGGTCACGTTTCAAACCAACAGGTGATACTGAAATGAGTCACTTTGGGTCGACTTGCCCTACTTTTTTGTTCTCGTTGCTGCGCATCGATTCATATGGTCGTCTGCACATTGCCTGCAGACGACAGCACCGATGCAACCGTATCCACTACGCTTAACAACGTAATATCATGATATAGCCATAACAGACTTTGAGTGAATGACATCGTGTTATTGGTGGACGATTTGTGAAAAAGGTGTACATGTTATAAGGTCTAAAAATTAGGTAAATCAGAAAAAAAACGATAAATCATATTAAACATCCAAGTCTGTAGAGATGTTTAATTACTAAGATTAAAGATTATTTGACCTGTTTGCACTATAAAACATTCAAACATCCTTCAAAGTTCCTCTCAATATGATAACCGACCATGCTCTTGTTCAGCGTCAGGACTCGTCATGTCATTTTCATTCAATCTGCACAAACAATTGTACATTTAGCTTCTTTAGCTCATCCTCTTGTAGCATTCTGGCACATATTACTGTAAATGTTCCCACAATCACATTTTAAGGAGGGATATTGTCCCTGTCAGTCTAGCCTCATGTCAGTGTGATGCTGCCAAATTGTATTTTTGCAAACTATAAGGTAATGTGTTGGATTCTTCTAAATGCTTTGTATTTGGTTCAAACTGTGAACTTTGCGGCATAAAAAGTAAAGCCAGAAGTATGCAAGGCATCCTAATAGTTATAACCGACAAGCACATCACTGCTAAAAATACAGTGATAGTAGGGGTGTCACAGTTCTCCATGATTTTCTATGTAAGCGTTTTTTCAGCCCTGGTTGTCAACTTGAGAACTGTAACAAAAGCAAAGATTAGAATGACTTTCCTCGCCTCCAAACAGCTACCATGTCATCTTTAAAGGTGCCTTTTAGGTAACATGAACCATAATATGTGGTCATCTTTGTACATGTTCATTGAGTGTCCAGGTGTCACTCTCTCACAGCAGCAAAGGCTACCAACAGTTGTTCGTGCTGGAGCTGCAGCCTTCAGTCGAGCCCTTCCTCACTTCCTCAATGCATGTCAGGGCTGAATCACGTACCGTACAGGACAGAACCACGCTGCATCTCATCACTGAATAATACCAGAAATATGAGCCACTGTTTCAAGATCTTGGCAAGTTTAGGTTAACACCATCATGCAAGAACATTCCTTCCTATTTCAAGACAGACAGACATGAGAACAGCTCCCTCC